>CM038223.1:106598669-107198669 GCA_021442155.1 Cymbidium sinense | reverse complement strand
ATTCTTAGAGCATGGATCCCACTTTGTAGTGGTTGGTCATCGATAAAACAACAAAACAAGTCTTCTACAGGCGAAGCTTTCTAGGATACTTCTTCATCTCAAAAATTATAATCTTTGATGAAGTCCACGAAGAGCGTGGTTGAGCTTGTGCGAGGTAACATGATTGTCTTTATCGTTGATTTCCACCACCCCAACTCCGAGGTTGGAAACTTCATCTTAAGATGAGATCTTGAAGTGATTATACGAAAATTGATTGGAGGGGCCTTCCAAAGATAGCGTTATATCTTTGAATCGACTTGACCACCATGAATTGGATTAAATGTGTCACTTGAAAAATTCACCAAGGACAGAAGGGTGATTGTTCCTCTACTGCACAGGCGATTATCAAACCCATTACAATGGTCCTGTGCGGGTTGGAGCTTTTCCCTAACGGGCCCATGCTAAGAAATGTAGAGTAAAATAAGACATCAACAACTCCCATTGTCAATCAAAATTCTCTTAACATTATAGCATGGGTCACCGATCCACTGCCGATGACAAGTGGAATCTTGATGAGGAACATGGGCTCTAAGAGTCATTAAAAGTGATGGAATGATCAATACGAGACTTCTTCTTTAACTCTTGAGATGGTGAGAACTTGATTAGATAGTATTGGTCCTCCAACGATTGTTTCAATTTCTCCAACTGTTTGATTATTGTTTTGTTATTTCTATGATGATTGTCTTGGTTGCCCCCCAGTTGGAGGTATGTTTGTTTGAGTCGATTGATTCTTCACAAATTGACGTATATATCCTTTGAATGAGCCTCTCAATTTCTTCTTTGAGTTGTTTGCATGCCTAGTATGTCCGACTTGATGGAAGTAACAATATTGCTCACGATTTCTAAATTTGGTATCGATGGATGCGGCCACTTGATATTTTCTTCATCTCGAATAGCATTAGGAGGTTAACACGAGACGTGTTCAGCGGCATATATTCCTTTTCTAGTCGTGATTCACGTCGTTGATATGGGGGCCGTGGAGGGAGATCACGACTGCCTTGTTATTTCTTTTGATAGGACTGTTGGTCCGCATTCCCTAGGGTGCTTTATGTTTTCCTGTAGATTGCTCAAATTATTTGCGATGGGCAGTAATAGCCTCATCAACAAAGATTTGTGCTTCCACACAATGAACCAAGTCGGCATATGAGCGGACCGTGTTCATTAGTCAGTAAAAAAGGCCATGGGCGAGTCCTCAAGGAAAACTCCTCTTAATAGTTAGGTCTACTCAGGGTATTTGGCGAGCTTCTAAGGAGAACCTGGAAGTATTCCCGTGATTCACCCTCATTGAATGCAAGAGATGGAGGAATCTTTAATGATCCTCTGTTTGCAATGAACTGTTCCACAAAATCTTGGCGAGTTGTCAAAGGTATGGATGGATCCCCGGAAGTAGAACCAAGTAGCTTGCCCCGGTAACGGAAAGACGACAAATCGCGGTGTGTTAGGAGCTCGTTGGATATGCATGATGGTAATGTGTCGATGTGTTCATGTGGGTCGATCATCATAGGAATCAATGCTCGGAAGCTTGAAACCCACGAGAATAGGATGTTGAAGAATAGCTTCAGCTAAAGGTGAGGATTCCTCATAGCCGCGATGAGGGGGAAGATGATTTCTGTCTTGAAGGTGAAATTCATCTTGCATTAAGCGTAATTACGCACATATAGCTGACCTACTATGTGCTTGAAATTAAATAAATGGCGTGAAACCTCCCCACAATGCGATCAAGATCGATCTAATCTGCTGCAATTTGAAAATTTGACTTCATAATATGCCTCAAATATTAAAATTAATTAAAATAGAAAATATCGAATCAATTAATGACCAATTAAATGATTAAAATCAAATTTTTAATGAAATTGTGCACATAGTCGAAGCCTGGCGATATCTAAAACCTCTTCCGCGAAATTGATCGTGGCGTCGCCGTCGAAACTTTATCAAAGCGCGCCTTCCGGTCAATTCGACAAAGTATGCGTGAACATCGATCAATTTGAGTGCGATGTTGCACAATTCATACTTAATTTCACTATGACTGTCGTCGACGTTGCTTAAACGACCTCCGATCACAAAATTGATCATGTCGTTGCGTTCGGCACAACAGAAACAACTAAGATTGACACCCATATTGCTAGGGTTTATTGCATAAATTAATATCACATAAAATAATATTAAATTATAATTAAAGGGATTAATGCTTGCTAATCCCTTAAACCCCTCTAATCCTATTCTATGCCACAATTAAAGCTTGAATCATTCTATTGTTGCCGTTTGCTGACCAATCAAGGTCGAAAAGGAACACATACGATTCTCCCTCACGCTATCTCCTTCGTTGACCTCATTCACGGCACTCTCACGCTCCAAGGCTCACGACAATCTCTCCTTTTTTACACTCTGTCTCTCTCTCGGCGATTTCTCTTCTTGCTCTCGGTTTGGTGAAGCCACGGCATACTCCCTCTCTTTCAAGCTTCGGGCCGATCCTCCCTCTCATGAGCTCCTTCTCGTTTCCTACTCTGGCCAAACTCCTCTCTGATTCTTCCTCCTTCCAGTGTGGGAGGCAAGGAAACTCCTCTTCCTCCTTCTTGGCCGGCGGCCAGACTGTCTTAGTCTCTCTCTAGTAGCCTCCAATCCGTGAAGGGCGAATGAAACTCTCTTGGCCGCTGTTTTGAGCTCCTTGCTCTCTCTCATACCCTTTCAACCCGCTAGCTGAAATCCTAGTATTTAGTTCCAATTTATGGGTTTAATTTCTATCTAAGATTTAACATTTAAGCAAGCATCTAGCATAAGAGAATAAGTTGCAAAATGGATGATTATTGTCTACTCTCTTTTCTAATTCTGTTGAGTTTTATGTTGTAGTTTTCTGTTTGTTGTTTGATAAAATCTGAACTAGCAACCAATAAAAAGAAAATGGAGCAGTGTGATCTTAGATTTCATAAGGCTCAAAGCTTGGATTTTAGTGATAGAAATCTTGCTCATGTCATTATGTTAAACTACCATTCTTGTTGTTTGCTTGATCTAGGTTGTACTTTGACATGGAACAGTTACTTTATCACTAGATTGAGCTGAAATGGGCAAATAATGAGATTTCAGGTTTCTATAGAATTCATTTTGTGGATTATGTCATTTAATATAGATTAAATCAAGCCAAATCCAAATTCTCTTACCAAAGCAATACCCTTCAAAATAAAAAAATAAAAAAAAAGAAAGAAAGAATGGATTTCATATGTGTGGGATCTAATCTTGCTCCCTTCATGTTAATTAAAAGTAAATTCATTTTCATGTTGTCTCAATCTCTTTCGATTTGAGATTGTCATGATTGTTGTTTAAATGGGTTAAATATTGCAAGCTTTAGGGTTACCTTGCTTCGCTTTGCCTCTTTCCACTATTTGATTACTTGCAATCATGAAAGTGGCTATCTTATTTAGGCAATATTTTGGATTTGCTGAACTTATTAAACTTAGTGTGATTATTTAGTTTATGTGGATTAAACTTCATATAATCATCATGTTAAAAGAAGAAGGAAGAAGGTGAGGGGATGGTTGATTGACTTTGTTAGCATTGTGCTTATTTTCCTCTTTTGTGATCACTAAGTCAATAAGCCTTTGAAGTACACTGAAATGTGGCTTTGCAAGTTTAAAGCTTTCATTTTGGTGCTTAGTTTCATTAAAGTTGCATCTTGCCTAGTGCTTGTTCATAATGTACTTACAAGCAATTATCAAGTCTCTATCTTGCATTAAAATGATTCTATGTTTGTCCATGAGTATTTGGAGGTCAAATCATGCAAGATATACTATTTTATGCCTTTTCTTACTCTTGAATTATGAAATCATGTTGTGATAATGAAATCCTAAACTATTAGCAAGCTTTCTTCTCTTTACATTTCAGTTTCTGCTGTTTGGATGAAATAATATTTGCTGAAAACTGTTTTTACCTAAGGGGAAATCTATGAAATTGTTCTCTAGAAATGTGATACATGCTGAAATCATTTTTATGAAAGGAGTTTATGCCATGCTACTTGCTATCTCCTATAGATTTCATTTGTTTTATCTCTTGTACATGAATAGAATGAAATCTGAAAGTAAAAGATTAAATTAAATGGAAAAGTGGCTATATCATACTATATGCTATCTCTTATGGATTTCATTTATTTTGCCTCTTGCATATGAATAGAATGAAATCTGAAAAATAAAATCTGAAATTAGAAAAGAGAGGGTTTTGGTATACTACTTGTTATACCCTATGGGTTTCATTCTTGCATATTTGCTTATTTTTATTATTCTGATATCTTGTTAATAGGGAAATGCTATGCTATCAAAATTTCAGCCGTGGTGTCTCACGACATCCACCCATGCACGCGTTTCTTGGCATGGTGGGCGCCCTCACTCATGGCAACCCCACATGTGGGGAGAGGAGGCTGAAATTTTGATTATTATGCTCTTAATTAAATATACATGCAAGTAACTTCCTTTTTTTATTATTATTATGCAAATGTAAGCTTTAAATTTATTACTATAAATACCTACTCATGTTTCTCCAACATGGTAGGGAAACTTTGTTATGTTAACCATGCACGCCTTTCATGCATCAAAATTTATATGACACTACCATGCACATCTTTCTTGGCGGGAAAGCCTAGTCCCCAAAGTAGCCCCCATGCAAGGATGAGTGCCAAATTTTCTTTAAAAAAAGGAGATAGAAAAGAAAGGATGAAATGCTTAGGTTAACATGTTGGCTTAAAATACTTTTTTAGGTCATATATGAATACTTATGCTTCAATCTCTATATAATGAGAGCTATCATATTTGTAGCAAGTATGACATAAAGTGATTAATATAAATGCTGATGTGTTGAATTTTTATATCATGCTATTTTCTTATTTGGCTATTATGACATGCACTGTGTAATGCTCACCTTAGGATTATACATATTAGACATGCGCTCAAACATAATTACCTCCCCTACTTTATTTGTCATTCCCACCATGATTTACATACATCCATGGGACATAGTGAAAACATGAAGCAAACACATATGGAATAAATTAAATCTATCATATGACATGACATCTATTATGAAGATATCAAAATAGAAAATTGTCAAGTTAGAAAGAGAACTTACAAATCTATGTGGCACAACTTAACCCTTTTTGCAAGATTGAAATAACTTGGACTAGTAGTGCTAAAGAGAAGAGGAAGATAGGAAGTAAGTTTTATGAGAGGTGAATCCTCTCTTATTTATAGGCTTCTCCTTCTTTCTCATCTATCTTATGACATCGACACATATGGTGCCTTGTCATAAGTTACATGCAAGAGAAATCATCTAAATTCATGACATTTATCATATCACATGCACATGCATGGACATGTGGCATGCCCTTGTGCATCATTATCACTTCTCTTATTGTCATGAAAAAAGAGGAGGAATGGATTTAAATGGAAAATAAACTCTTTTTATTTTATCTTCTTAATAAAATTTAATGGGTACTTGTGCCCCATTTGTCATGAGCTTGCATGTGAAGGAGATGGATTTTAATTAATCAACTTGCTTCTTTTAAATGACATATGATATCTACTCATATCTTTGTCTACTCCCCTTTATCAAGAGAAACATGGGCTATGGGTGATTGATCATATGGGCCCTAAAAAAATGATTTATTTCAGCCCCTTTATGTTTGCTGATTTGCCACATAGAGAAAGGGTTCTTAGCTCAAATCAAGTGCCTAAGTTCATTTTAGGCCCATTACTTTATATTCGATCATATGAGCTTCAAAATAATTTATTTTAGCCTCTTTATGTTTGCTGATTTGCCACATAGAGAAAGGGTTCTTAGCCCAAATCAAGTGCCTAAGTTCATTTTAGGTCTATTACTTTATATTTGATCATATGAGCTTCAAAATGATTCATTTCAGCCCCTTTATGTTTACTGATTTGCCACGTAGAGAAAGGGTTTCTTAGCCTAAAACAAATGCCTATATCTATTTAGGGTCCACTACTTCATGATTGACCAAATGGGCCTCCAAAACATAATTTATTTCAGCCCTATACCCTTGCTGATTTGTGACATAAAAGTGGGATTTTTGGCCAAAATAATATGCATATCATATTTCCAATGAAAAGGCTTAAGTCTATGTTTGGTCTATTACCCTACATTTGATCAAATAGACTTCCAAAATAATTTATTTCAGCCATATACTCTTGCTGATTTGTGACATAAAAAGGGAATTTTTGGCCAAATAATATGCATATCATATTTTCAATGAAAAAGCTTAAGTCTATGTTTGGTCTATTACCCTACATTTGATCAAATAGGCTTCCAAAATAATTTATTTTTGTCTTATACCCTTGCTGATTTGTGACATAAAAGGGGGGTTTTTGGCCAAAATAATATGCATATCATATTTCCAATGAAAAGGCTTAAGTCTATGTTTGGTCTATTACCCTATATTTGATCAAATAGGCTTCCAAAATAATTTATTTTAGCCCTATACCCTTGCTGATTTGTGACATAAAAGGGGGGTTTTTCGCCAAAATAATATGTATATCATATTTCCAATGAAAAGGCTTAAGTCTATGTTTGGTCTATTACCCTACATTTGATCAAATAGGCTTCCAACATAATTTATTTCAGCTCATATCTCTTGCTGATTTGTTGCATAAAAAATGAGTATTTGGCCTATACAGGATTCATAACATACTCTCAAGTAAATGTCAGTCTTTATCTTATGTCAACAATATTTTATTTGATCAAAAGGGCTCAAAGTATTCGCCAATCTCTATTACTTATCGATTTCTCATGTAAGTGGTGTTTGAGTTTAAATAATGTCCATGTTATACCCTAGATGAATATCAATCTCTATCTCATATATACATCTTCCTGGTATCTTCTGACAGTCCCAGGTTAACAAAACCTAAAAATGTCATATTAAAACCTAAACTTACAAATTGAACCTACATTTCAACTAGACATTTAATGTCCATACAATATTTTAAAAGAACATATACTCGTATGTATGTTAAAATATCCAAATAATAGGGACATGTGCAAGTTAGATATAATATAAAGAACAGATGTTACACTTCCTAGTTTGGTCTTGACGGTCCCAAGTAACAAAACTCAAAAAATCAAAATTTCACATTATCGAATGTCCATGTAATTTTCAAAAGAACAGATATTCATATGCATGTTGAAGTAATTATTAAGGTAAATACAAAAGAACAGATGCTACACTTCCCGGTTTGATCTTCGGACCGGGTCCGGGTTAACAAAACCTAAAAAAATTTGATATTATAAGAATTTAAAATTAATAATATCTGAGAAGCTAATTCTGTCATATAATACAAGATATGAATTAACTCACATAGCTTCTGAAATCCAAACCCTTAAGAAGAAAAGTTCCAAACCCGATCCTCTATGTTCAAGCTAGAGTGAACAAGGTTTTGAAGGATTATACTTCTTGAGATAATAAATTTAGACCATCCTCTCAGAAAATTGACGTAGTACAATGTCTATCAATCGATATTAGCCTTATGATCGAGAAGGGTAATTATAATTAAAATTTTAATGATAAATGATCATATATTCAAATCTAAAATCAATCATAAAATGATAAAAATTCAAAGAAAATAACAAAATATAAATAAAAAATGTAATTAATTATTTAAATTAAAATTAAATAAAATAAATCCACCCCTCCGCAATTATTTGTCTTCGGGTGACAAATTAAGAAAACTTTTGCTCACAAAGAGCCAATGTCAAATCAAATGCATAACTATCTTCACACTCAAATATTCCTAAAGCCTGTAAGGATGTGGCACGTGTCCTCTATCCACATAGTTTTGCCGCGATGACACCACATCGTTACGACTGAGCCTCCGATGGTGGTTCATGAGCATGACACCACTAAATTACCACGCACCTCAGATGTTCCCAACGACTTTGCTCTTTGAGTGGAAATATAGAATGTATTTGGTTGGCAAAAAGCCCATGTTAGCTAAGGTTGACTTATAGTTGTCCCCTTAGACAAACTCCACCTGTGTCTACAAGGATACTTTGGACGACGAACCATGTGTCGACAAGATCCTTCTACGTCGGGTCGACTACCTCCTCCTCGACTAAGACCGGACCACTACGGATGACGGAACCATAGGATCTAGATCGGGCGCATCATCGTTCTCCCCACAAAAAGTTTTAAGTTAAAATAATAAATTTCATAAGTTCTAAACTCCACTTACTACAATTATATACTCAATCTTTAACGATTCATTAACTAAATTTTAATCGAAAATGCTCTCGATATGGGAGGGTAATTAACATAGAGTTTTGCCTAGGAAACCCGAACTATAAAAAAAATTCTCACCAAATGAGAACAAAATCTGGTAGTCTTATCATCGCTCATCCGCTTTTGAAATTATCACTGACACTTAAACAACTCTTTCTTTTCCTTTTGTTTTCCAAAAGAGGTCGGTGGCGAATTTTCGAATCCCACAATAACATGATGAGTGGGGTCAACAGGACGAGAATGTGTCAAGCTACCAGCAATAATTGGTGGATTAGCGGCTGACGAGCGCGATGATGAGTAACTAACTGTCAAGAAGATCGATCATGGTCGAAGCGAGGAACTTCATTAAGAGATCAACATTTTGACCTCCTAGCTAACGATCATCTTGAGGGAGGTGTGTTTTGTGGTAATGGCCATTGTGTTTCTCTCAAAAGTCAATCATCTCATTTGAGACTCTTTCATTCATGACACATTCTAAAGGGATCCCGGCGCCTTCACCGACAGTCACGCCTATTGTGGGGGAGTGAGTGAACTTGGCATCCTTGGTTCAAGGATTGATTTTGAGAGTGATCGAGTTGGAGCTGAGGCTCCATCAGTTGCATCGGGTATCGCCATAAAAGTGATTGATGGGTTTTGTTTTCGACGCCAAACTGCTATGCTAAAAAACCAAATGAGTAAAGTTTATGCCTTTTCTTTGGGGAGTCCAACACACACGTGTATTTAAAGACCAAAAAACTCTATAATTTTACATGGAAAACCAAGAGAAAAATCAGGACTACCTGAAAAATCTTCCACTTTGTATTTCTTTTAAAATGATCTTCCGATGATGAGATTACGTAATAGTATGTGAGAAGGAACAACAATCAGTAATGACGATGTTGATGACGATGTTGACGACACGTCGATAATTTTATGCGATAATGATGACGATGATGTTGACGATGATGTTGACGATGATTATCGGCGGTAGTGATTAGCGACACGGTGGTCGGCGATAAGCGAGGATCAGCGGCGGCGGCGGCAGGTGACAGGCGGCGGTTATGACAAGTCAGTGGTAGCAGCGATTGTCTTGGAGGATCTTCAAGCTTTAGGGCTCTCTCGTCTCTCACTTGGCTCCCTCATATGAAGAATGAGGGGCTATTTATAGGTGGAGAGTGGCATCTCGTAAATACATGCAAAATCCGAACCACTCCACTTCATCGGACGGCTCAGAATGATTCCTTTGATCATTTGATGTATTTTAAGTATTTAAATGCTCAAATGAAGTCAAAATTATAAGATCTTGGGCTTGTTAGATTTGGCTCGTCGAGACGCTCGATTTGATTATAAACACTTCATATTTTAGAGCTATTTAGGGATTTAACTGATATCCCAAAGTTTTCAAGGATATTTTGAGAGCTTGATCTCAACCAGTTTCAACTTCGGATCAGCCTACTTTTAACATCAAGATTCGTGCTTCGACTAGTAGTATTTTAAGTGTCATATCAATACTATAGATGACAAGCATATATTATTTATAATAAGTGTATGATCAACAATGATGCTTCTAAAATGTGGAGTCCAAAATATCCAATTATAAATAGTAAAAGCACATAGACACATTAGTGGTGCATTATGCCTTGAGATTAGGTAAATCCAAGAACAAACTACATTGAGTGGATTGAAAATTTTGAAGAGGATTGGGTTGAGTACTCAAGTAGGAATCCTAGTTGGTGCAATCTTTAGGATAAACTAATCATTAGTAAGATATCAATTAATAATCTAAAAGCCCTCTTCATATTAATGTTTTATCCTCACATATTTTTCATGCATAAAAATACTCTCATGCTTAAGAGATTTATGAAGTTAAATATTTATATTTTTGCGATAATATTTAATAAAAAAATAGAAGTAGATCAATTCCCCAATAAGATATTTTATTTTAAAAGTAGGAGTTATAGCATGCCATAAATTCATGTATATTTATAATTTGAAAAACCAATCTAAAAAAAAAAACTATTGAATAAATAAAATTATACCAAATAATTGGGAATTTGTTGAGAGTTAATAATAAGATTTCACAGATTTGTATATTTGAATGAAAATCTAATGAATAAAGATATGAGCATATTTATTTTATATATAATCTAAATTTTAGTTATACTAATATGATTGAAAAAAAAAGCATGTGAGTGGCTCATCTAAAAAAAATATTATTATAAAATTTATATAGATATAATAGAATTTAAAATTTTGAATATAAGGTTATTAAAAATATTTAAGAAATTCTTTTTTATTTAAATTTTTTCTTGTTATTACTTATAAAGTTATCATTTTTTTTACTATTTCATTATAATTATTTAAGTTGAAATTTTTTAATAATAAATAAATTGACTAAATTGGCTCATTAGTCAATTTAAATTTCAACAATTAAATTGGAGTTCAAACAAAATGAATTATTAAAAATCAAAATCAAATTTAAATCGGGTGGGGCTGGAGCTCCATTACCCGTCTAGGGCTGATTCCACCGCTATATCTTGTGGACACCCTCATTCGACAATGTCGCTGCATCACATCAAGTAGGGGAAATTATCGCTGCGATGGAATCGGAGTTCAGTCGTGTTCAATTTGTTTCTGTATCTTCTCTCTTCTCGCGCTCCGGCAGGAGATTTTGAAATATTCCATTTCGCGGGTCTTCATTGGCCGACTGCCGCCGCAAGTGATGTCTGCGCCTCCTGCCCAAATCGATCCCTTCTCCTCGAGTAGAAGCTGCGGGCACCGAAGCTTTTAGATGCTGTAGAGAAGCCCTAGTTTGTTTGGTCCGAGAAGTTTATCAAACTTGCAGCGATGAATGTCACGATCGTAGGTGATCTCCTGTTCTGCTCTTTGACATTGCATTGAACGACGAAAGTTTGTTTATTTTCACCAAAATTTCCCTTTTTAATGCCCTCCTGCGATTAGATGTACGGTATGTAAGGTATTGATCTTTTTTCGTGTTTCCGGTTGCTGTAGATCCGCTGCAGGGAGATTTCCCAGAAGTGATAGAAGAGTACTTGCAGCATGGAAACATGAAATGCATTGCTTTTAATCGCCGTGGAACTCTTCTAGCTGGTAACTATATCCCCGTCTAAGTATTTTTGTCTGTTTTCGCTTCTGAAGGAGTTACTTTTAATGATAATATTGGATATTTAGATAAATCAACCTGTGTGTATTCAAGGAGCAGACTGATTTGTGACAGTGTGCATGGAGGTTCAGAAGAAAAATCGAGTTTTTTAACTTGAATTTCGGCCTTGTTGCGAGTTTTAACATGTGTCAAATCATGTCTCAGGTGATAATGGACTGAGAGCCAGCCTAACCATTCCACCCATTTTCTAGGTGAAATTAGCCTATTTTGACTTTTCTGACTACTTGTTGATCACCATCATCAAAAGTTGGCCTCCATCTTACCATGTTGAATGCCGTCTCCTTATCCCCATCACCATGCTTCTCTTGCTCTATTCTCTTCCATCAATTCTAAGTTGAAATCTTGGTTTGGTACCTTCACGAATGACCTTAAGATCCTTCATGGCCTCTTCAAAACCCACAAAACGTCAAATCCATCATTTACCCATTTTTTGGCTGGCCTCATTTTCCATTATTTCTTGGCATGGTCATACTATTCTTTGCACATGACTTGGAACCATTATATTTATAGAAAATCACATGATGAGATTCTCCATGAACCAACGAAACCACCCGACCATATAAAGGAGGTAATTCTGGATAACAATAGGAAATCCTAGAAATTTGTATGGTCATGAGGTAGAGAATTGTAGAGTTATTGTTAATAGAGCAGTAGGATAAGAGCAATAACAGGATAATATTGATCTTGAAGTTCTGCAAGTCCAGTAGCCAGATGTTACACAAATCCAATATAACAAATGATTTTTCCTATCAAGCATAAAAAGTCCAGTACGTTGCTTGCAAATATAACTCAAGCATTGGACAAATCCAGCATAACAAAATAGTTTTGTATATCTAGCATCATACAAATTCATTAAAAAATGCATGGCCCTTGAATATAAACTTTGAACTTTGAACAAAAAAGATCTAATACATCTCAATAAACAAAGAACCATTGGGGCCCATCTTATAATTTTGTTGAAAATAGGCATGCTTAGAAATTTTTATAAATAATGACTCAAATATGACATAAAATTTAATTGACTCATCTTATTTAGTTATAATCAAAATGCAAAACAATTGATACAAGCAAATATTTTGTATTTTCTATGATGATTGTTGACATGTTTTATGAAGTTATACTTGAGCCAGGTCGCTTTAACTTGGTGGGTCACTTACGATGTTGAAATTGCGATGAAACTTTTAATAATCATGATCAATATGTTGGATGAGGGAGATATGATTACTGTTTTACAATGAATGAACAATGAGAGTAAGATATGAATAGCTAATCATGTAAAAAATTGCATTGAAATATTTATTTTGCATCAATTTGCTTGGTTATTTAGGGTCCTTTTGCTTAAAGCAAAGAAAATCATAGGTGCTTAATGGAAAATTTTATTTTCTTATTCTTCTTGATATTAACAAGTATTGATGGCATGATTAGTGTATAACAACAATAGCAACAAGCCTTTATCCCATGTGGGGTCATTTTATGAATCCTTCTTCTCCATCTATTATGTGTCAAAATCTCATTTAATTCAAGTATACTTGGGTTTTTTTTACATCTTAACCAAGTCTTTTTTGGGTCTACTCTACTTGTAACATAAGACAAATCTAATGCATCTCTCTTCATTATGACTGACGCTTTATGTGGCCAAACCATCTAAGGGACTCTCTAATCTAATCGCCACCTGGAGCTACTCTAACTTTTTCCTGAATACTCATTTCACAATTTAACTCTAAGAGTAAAGCTTATCCGCCATCCTCATCTCTGACACTTAACTTAGTCTTTTTATAACATTATTGACCATAAATTATTGCAAGTCTTACCATCTTATAAAATTTTCTCTTAAGTTTAAGCAGTATTTTTCTATCACACAACAAGCCAGATGCATTCCTCCACTTCAGCTATCCAACTTGAATTCTACTAATAACATCTCAATCTATTAATAGAACCTAGATATCTGAATCTCTCACTTTTTTTAATGACTTGTTCACCCAATGTCATAACATTACCACTAGAACTTCTACAACTAAAATTACACTCCATATATTCAATTTTAGATCAACTTAAATGAAAACCTTTAGACTCTAAGGTTGACCTCCATAATTCAAGTTTCTCTTGGACTCCCTTTCTAGTCTTATCAACAAGAAGAATGTTATCGACAAAAGCATACACCAAGGTACATCTTCTAAATGCTAATAAGAACATCCATAACTAAAGCAAAAGATAATTAAAGTTGATCCTTGATGTAATCCAACCAAATAGGAAAATATTTTGTCAATCCTCTTTGTGTTTGGACACAAGTAACTCTAGTATTCATATCCTTAATGACTTGAATATAAGATATTAACTCCTTTCTTTTCTAGAACTCTCCAAAGAACATCTCTTGAAACTTTATTATAGCTTTTCTAAATCAATAAATATGATATGTAAATCCTCCTTACTTTCTCTATACTTCTCCATCAAACTTCTTAACAAATGTACATCCAGTAGATCTACGACATGAAACCAAACTTATTGAGAAACCTTTGTATCATATCACTTTATCTATTACTCTTTCTTATAATTTTAATGTATGTCACATTAACTTAATTCCTCTACACTCTTGTGCATCACATTTATTCTTAAATATGGAACCAACAAACTCTTTCTCCACTCATCGATATCTTTTAGTCATTAAATAACATTAAAAAGATTTGTAAGCCAATAAATTTCTTGATCTCCTAAATATTTCCACACTTCTATTAGCATATCATCAAGTCCTACTATTTTTCACATTTTATTTTCTTTAATGCTTCTCTAACTTCAAATTTACTAATACGATGTTAAAAATAAAGTTCTCTATTTTTGTTTAGGGTATTAAGGTTGCTAAAATCAATCATATTTTTAGATTCTTCATTGAAAAGTTTATCAAAATATTTCATCCACCTATTTTCAATATCTTTTAAGAAAATACTTTATGATTTTCTTAACATCTCATTACTAGATCTTTACTTCTTTATCTTTGGTTAAACTTATACATACATTTTTCACTTTTTTTGGTATCCATCCATTATATAAATCACTAAAAGTTAAATTTTTTTCAGTCATATATTCTTTTTAGAATCTCATGGCCACTTCATATTTTCAATTATCGGTTTTACATCTAAATCAAGTTTTATAATAATCTTTATTATTTTATCTTTTCTTCACATTTTATTTCACCAATTATTTTATTAAAGAAGTTTTTCCTTTGATTCATTTTTTATCACTTAATTTGTTACTTTTAACATAACGTTAATTTCTTATAAACATCTTAAATTCTAAGCTCTTGTGCTTTTAAAAATATTTTATTAAGTAACTTTAATCTCTCATCTAATCCTAAGATAATAATTTGATTTATTTTTCATCTTTCAATCTTTTATCTTAAAATTTAAAATTAATAGTCGATGTTGGGTATTTAAATTTTTACTCATAATAATCTTACAATCTTTACAATTTAAATGATTTATTTTTCTTATCAGAAAATAAGCAATTTGTGTTTTACTATATCTATTTTTATAAGTAATAATATGCTCATATTTTTTCTTAAATAAAGTATTAGCAATTACAAAATCATAGGCTAAAATAAAATCTAATATAGTCCTACCTTTTTCATTATTCAAATCTATACCATGAATCTTTAAAATCTTACCATTCTACCAACACATTTTTAAATCTCCTCCAATAAATATTTTTTTCAAGAGATATATTTTTATTCTCTATAATTCATTCCAAAATTTCTTTTTTACATCTAAACTTACTTGAGGAGCATAAACACTTATAACATTGATAATCTTAGTATCAACAATATTATAATTCTTATCTCCAAATCTATTAATATTTATAACATTACTTTCAAATTTTTATAATTACAATTTTTTTTTAAAATCCACTCGTCTTTTGTTATCACACTTCCAAAAGGTACAATCTTAAATATTGCTTCTACATGCCTATGTTCGTTAAACTATGGATATTAGCAGATCTTTGTGTGACAAATATACTAATAGATACACTGCTTGTTTGTTGGCATATTTCTCCTTTTCTCTAATAAGGTATTTCTTTGTTTCTGTTCTCCTTAATCTTGAATTTCTCACAATTTATTTACATAATTATGTCACTGAAGTGTCAATAAAGTAGTTAAATTTGCTATAAGACAGTCTATAGGAGAGCTGGACTTCATTATGTGAGCTGAAAGGATTTTTTGGTGGCAGTATTTTTGTTACATGCTCTGGGTCCGTGATTATCGTGATAGTTGCATTAACCATCTTGATTTGTTTCTCATTGGATGGAAAATCTTATATTCAGCTTCTAGTACTTAGTTTCTCTTGCAGTCTTGTTATTAGGAATTTTGGAAAAGTTTGGCATATGTAATGCAAGGAGAAGCGCCATTGATGAAGGCAATTATTCTTGATTAGGGGCATCTTGGTACCGTTTTCCTTTTTGGTTAAATTGGTTGATGACTCTTGTTCAGTAGCCCCTGTTTTAGAGGGGTAGGAGCTTTGGTCTGCTTGAACAAGGGGAGGGATTTAGCTTTGTGTATTTCAAGAGAGAGTAGATGTCACAAACTCGCAATGAATATGAAACCCTGCAGTCTGGTGAGTATTAAAGATGCTTTGGGTGAATATAGAAAAAATGTTTGAACTTGATTTAATTTGATGACATTCACGTTCAAGAACAGGATTCTAAGGAGCGTGCATGGGAGAATTGGGGTTCTACCAGAATCTAAGTTAACTACATTCTATAACTTCTTTTTTCATGTTTTCGTGAATTTTCAAGTTATATAAGATGTTATATGAATCATGATTCATCTTACCTGATTATTTGAACTAGGAGAACTGGCAATCGTGAAAATGTTTCTTTTCAAATTAGGCAGTTTCCAATTTTGTTTTATAGATCTTTGAACCATAGCTATGACAGAAAGTGTCATTTGTAGAAAATTTGTATTGACAGTGCTTGTGTTTTATTAGAGGATTCCTCTTGATAGGCCTTTTTTTCCACTGTTTGCAACATGTTGTATAAGTGTCCACCCATATGTCTAAAAGATTCTTTGATTACATAGAAAACTAGTTGCTTGCCTTTTGAAAAATGTTCTTTCTGTTCCTCTTCAAGATGTGCTGAGGTTGCAAGAGTTGCTACAAAACCATCAGGTTGTTTGTCGTTTCTCAAAAATTTGCAGCACTTGTGGAGAAGATGATAGTACGATATCATTTTTGGCAGGAAATAACGGTTATTTAGCATGTGAAAAGACGCTATATTGGTATTTCAACGAGAATGCATTCATTTTCTAGGGAAGGGGGAAACAAGCAACAATAATTTTCCACTTCCCGTCTTTCTTTGTCCCCTACATTTATGAAAGCCATGCCTGTTAATTATGCTAAGATTTGCTAATTATTTTAGATTTATCTCCATTTTAATATTTATTCTTGATTTCATGTCCTCAATTATTTCGTTATTTTATATAATAGATCTAAGATAAATGCCTCTTAAATCACATTAGGAAAATGACTATCACTAGATTGAAAATCACTGATAAGTTTGGCCTTGCATATTTAATCATGCACAGTCATGTTCGCTCATTCAGATTAGACAGCTTGATTTTGCATAAATGGATGATTTTATTATTATTATTTTTTAATCTTGCTCATTTCTACCTTTGTTTTTTTTTTTGAAATTTAACTACAATATTGAACTTGAATTGAAGTTCAGTTGCTCCAACAGCTCTGATGTTGGAGTTATATCCACTTCAAAGTCTGCTCTATCACTGTCATGGATCACATCTGAACCCATAGCGCGTTTCTTGGTTGTTGCAGTCTGAAAACTATGAGCTTTTGAGCTGCTCAACTTTCTCACGTATATATGGCTCTAACTAACAATCATTTTTCTGTAATCTCACCCCGTTTGTTCCTCTCCCTGCGAGAAGTATATGAAATATTTTGAAATATTTTTGGAAATTAAATCTAACGGTTCCCTTTTTTGTTTCCTTTATCAAACTTTGTTTCGGTGAAACTCTATCAAACAAATTTCAATGTAGTTGAGCTCTAAGTTCATATCATAACATGGCACATCCATGCTAACTTCTTGGTGAAGATTATTTTGTCTGAACTCTTTGATGAACTAATTATTTTTGTTGTTTTTCCAGCTGGTTGTTCAGATGGAAGCTGTGTCATTTGGGATTTCGAGACTCGAGGAATCTCCAAGGAGCTCCGTGATAAGGATTGCGTAGCACCTATAACAAGCGTTTGTTGGTCGAAGTATGGCCATCACCTGCTTGCTTCGGCTACTGATAGGTCCTTGACTCTTTGGGATGTTAAGAGCGGCGAAAAGATAGCTCGAGTCACTCTACAGCAAACGACGCTTCTTGTTCGTCTCCATCCAGGATCATGCACTCCATCAATTTGTTTGGCTTGTCCTCTCTCTTCTGCACCAATCCTCGTTGATCTGAATACTAGCAGCTCCACTGTTCTTCCAGTTTCAGTCTCTGATTCTGGAATTGGTGTTCTCTCTCATCCCCGCAATAAATTTGCAGATGGTTCCCCACCTTACACTCCCACAGCAGCCACTTTCAACAAAAATGGTGATCTAATCTATGTGGGAAACTCCAAAGGCGAGATTTTGATAGTGGATTTCAAAACCATCCGAGTACTTGCTATGATCCCTATATCAGGCGGCTCCATCGTCAGAAATATTGTTTTCAGTAGGAATGGCCAATATTTGCTCACAAACTCTAACGATCGTATCATTAGAATCTATGAGAACCTTCTTACTCAGAAAAAAGCTGCTGTAGCTCTCGAGGAAATCATCAGTTCTTTTGGTAACCTTCAAGGGACCGAGAAATTGAAGGCGGTAGGATCCAAATGTCTGGTCTTACAGCGGGAGTTTCAAGATGCTGTGACGAAGATCCAGTGGAAAGCACCTTGCTTTAGCGGCGATGGTGACTGGGTGGTAGGTGCTTCTGCCACCAAAGGGGAGCACAAAATATACATATGGGATCGGTCTGGATATCTGGCAAAGATCCTGGAAGGCCCCAAAGAGGCTCTAATTGATATCGCATGGCACCCGATCCAGCCACTGGTCGTCTCCGTCTCCATTGCTGGCTTGGTATACATCTGGGCTAAAGATTACACTGAGAATTGGAGTGCATTTGCTCCTGACTTCAAAGAACTAGAGGAGAATGAAGAATATGTGGAGAGAGAAGATGAATTTGATTTGGTGCCTGAAACAGAT
Organism: Cymbidium sinense; assembly: GCA_021442155.1. Classification (NCBI taxonomy): domain Eukaryota; kingdom Viridiplantae; phylum Streptophyta; class Magnoliopsida; order Asparagales; family Orchidaceae; genus Cymbidium; species Cymbidium sinense. The sequence goes on along the minus strand of CM038223.1, from coordinate 107,179,968 downwards.
AAAGTAAAGAAATCCAGATCTTGAATCTATTCACCTTTCATAGTTGGATTTTTATTTCGCTTAACATGCTCTATTGCAGGTGAAAGAATGTGAAGTCAATGAAGACGAGGAAGTCGATATCATGAACTTCGAGAAGGATTCAGCCTTCAGTGATTCCGATGCATCGTTGGAAGAGCTCTGCTTCCTCACAGCAATCCCTTCTCCAGATGCTCCAGAGCAGCAAGACAAGTATGTAGGAAGCTCTACCAAGGCAGAGGAGAGCACACATTCTGGCTCTCCTCTCTCTGTGCACGTAGAGCAGAATGGCCAGGCGATAATACCTTCTGCTTTGAGCCCAGCTGAAGGTAATAATTTCTCTTCTCCAAATGGTGTGAGTCTGAGTTCGTGCTTATAAACCATCAGATGTTTAAAATCTGAACTCTGTAATTTGCAGCAGGTGGGAACTCTGCTGCAGAAGAGACTGTGGAGACTAATAGCTCCAAGAGGAAGAGGAAGCCATCAGCAAAAGGGCTTGAATTACAAGCAGATCAGGTCAGAAAGCCTTTGAAGAAGAGCAAATCATCTAACAAGTCCTTTAAGTCTAAAAATAAGAAGAATGATTTGGATACAAATGGATTTGTACCTGAGGATGATGTAACAGATGAGTGCTTGTAATCATTTTCAGAACTTCTGGTAATTTAATTTTGATATTTCCTTTTGCTCTCTTTGGATTGAATTTCATGGCGAGGAATTATCATTCAGGTTTATAGCATTATTCTACTGAATAATGGAATCACTAAAACTATAAATTTTGAAATACATAATATGCCTATGCATGCACACACGTGTTAAAATTTAAATAATTAATATTATTTATATTGAGTAGCATTTATTTTATTTTGTCTATATTATTTTTTATTGGCCAAGTTGAGCTTTATTGGTTTGGTAGATTTACTTACATAGCACATAAATTTTATATATTTATATTTTTAATATTAAATTTTAATATTTATTTTTATAAATTTAATATATTATATATTGTTACATTAATATATTATTTTTGAATATTAAAATTTAGATGTTAGATATATAAATATATAAATTAAGGTATATAAATCATATTATAAAAATATAATAGAAAAATTTAAAGGGGTAATAAATATAAAAAATTAATGCGATCCTAATATTATATTAAAATTCACTTTTATTTTAATATTTTTACAAAAAAAAAAAGGTTTTATACACTTTAGCAAGTTCGGTAACGGAGAGTTGTTGCCTAATTGAAGAATAACTATGATAATGTGCATTGGACATGTAGTCTAATAAATAAGGTATTTATATACATTCGACATAATTTTTTATAATTATATATGTGACATTTAAATTTTAATATTTACATATATAATATTTAAAATTTTAATATCACATAAAAATATCATTATCACTAAATTTGTTTTAAGCAAAATACACTTCCATTCACAAGCTTCTGTGTGATTAATACACTAAGTACCATACATGCAAATAAAAAACTTTTTAAGTTTTAATTGTTAGATTGTAAGAATATGGGAATTATATAATATATATGTTTCCTAATATTTATACTTTCTTTTAAAAAATTAAATTAAAGACTTATTTTTATAACACTTAAATCTTTAATATTACATCACAAACAACACCTTTATTAATTTTTAAAGTGAAATCTATTTTTTAAAACATAAAAAAGATGTTAAATTTATAAATATCAAATTTTAAGTGTCACATAAATAAATACATAAAAATTGTGCACTATGAATGTAAATTTCCCTTGATATACTACAATAAAAGTTTCAAAAAATGGGCCATTGAAGGCATGGCCCCAAATTTTATATCCTAGAAAGCACCATAATCAAATTTTCACTAATTTGCATATCACTGCAATTTATTTTCTATTACTTAAATTTTTGATTGGGTTTCTTTGGCCCACGACGGAGGATAAATTTTATATTCTTGAACTTCCTCATCTTCTTCTTCGTCTTCAGCTTCTAAAACATCCTTTGAAAATGCATCAGGATTTGCTCTGATGCAATTCTGCAAGGCAACAAAAGGGCTCACACAGTCTGATCCCTGCAAATTCAATGTTACAGCTATGATTACATACTCCTTTTCAAGGAACAAAGCTTAATCAGTACTGCGAATATGATCATTCTTACATTAGTAGAAGTGAAAATGGTCAGGTGGACAGACAAAGAATCATATAAGTTCTAACCTCGGATCGATCATCGATTACAATCGTATGCAGATTTTGAGCAGGATTCAGGTTTAAAAACATATCAAAATTGTTCCTTCATTAGAATAATAATAATAACATAGAATGGGCTTCATTTGGGAGGGTTACCAGCAGTTTAAGGCTTCGTTTAGGAGGGTTTTTTTAGTACGTTTTGCTTTTGAGAGCGTGAATTTTTAATTTTGATATCCGAACTTTGAAATGCTTTTAACCCATCTCACTAAAAGTCTGCTTTAAATTTCATTTTCAAAAAGAAAAGATAAATAAATTTTCGGGAATATTTTAAACCAGAATTTTCAGAAGACTAAACGTTCTAAGTTACAGTTGAGCCTCGCTTTCCCAGCAAAGCTCATTATAAGAATGCAAACGTAGATGTTCTCAAGTTCCAAAAATGAAGAAAAAAAATCTCATTTGTTATTGATGCAAATTATTAAGAAAAAGCTAAGATGTAGAACTAAATTGCTTTCCGGCATGTTGACAAACAAGTATTTAATACAAAATAAAGAAAAGAGAAAAGTATTTAAAAATAATAAAGTGTGACCAAGGTTTCAGATCATATTACCTTTTCTTCAGCAGTGCTCTTAATAAAACAAACAAAAGCCTCGGAGAAGTGAGATCCGCAAGGGCCTTTTCTTAAGTCAGCAACACATGGGCATTCAAGTGCTCTTTGTGCCTTCTGATCCAATGACTGCAACAGAAGAAGCAAAGACATTATAAAAAGGAGCATCCGGGAAGGTGTTTAGGGTTTAGGGTTTAGGGTTTAGGGATTTAGGGTTTAGGGAAGCATCCGGGAAGGTGTTTAGTTAGGCTTATTTGGGGCAGCTTCTTAACTGCTTTTGTAGTAGAAAAGCAGCTAATAAAGAAGCCGTGCCCATTTGGATTATAGATCTTAAATAGTATTTAAATTGCCTTTAAACATTACTTTGCGGAAAACATAATAGAAATTATGATTGAGAAAGTAAATTTTAATAACATATTAAGCTTCTCAAATATGCAACATGTATGTGGAAAAGAGCATACCTCATTTTCATCACCACTTTGGGCCGTTGCTTCTGTTGAACAGAACATTATAACAATGTTAAAAAAAACTACCCACATAAAAACAAAGTTTGACAGCAAGAAATTTTTTTTTTTTAAAAAGGAGAAAAAAAAATAATCAAACCAAATACGCCTTAAAGTTTATAGTTTTGCTCGATTGTTGGTCTATTTTACTAGATAATTTTTAGGCATCATCAACGATTTTCTTTGATGTGTCTTACAAAGGAATTTATGCCTCTTGTTAAATTCATAAATAGCTTGGTTTAATAGATTTCAAGAAAATAATTTTTTAACCAAAAGTTGATAGATTTCTTTGAGTCATAAACAGCTTAATTCCCACTTTCTTGTGCCATTTCATTATTCCACTACCTAATGTCACTTCATTTGGCATCATTTCATTAGGGTGAGGTTAAGATTCATAGCAATGTCTACAATTCATGGCGTCTCACTCATCAACAAAGGAGAGATCCTATATTTAACTTGAATGATTGTAAAGGAATTAAGAGGAAAAGAACCTTAAGGGATAAGGAGAACTACCACTATGAAAGCACAAAGGAAAATGAAAAATTAGCTGCAATTATCATTATATTAATAAATAATGACAACAACAACAACAAGAAGCCTTTATCCCACTAAGTGGGGTTGGCAATAAACAATAAATTTCCCTAAATTGTATAACACAATTGGAGGTGCATATGGGCATTCTTACACAATTGAGTCGCTTGCAGTGCTCTGCTGGCACAAATTGTGCATAACAAACTGCTCACGTTTTTAGGACACTTTTGAAGCTCTTGAATAAAGATCCTAGCTTTGATGGTTTTGCCAATAACAATCCACGAAGGGCAGGCACAACCATAGGCATTTGCAAATAGCAATTTGAGTGTTTGAACCATTAATTGATGAAAAGATTGGAATTAAATGAAAGACAAATTCAGGAAGGGTATTTCACAGATCCGGTTAACTTGGTGACAAGCCACAATGGTCAGAAGTAGAGGTAGTCACTTTAGGGTTGTTTGGTTAGTTGAATTTGAAATACAGGTAATAAATGCAATGTAGAGTGAATGTAATGTATTTGAATTACTTTTAAGTTATTTCTTTGAAAATTCTAAAATGCGGGAGTTTATTTTTCTTTGGTAAAACTGTATAATGTAAAATAAAGTACTCATAGTTTTGACACTGGGTGACGGCGATCGACTAGATATGGGTGGTGGCCGAAGGGTGGCATCAGGTGGACGGTGGTTGGTTGACAACTGGAAGCTAATGATAGGCAGCGATGGGCCCGTAGGCCGGCAAGGGCTGTGGCGGCGATCGATCGGTGATGGGCAACAACTGGCAGGTGACAATCGACCGGTGGTTGTCACCCTCACTTTACACCAATCAATGTATTTAAAAATCTTGAAAATCACCCAAATTTGAGCTAATTCTAAATACACTGAATTTGAACTATAATGAAAATTTGAAATACATTGAAATTTTACATTACATTTCAATTTCTTCAAGCCAAACACAAAAATTTTAAAACCCTTGTATTCCAAATATGTTACACCCATTTTCATCAAATCAAACAGCCCCTCTACAATGCATAATAGTAATATAAACAAACAATTGAGTTAAATATTCATAAGTCAAGCATTTGATTCATTATACATCTCCAAAGGCGCACAGAAGTAACAAAGAGAACATATATTTTATTAAGATCCATACTTTATCTGAAGCTGATTTTGCTGAGACTGAAAAAGAAAAACACAATAATAAGCATTTTAAGGATCACAAAGCACTTAACAGTTTCCATTGGGTTCATGTGGAAATAATGGAGCACATGTTGATTAAAATGCATATTCATACCTGCAATGAACTGAACAATAGATGTGCTTTCTAATGAAGAAAAGACTTAAGAGATTGCATGGAAATAATGACAGTTCTAAGAGGGATTCGATACATGTTAATTTCACAGCTCAACTGGTGGCTCAGCTATCCGACAAGGTCAACTTGAATATCCTGATTATACAATAGCCTTTTGGAATATCATCTAGAGCACTAATAAATAGAAAGTTCAATTTTATTTATCAATTGTGCATGTGCTTATGTTGACCTCCATATGTGTGCCACAAAGTCAACGTCAAGCTCGCAAGTTTAATTTAACGGACTTTAGAAGCGACGGTACGTAAGTCGAGGCTCAAAACACACTGGACGTCACTGAAAATGGTCGAAATGACCTCCGATCGACGAACAAACTTCGTCGTTGCATTCAGAACGTCGAAATTGATCAAAATATAAATATTGCAAAATCTAACGATCAATCGACAAGCGTAACTAACATGCTATTGACACGCATATCGAGTCAGAATACACGACGTCCGAATGACCGCCATTTAAATCACGCGTTACTTCAAAACATTGAAAATTATCAAATGAGACTATCTATGCTCAATTTGGATGAGTCTGTGAAAATGTCGAATGATTTGAGAAGACACAAATCGAAAATACTATCGCCGCCAAAATCAAAGCACCTTCGACACGAATGACTTCGCCATCGCTCGTTGAATGTAAACCTGCGATATAAATATAGTCGACTTAATGATCAACCATCGTCATTGAAGCCACAACACGTCGCACGCATATCGACGTTAGGAGATGCCGACGCAAGTCAAACAATCTTAGCAAAAATTGACGCGCTTTACCAAAACGCCAAATCTATCAAATAAGACTATTCACCATCGGACGAGTCTGCAAAAAATCGAAGCAAAAAGTGCGACGCATTAGCTAAAATGACTCAACTTCCGACCAACAAATGATCTGATCAGAACGAGCGCATCTTTAACATCGAATTATCATAAATTGATATATATTGATTAGATTTATCGCAAAAACCCACATAAAAATATTTAATAAATTCAAAATTTATTAAAAAAGTTCCCGAATTACCCGCATTTCTCCCATATTTTCAGTTTTATAAAAAAACTATCCTAATTTAAAATTTAAAAAAAAAAAAACTGAAAAGATAAACCCACTCCCTCCTATTCTCTCGCACGCGCCCCTCATTTCAGTTTTCGATTTTTCTCTCCTGCATTCCCCTCTCACATCCCAGAAAAGGTAAAAGCTCTTCCCCTTTTTCTGAATTTTCCGGCCCGTATCCACGTGAAACCGCGACTATTCCAGCAAGCAATTGTTCTCGCGAAGCCCCCGCCGGCGCAAAATCCCGCGCGTCTCGCCGCCTCCCGCACCCGCGCGTAGCCCGCTACCGCCATTTTGCGCGATCCGCGTTGTCGATCCCGCCGTGTCGTGCAACCCCGATCCGCCGGCCCGCTCTCCCGCAACCGTGCCCCGCCAGCGCTATGCGACCCGCCTCCAGCGTTCCGCTGGCCTGCTCTCCCGCAACCGCGTTTCGTCCGTGCTCCGCGACTAGCCGCCCGCGCATTGACCCGCGCGATCAGCCCGCACCCACCGCGCGATCCCGCGCTCCGACCCGGTGCTCCAGCCCGCTTCCCGCTACCGCGCGACCCAGCAGCCCGACGAACCGCTCCGGCCCGCTGCCTGTGCCGCTCGCGCTCACCTACCAGTGCGCCTGGGCCCCCCACGACCCACCAAACCCGCACAAACCCGTCCTAACCCGCACGCCAACCCGCTCCCGACCTGCGCGCCAACCCATTTCCACGGCCCGTAAACCCGCCAGCCCCTTTCCACGGCCCGTCCAGCCTTCCCACGGCCCGTTCAGCCTTCAAATTGACCCGAGCAAGCCCGCAACTCATCCGAATTTCGCCGTTTTACTACGCCGCAATCGGAGGAAGAACATCGTCGATAGGCGAATTCTTCCTTCAATTTGCCGACCCCTTGCTTTATCCGTCTCTTCATTGCTACAATCGGAAAAAAGAGGAACTCTTTCTTTGATTTTCGGTTGCTTCCTCACTTTAAGCCGATTTCCGCGTGCAAATCGGGAAGAAATGTCGAGCGAATTCTTCATTCGATTTTCTGCCGCACCTTACCATTACAATCAATCGATCTAACCCAGCCTTTATTTGTTCTTACTGCCAAAAAAATGTCAAAACATGTGAGATTTGTGAATGTGAATATATATATGCCAGATTTCTTTCAGGTTTGAAGACTGAGGACGGATAAAACAGGTTGTGCGAAGACACCGCTCACTACGCTTCGAGGGCGTCAATAAGCCAAACCAGGTTGTTAGATGTAGCTAGACGAAATCTAAATTGTCTAATTCTTAAAAAAAAGGGGATAATTATATATCAGATCAGTGATTCTTACAGGTTTGAATACCTCGTTGCTTAGTAGGGCGACGAGATAAAAAAGTGTGTGTAAAGACACCACTCACACGCTTCATTGTATGATCGAGTAAACACTCCCACGACTCTATGATGAGGAAATAAATCGTCAAATCTTTTGACTTAAAAGGAGGATAAAATGAGTAACTTAAGCTAAATAGAACCGCTAATTTTAATTTAAAAGCATCAAAAGGAGGGAGCCTTTAAAGAAATTTTGAAAATAATAGAATATTCATTTAAAATCTAAAAATGAAATTTAATATTAAATTCACAAATTTGGGGGAGATTAATATTAAACTCACAAACCCTAATAGCAATCATTTATGGCTTAAATTGAAGCGGTAAAGTGAGTTTGCAAATTCCTCAAAATTAAGCAAGCTTTAATTGAAATTTTGAGGGGTCTAATGCTAAACTTACAACAAACTTCAAATAAACTCAAAGTTTAAGGATAAATTCAAATTGGGTTTAATAATTCTTAGATCAATATGGAGGTGATTACTATGTTAATTAATAAATATAAATGGAGCCAAAACAATAAACACTCAAATCGACATAACTTATCAAAATTGATATAAGTTGAGCATAATCAAATTGGAAGAAATGTAAAAACTCAACAAGTAAATTAAGAACCAATATTGTTTTAAAATACAATCTAAATCAAAACGCGTCTTTTCACAGGGATCTACAACCAGACGCAAGCGATACTAAACCAAAATTTACAAAATCATAGGTTTTCTTTAATAAAAAATTGGAATTTCATTCTAATTATGATTGTCAAAAATCAATGAAATCACTAAGTAGAAAATATTTAAGTTTATAAATTCGTACGCGGACGTAGATTTCAAGCAAGAAATTTTAATTTTAAAAGGCTGCACAGTTAAAATTGGAATTAAATGAAAATACAAAATCAATTTCATAATTCAAAAAAAATAAAAACTACCTAAATTTTTAAATACACTCGCATGTGCCCCGACACTATGTAGAATGCTTAAATTCAAGTTCTCGGATGTCGCTTGATTCTTTAGAAGAGGGTTAACAAAACCTAAAACCTATAATAAGAGTTTCAAATCTAAACATCTAAAATTGATTTTGTCGTGCATAGATCAAATCTTATAGCTAAACAGTAGGAGGATCTAAATCTCTTAAACGATTCAAACTAATCAATTTTTCAACTCAAATCAAATATCAATCTAAAGTTGCTTGGGTTTATTTTATGGGTTAACAAAACCTAAGTTATAATAAGAGTAAATCAAATGAAATACAGAACTAATTGCCTGACGTAGATCTAATCCTTAATTGAATGGCCATTATATTAATACTGCACGATGTCTCAGATGCTCCCCCGATTTTTTCAGGTGAATCATAGTATACTGATAGCAAACAACCCTCGGTGGGACTTAAAATCTCCTGCAAACACCACCTGCGCCTATAATGATTTCTGACTAACACACGTGTGTCTTGATGGGATCTCCGAGGTTGGGTTGACTACCTCTTACGATTAAGTAGGACACGCCTGGGATGACAACCATGGATCTCGAGACGCCATCATTCTCCCAACCATTCGGTTTAGTTTAAAATGATAAATTTCATATCTTAAATCAAACTACATGTTTCTACTATACGCTACGATTTAGCGATTTAACATTTTAATCGAAAGTTCTCTCTCACTTCTTATATACTATAGGCTTATAAAGAACCCTGGAACGGATCTAAAGTCTTCACCAAACGAGGATGAAATCTCTGGGTAGTGTCTTATCTACTATTCCATCTGCCTTCTGAAAATTACACCGATACTTTAAACACTCTTCTCATCAAAAGAGGTCGGTGGCAAAATTTTCGGAGCCCACAGTCTACAGCCAACGCTTTATTGCAATGTCATCCTTAAATGCAAAATACTTCAGCTGATCAGAAAACAGGAGCAAAGCATGTCAATTTTATTAACTAGAACACCAAAATTTAAGGTTATATCATTAATTAAGATACTTCAAAGACAATAAACAGTGAGGTTTTCAAAGAATCTAAAGATACCTATAGTACGGATCAAACTAAATTCTACACAGAAATGTTCAGGACTAGGACCAATATATACGAATTACAATATTCTTAAGGGTGAAATAATGCAACTAGGACGGTTAAACTGAATAATGAGATTCAGCTTTAAAATGATGCGAATGTGGGATAAAAGAAATGAAATATAGGGAGCCAGTTGCTTGATCAAGTCTCCTGCCATTTTATCTTTGTGCCTTGTTTCATTTATTTTCCTTTGTTCCTCGTTAGCAGAATCTTTAAGGCTCAATCCCTATACTAGATAAACTGTCATTTAGCATAATTCTTCTTTCAATGACATTAATATCTCCGGAGGTTATCAAACAAGTAGTAAACACTGTTAAGCATTTTCAATGTCTCTTCACAGTCTTTTCCTGGAAGTTATCATTTACTCAAACAGAAAATACTTGAAAGTAGACCTTTCTATATCCCCGGAATAAAAAAATATGAATAATCATTGGGTAATTTCAAAGCCAATGAGTTTGCCCTAAAGATGGAAAAGTGGAGAACTTATCTTTTGTGAACAACTCCTATAGTTTCATTTCTTTTCTCAAACAAATTATATCTTCCTTTGTAAACAATGAAAAATGGGAATGGAAAAAAAATCAAAAAAACAGGGTCCTGACATTCCTCTACACGTCTAGGTTTGTCCAAACTCAAAAAGAAATGCCAGAATCGTTGACCGAGTATTCCGACCAATATTGGAAAACATAAGTAGAAATGCTTTTGAATTTCCTTCTAACGATTAAAAACATGGAGCGGAAATGGCAAGTTTTGAAAGCATGGCCATTACAAAGTACAGAGGAAATGCAAAGGTTGCAACCTCCTCATTCCATCCAGGGTTTAAAAAAAGCATGCCAATACCTAATAGGTTTTGCCTAGGTTGTCAGCAATCGAATTGTCATGTTGCTATAATTCTTGCATGTATTTCAAAGACAATGTTATCTTTTATAAATAGAGCAGAGTGATAATCTCAGTTGCATGCCTTTTTCTCATTATCCTATTTGCATGCAACCTCATGCCACCCTATCCTTTCCATGCATACCACTTGATTTTCCTACTTAATGTTGGAAATGAGTTTAATGCCACAATAACATTGGCTTAGAAAAGGCCCCAATAGTATATATAAAAAGGGGATTTACATGCATAACACATAAAGCATCCCAAATTCAATATCTAATATCAAATCTTCACTATTTACTAACCTACAACTCAAATATTTAAAACACATATGCTAAATCCCCCCATTAACACTTAATTTTTGGGGTCCCCATCAGCAACTTCCATGACATTATATGTATCATCTCATCAATGATTAGCATCCAACTTACATGAAGATGAGCAACATGAATTCTTATTAGATGACTACTAGTACCTATGATCAAAATTGAGATGACAATAAGGTGAAGGAGGAAGTGATAAAGGCAGTAAGGCTAGAGACCCAAGATGGCCTTAGCTACACTCTGAGACACCTTGATCATCTTGACAATAGACATCCGCACTAACAAAAGAATCTACAAGAGGGAAATAGTCCTCAAGAATAGTGCTTGAGAACTAAACAATAAGAGTTCTAATTTTGTTTCATATGTTTATTTGATCTTGCTTTCAACCATATGAACTTAATTAATTTTTCTAAGTAGAGTTTGTATTTTGCACATATATTTACAATACAAGTTTAACTTCTGCGCTATGCTATCATTGTTGTGTTTAAAGAAATTGAAAGAGATGAAATGAAAAAGAAATGGAAAAGGAAATGGCAAAGAAATTGAACTGAAATTAGGCTCGTCTCACCTATCTGTTGAAAAGAAATTTGGTAAAATATATTTTATTTTTATTATTTAATTGATGAAAAATGAGTTTTTGTATCCCATAAAGAGGGGTATGTGAGTCGTTATGATGGCTCAATGAATTTTTCTCCCAATGTTTCATTAGGTTTATACAAGGATTTATTAATGGAATAATGCTTGTATTTTCATTTCCTATGTAAATCTAATTAAATAACAATTAGATTAGAATCAAACAACTTTTCTGAATTTATGATGTAAAATGCTTTTGCACCTTCCCTTGAATTCCTTCCAAACAAACATACCGTTTAGGCACAAGAAGTCACACCTTCATGGGGTGTTAGTAAGCTCGTGTGGCTATGACCAACACAACTGATGCAATGCCTTACAATCTTCCATGCCTTGCCAGCTTGGCTAAGTGGCATTTGTACATGTACATGCAATCTGCCATACCATGTTCATAAAGGAGCACAAGCTTGCTTGACTTGTGCAAATCGACAAGCCCTTGCGACTCGCACGACGCCACAGGCTTCGCAGGCGGTACGATCCAAGGAAGAATTCGAAACTTGAAGTGTATTTCTATGTCTTTAGACATTGACAACCAGCATGCAATCCATAAATATTAGGGCGTCGAAATGTGGAGAAGATAAAAGATGTGAAGGCTCACAACAGCTGAGTGGCGATGCAAATCAATGCTATCGTCTGTTAAGTTCTATGAATCATTTTTATGTTATCTTGAATTTCCTGATCGAGCCGTTGTTTATATTATACAAATCTTTTTATGACATCTTATAACTTTTGATTGATCGGTACGGTAAAAGATTATCATGTTCGACACCTTTGGGAGATATAACTATGAGAATTCACCTATAAAAATAACCAAGAAACGAGTTTAGTGATGCTACACTAAGAGCTAAATTGGTCCAAGAACGTCGTAAATGGCAGCAGCTAAGGTATAACAGTAATATCAGAGTCATAATCCGGGTTTTCCTTTTTATAAACCATCGGTTTTGTCCGCAAAACTTATTAATGAGCTCGTTTATCATCATTGAACTAGATTTTTATCAATCAAAATTTCCTAATTAATTCCATTACCAGCAATAATGATTGTGTGCTGTATATGAAATTTCTGCAAATAGAGATCGGCTGGTTAGCGTTCTCCGAAACATCGAAAGTCCCCGTGCGAGATAACGAGTTAAAAAGAAGAAAAAAAATTCCATCCATCTCCAAGAACCTTGCGACGCCATAATATCTAAAATGAAACAAAAAGAGCTTGCTAATAAGGAAGAAAGATCGATGAAAAAAATGAAAAAACCTGCAATCAGATCTTCCATGGAAGGAGGAGACGCAGACGAAGAATTTCGATTCCCTGTAGAAGGTGAAGGCGTCTTCTTACCCTCGCCTTCGGAAGCGAAATCGCTCTGCGACTGACCCATGCACCGGTGCGCGGCGACTGGAATTTCTGTTCCACGACTCAGGTGGTAAGTCTCGAGCGCCATTTTTACGTGAATTTGGGTTAACGAGTCGGTTTAGGGTCGACAATCTTACCTGAAAAGATCCGATCCGAATATAGTAAATCTGAATCAGCAGATTCAGAACTGATTATCAAATGAGTCCAACCTGACCTGATACTACACGATAATTCATTTAAGCCCTGTTGTATTATTATCAACCTGGCCCTAAAAAGCACATGGTTACACGACTTGGGTTTGTTCTCAATTAATAAATAAAAATAATAATATAAAAATATACTTTAAGAAAATGAATATATTAAACTATTATTATTCAAAAGAGGTGGTCATGAAAGGAGAAGAGAGGGAGTGTGGCACTGCAATGAAGAGTGTGCTGCTGCAATATCAAGCTCATCTTATATTTCATGAAATAACATAAACTTTTTATGACATGCTTTAATTATTTACATGAATTGGGCGCACCTTACATAGTCATAATTGCATGAATTTCATATTATATCACTAATTTATTCAATACACAAGAAATACAACATTGAATATAATTACAAATAAAAATATTGCATGATCAAGCTAATAGTAATTTAATATCATAATAGCATTGATATATCACGAGAAAATTTATCAAATCGAGTGCAAATTTTGAAGTAATACGTATATTTAATTTTATAAAATTGAATTAAAAAGAACCTGAACTCCAATTTTAATAAATTTATGTGTTGATTTGAGCTTAAATTAGTTTAAATCAAGCTTAAGATATACTTAAAAACTTCAAAACATTAATTTGATACAAATAACTTCTAAATCTTACATGATTATAATTAAATTGAGTAACTCGACGAAAAGAATCCAATAAACTTACGATCACTCAAATCGGAAGTCGTTGAGGTACTAAATCATCAAGAAATCATCTACGATCAAGAAAATTAATATAAACCATCAAATAGAATACTTTGAGATTTTAGCTACAATTATCAAAATGCCCTTTCTCAAAGAGACAATTACAAGGCTAATTAGGCCGAGCGCTGACAGAAGGCCTGATTGCCCCCAATTAAACCCTTCCAAAACCTCAGGCTTGCGATTTGCCACCACTTCGATCGAGTTGCGAGGCACCAGCGATGGGAGGTCCCTTCGAAAGTAACTTCGTTGCCGGCCACGCCGCCGCCGCCTCTGTTGCTTTCCTTCTCTCTTCTTCCCTCACCCATCCTCTCGATACACTCAAAACCCTTGTCCAGGTACTCTCTCTCGCGGCGCGCGCCGTATGACCATAGTATTCGTTGTTCAGCGTAATTAAAGTAATCATTCGCCGATTGGCCTAGTTAGCATTTTTTATGCATTTTCTCAACGGGCTTACTCCCACGGCTTCATACAATAACAGGTGGGTGCAGGACCTAAACAGAAATTGGGCATTTCTCAGGTGCTGGACAGAGTGAGATCGGTTTCTGGGATTGCAGGTAGGCGGTTTCAATTAACAATCATGAGTATCTTTCTGTCGTGTGAATTTTCATTTGATTTACTTTGATTGCATTTTGATTTTTTGCTTGTTTTAATTGAGGATTTTCAACCAATCAACAAGGGAACGGGGTCTTTGTTAAAGTCATTGCGCTAGTGTAGACAGCACAAATCAATGGACATAAGATTCAATGATTATAGTTCTATAAATGACCTTGCTTTGGGAATTTGCACTGATATTAAGATTTCGAAAGTATGTTGGGGTCTCATTTATTTAATGCCACATCTTCGCAGCTGTCCCTTGTCACTGCTCATCCTTTCCATTATGTTAATTTGCTTCTTTATCTGTGTTAATATCTACATAATTTGATCTTGTACATTCTATTGAATGACAAAAACTTTGAATGGGTACATGCCATGTAATGACTTGGTATGGTATGGTCAATTTTAATATGGCTATTATTGTGTTCTATTACACCCCCATTGTTGTTAGCGTATGAAATTTCTATACATCTTATTCATTTCATCTAACACAATATCAATTCATCACTTATCAGGCCTTTACAATGGTCTAGGCTGGTCAACGATGGCTATGGTTTCAGGCACTGGAGCTCGTTTTGGAGTTTTTGAAATATTATCGGCTTTTTATACAGGTATCATTGATCCATTTCTCTTTCTGATTCCTTTCAGAAAAAATTAAATACTCAACTCCTCTTTCTTAAAGTTTCTAAGTTACATGTTCTTTTAAATTTATGCTATACTTCAAAAAATTCTTATGCTCAAATGACACGCTGCAATATTTTTCATATGTTGGTAAAAAAATTAACATTTTGATTTTTGTGTGAAATGCCAAAAGTAGATAATTCCATCTATTTATTTTTTGTACAAATATGTCTCTTGATAAGCAAGTTTCTTGTCAGTTCAAGAAATGCTTGAGTTGCTAGCAGAATATCATGAGAAAAGTCATTTACTTTCCATCTGTGTATGATATGTACATGCAATCATTTTTGAGGTTGCTACTTAACTGATATGGCTGTTACTTCACTCCTACCTAGACTATGTCAGAAAGAAAATAAAGGTGCTGGCCATGTTTAAAATATTCAACTAAATCATTTTCAAGTTTATTTCTGCTTCAACTTTTGTGACCAGCTATGCATCATGTGATGTGTTCTGGAGCGTGTAGAACTGGATTACAGAATCTAGTCCATGTGAAAATATGCGGATCTCAATTTCTGATCTTTCCTAATGTGAATTTCAAATTTAACTTTACATATATATGTCAAAAAACTTGAGGCAGTGCTTTTACCTCTCAAGTCAATTTAAAAAAGGTGGGTTTTATTATTTCTTTATCGTAATCATCCATGGGCAGAAGTTTCTTGTTAAGCTTCTCCCTGTGGGTTATTTATATGATGCCGTAAATGTCTTATTGTACAACATACACATTCACATACAATATGCACCTTATCCCACCTCACAACAGCTATTCCTTTATAAATCTAAGTATTGGAGTATGCATAGGTAGCTCTTGGAGCCATTGAAAACCTTATGGACTGTCTGGGAGGGATTTAGTCTAGGGAATTACTTCACAAAGTAAAGAGGCATCATAAAATGATTTTCATTATTCTTTTGTAGAGTTATTTGACTACCTTTTCAATCTGTGGTTTGGTCTCCCCAATGAAGCATTTCCATATATTAGCATGCGCTAACAGATAAATTGAGAAATAAAAAGGCGTTTGGGTGGACTCGATGATCAATCGGATTTAGTTCAGAATAAGTAAAATTAGGAAAGAAATTGTAACATTCTTTTAGGATGATGTCCTGACTTAAGTTTTATCCATTAGTCCAACTAATATGTACTTGTATAAATCAACAGAACATCAATTCCTATTTTATTCTGATGATTTTTTTTTCCCTCGTGATCAATTTGCATGAAAGTCATTGTACTTGTAAGACACAATTATAAAATTTATCTTCTGGACTATTTGCATGATCAATGCACTACTCTAATTTATGTATTCTCTTCCTGATAAAAATTACTACTCTAGAAACTACTATGCAATCGCTTGCTGGTATTTAGCTATTCTAAATCTGTTAATCCATGTGTTGGTTTTGTGCTTCCAACTATCATATATTTTTTAACTGCCATAGCTTCCTTTTAAGTTTTTGGCTTTTGAGGCACCCTGCAAAAATCTTATTCTCATGACTCCATATAGGACGGCATACTCTATATTGCAACAATAGAAGGACCACCCTTTGATGCTGCTTTGGATAACAGAACATGGATGGAATTCAGTTTGGATACTAGTGCCAAGTTCATCTGCTAATAATTAAGTACTATTAATGTTTTTGAAACCAGTGTACTGTAAAACTATGAAATATTCAATTTGGATTCTGTTTAATATGATTACATGCTTTCTTTCAGGACACATTATTTTCTTCTGCATGAGATCTTCATTAAAGCTCAATATTGCTCTTCCATATTTTGTGTCTGTTTTGAATCGTCAAGTACCCCTCACTCCAATAGAGCTAACGAATAGGAAAGAAGTATGCTAGAGAAAGATATGCAGCCAAGGGCGGAACTAGCTCATTATTTTAGGATGGGCAAAATTTTAAATAATTAAATAATATAATAATTAGATAAATAAATAATACTTAAAATTAATATTTTGAAAAAAATATAAATAATTAATAAAATAATATCACTAAATTTATAAGAAAAAATATATGTGAGCAAGATTATTAAACTTATGAATTTTTATTTTAATTAATTATGTTGTCATTTAAGAATAATTGGTTAGATTAATTTTTTTGGAGAGGGGTTGATTGCATAAAATATAAATTGAGGGTGAGCAAAATGTAAAAAAGTAATTTTTTTTTTAAGAAAAAAAAAGTAATTTGAGGGTGGGCATCTGCCCACCCTCAACTCAAGGTAGGTCCACCCCTGTATGCAACAGTTTGCAGTTTGTTATAAGTTATCATACACATGAATAAAAAATTCTTGTTTATTGATTAGATTCCTAACACAAAAACTGGTGCTATTGGGATACTTGTTCTAGCTTCAGATTGAGCTGGGATATATTTTTAGAGATATCTTGGTTTTGTAAGGTGATTTTATTTTATTTTTTTGTCATCATTCTCCCCCTTTTATTTATTTCGAGAAATAGTGATGCAACACCCATGCCTGCTTGTGTTAAGTGCATCAAGTCAACATTGAATATTGAACTTGGGCTGAGATGATTGAACCTGCTCACATCATCCTCAATTCACAAGTCATCAATAGATTACCCAAATTTATCTAACATGACAAATTATTCGAACAACTAAAACATTGGAGAAGTTTGCAGTCAAATAAGACAAATCACAAGATGTAACTATTCAGTTGTAATAATTTACCTGCAGTAGTACTTAGAAGTTGTATGCATCTCAGGGTACTTGACAAATTTTCAACCAGCAACTAGCAGTGCTTATTTTTGGTACTCATTAATATCTTGGTTGTACTCTTCCAAGAGTTGTCTTCCTAACGACCTCAACTACCACACTTTATACACCTAATTATGATTTGGGATGATACTGGTATAAGTCGATAATTGATATGTGTACCTTAGCTTATATACATAATCATAACTAAAATATATATAGATATAAACAAAAGTACATAGAAGTATCACTTGAAATAATTTGAGACATAACGAGCTAAAACAGAGTGCCATTGCTCCATCATATGGGATGTACACCCATTCCTAGATTTGAGGTGGTATTGATTTTAAGTCTATACTTATATCTTAGTTCATTTACATAACTTTCCTAGCTAAAATGTACATAAAAATGGGCATAGAAGCATCAAATACTATGTGTAAATTTCTTTTAACCATTTAGGATTTAATTAATTAAAAAGAGTTTGACATAACTATATGCAAAGCAGCTTACAATGCTTTTGTGGCCATTTTATTGATAGCACTTGCAAACAATTATAATAGTTCTACCATAATGCATGAAAATAGCCAATAATGTGAGCAACTAAAGAATATAATTCAATGCATTATAATAATACAACAATCCTTAGCTACACCTTAATCTAGATAAACATTGAAGGTCATGCATTTAGTTGATTGCAACCAATCATTTAACCTCCCTCATTATGATACATATTATTTTGCTGATCTTGTAGCATTAACATTGGTTCCTACTTATAAATAAAGAGTCGACTTCATGCATTAATATAAATAATCTTTATGTGAATTTGTTTTAGAATTACTAGTGATAGAATCTCTCATTTCTCCTTCTCTTTGAACTAGTGTGCTCCTTTTATTCACTTTATCTTTCTATGCAGAGTCGATTAAGTTCTTTTGTGACAGTTCACTTATTTATAATGATATTAGGTCTTTTATCTCTAGCTTTGTTGTCTTAGTTGTCTCTAGGAATTTTCAATTTGTTTTTATTGAAAATATTAGATTCAACATTATTCAGGTGCAATGAGCATTGAGATGGTTCTAATCAAGAGTTGGACTATCACAACTTGACCGAATATAAACCATCATATCTGACGTGAGTCACACTGTGTCAAGGACACAATTGTGGATGAAATGCCTAAGATTTATTTGGAATATTTATTTCTTCAATATTTTTAAACCTATAGTCATCCTATATCATTAAATATGCAATAATTTAAAACGTCAATATATTTTCATTTATGTTACTAAATTATATAATAAAAGAGATATATAAAACAATCATGGTGCAATCTCCGCTAACAAAAATATAGATCATCATGATTGTCAAAAGTATAGATCTATATTCATAGACATACTTATCAAGATTTCAACTGCAACTAGCAACCTCTACTTAAGTTGAGCTTTATCCTTCTTCCTTAAAATAAGAGTGAGCAACAATAGCATAGCAGATTACTTTAAATATATTATAGTTTTTAATACATAATATAAAAAAGAAGATATCTATAATAATATAATATCACATGAACGGTAAGATTTGATTTTATTAGATTGATAAGATCTCTTAATTTGTCACTTGTAATGCTTATTCAACATAGTATCGCAAGTAATTATTATTATTAATGCATACAGCAGTAATTAACTTCTAAATATGCTAATACAATGAATAATATAATAAGGAATAATAATTTATTTTTATTTAGCATATTTTATAGTTTTTTTTCTTTCACCCCTTATATCTTCACTTTCACTTATGCCCCTTATACATTCACTTATTCACACTCTACATTTTTTAATAAGTATAAACTATAACTACTTGTAGCTTTCATTTTTCCTTATTTTTCTTTTTTTGGCACATACATTTTTGATACATAAGTAATTGAATATTAAAAAACTTAATATAATTACATGCCATTTCATTTGTTACAATACTTATGAAAAGATAGTTTTTATGATAAACAACGATATTTATGGGGTAAAATGATATGTATGATTCAATAATCGTAATTCACAAAATTACTTATATACAATATCCACAATATTATTTTGAAGCTTTTGTTGTTCTGTAATAATTTTATCGGGTTCATCATACTTGTTGAAATACATAAAAAGTGTCATACAACATAAAATACTTAGTGAAAAATTAAGTTTTATATGTAAATATGGTAGACACAATCTTTTATATAACATTCCAAAAGTTATGTGATGAAAACTTCTTAATTTTTTTCAGATTTGAGCTCGAACGAAATCCAACCAAATATACACTTAAAGATTATGCAATTAAAATCTTTAAGTAGGGAAATAATAGTTTATTTTAATTTGAACAATTTTCTCACTTGACTCAATAGTTGAAATTAGCTTTATGATCTCTGAATCTAACTTTCTCTCCCTAAAATTTTTCCTCCCTCTCTCTCTAACATACTTCAGTTTTGGAAAAGAAATGGGATGAGTTTTGGGATTTAATAAATAATAAAATATTTTATAAAAATATTAATTATAATTATAAGAATTGTTATATTTTTAATAGTAACATTCATATAAATTCTCTTATATCTTGAAGTATAAGACTCTAAAAATTATGAAAAAAAATAGTTAATGAATAGTATATCATATTGAAGATATATTGGAGAAAATAGTTTGTAAAAATGGACACCAAATAGTTCTAGAAAACTTATTTTTTATAAAGTCTTGCTAATTTCTTAAGGAAGATAAATTCAACAAGAAACTTCTTGTTTTCATATCTTTGATACACATAAAAATAGGTAAAAATATAGTTAAGATAGAGTTTAGAATTTTCTAAAATGTGATGAAGATGGTTTATAAATAAGGCATGAAATACCTCTAAAAAATTTAATTGAATGCAGTAATGTTGATTTCATCATATTATAATTCTCTCTAAATGAAAATCACGAAAAATTGATGAATAAATTAAGCATAAAATTAACTCCAAAAAATTATAAAAAATCAATAAATATAAAATAAGCATGCAACTCTTATTAGACCCAAATCAATCATTACAGTTATACCCAAACACTATAGTAGCAGTCAGTATACCGACTACTGTCAACAATGACGATCGAGAGGAGATGTCTTAGAGCATAAGATGAGAAGGTCTAGTCATTTTTACTGGATCATCATGAAGTTTCTTTATGACATCCCATTAGTCAAATGTTTTGTTGAAACATTTTATGTGCTATGCTCCTTTTTGTTATCTAATGGAGGATGAGAAGGAGCATCACACAAAATGTTTTAACTAAGAGGAGCATCACACGTAAAATATTTCAAGTATTAAGATCATCGATATTTGAAGAGCAAACATATTAGTGACTTGTTTAGCTAGTCTTTTAATGGATTTTTTGTTATGATCTCTATTAGATTCATTAGATCCCCTACTCACTTTGAGTTAACTCTTTAGTTCTAATGGAGACCACAACAAAAAATCCATTGAAAATGCTAGCTAAACAAGTCACTATTATATTTTCTCTTCAGATCATCAAATATCCATTGCTCACAAAAATCAGGATGTTGTTCAACTCAAACATGATTGACCATGCTGCTCGTTTTGATTTTTTCATTTCGCTCTTGGCAATCACAGGTATTGTTACCTTTTCTTTACAACTTTTCAATAAAGTGCTTTTGAAAATAGTACTTATTAAGCTGATTTCAAGAAGTAATTTGCCACTCAATTTACTATTGCATTAAAGTCAATGAAGAACTTGCATAAACCTTGGAGATGGGCCTACTATGTCATTCAAGTTGTTTGCTACTTGCTTTTAAAGCAAGATGCTTTACATTTAGATCTTGAAATTAGTTGTCATGCAAACAACACTCACTCTGGGCCTTTATGAAGGATGGTTTTGCTACTCATTGTGCGTGAAGGTACTTAAAAATTGTTAATCAACTTTTTGGAACTTGCCAATAACCACATTAATGCTAAAAAGTACAACTTGATAGTCTCAAATTAGGAAGCCCTCACCAAGAAGTTCAAGGATTTTTACGAGTATGTTCGGTATGCTCCATTTCAATGTCAATTGAGAAGTCACAACATCCATGAGATGATTGCTCGTAAAGTTTGAGAGGAGATCTATGTTTTATTGCCCCTTTAAGTAAGAGAGCTTTCTAAAAGTGAGAGTGCATCTTATACTCTTTTGGGAGTTCTAATGATAAAAGATGTAGCAGTTTTCTACAATAAAGAAGCTTCAAGCATCACTAGTTGATGAACTTAGTGTTAATGACTTAAAACAATTTTTGTATGTTTCACAAAAAGGTTGTGGTCACGAAATGAAGGATTGTCGCCACCTTTACAATATGATTGGGGAGCTCATTTGAACTAGAAAGTTAAAGAATTCATCCTCATTGATATAAGATTATGCCCAACCAAGGAGCCAATAGAAGAGATGATTAAGGCGCCCGTACTATCGAAAAAGTCGAATTAATTACTATTATCTCCAAAGGAGCTCAGAATTAAGCATCAAGTCATGGAAGCTTTAAAATGAAGGTCAATCACATCTATAATTGCTTTAATCATGATGATCAACATGTAATATCTTTCACAGAAACTAACCAACAAATGATGAACAATATATGCAAATGATGCCATCATGGTTAGGATAGTATTCACTAGTTAATATTTACACATTCAAAATCATACTCATACAACAACAACAACAAGCCTTTATCCCACTAAGTGGGGTTGGCTGCAGGAATCCTTCATCTTCATTGTGTCCTATTATGTGTCAAATTCTTATTTAATTCAAGTATACTAAGATCATTTTTTATATATCTTAACCAAGTCTTTTTTAGGTCTATACCTTTCTTAACATGAAAATCTAAATCTACTCTCCAACTTTGGTGGTGGACGCTTTATGTGGCCAAATCATCAACACTTGAATTTTATTAACTTAATTAAAAATATGTACTATTTAGAATGAATATAGAACCCATGCAGCTTAGCGGCAATTGAGGTTCCCTTATATGGTTTCTTTGGAGAATGAAGGAAAATTGAGGGAATGAGCATTTAACCAACAGCATTAGAAGAAAACTGACTTATATACATCATCATGGTTGACTTCATCATTGTTGATCCTTTGAAAACTTATAACACAATTTTTTGAAGGTCAATGTCAATATTGTTTAAGTTCACGGTGTTAACATCTCACTTGGCCATCAAGGTTTTAGCTATGAATCACATCGCAATATTCTGAGAAAAATTGATGCACTGTCAAACTTATTACTTAAAGAAGCTTAGTACTTTGAACAACAGAACCGATAATTTGACTAATAAAATGGTAGATCCATTTGCAAGGATCAAAATTTAATGATTATATTTGAGCAATAATTCTTTTATCCCGACTATGTAGAAAACTGAAAAATAAATTTGTGAACACTTAATGCAAAAAGAGCAAGCAACAGTATGGGAACTCAACATGCATACAACACATAAACATAAGAGACTCGAGACAACTTAGGTGATTAGAAAGCATTACATTGCACATTAGAGCTCAATTATCCTTAGTCTTTTATGATCAATTTCATGGACCTTTAGATAGTTAAGTCCTCACTAGTCAGAGAGGGTGCAAACTTTGCTCGAAGAAGTCATAAATATCTTAGTTGGACTTGGGCTCCTTGTTCAATGGATCAAAGTGCCAATTAGTATCCATTTGGGTTACTTTACTTCTTTCATGAAAGTCGCATGATTTGTTAAAATGGTGTCTGATTATTTACAATGGAGAATGATTATTTGAGAGGGCCTAGGGCCCTTAAATGATTTCCTCATTTGCAAGTGAGCTTGTGCGATGAGCTCTTCATTGGGGAAGACACCATTCTCAGTGGAGGCACAACCCTTGCTTGGCGATATCATATATAAATAAATTAAGTCAAGGCACTATATTGAGGTGAAATTATCCATCTAAAATGCAACAAAGCTGAGAAGTGAAAATCTCCTAAAGTTAAATGTTTCAAGTTGATTTAATTTTGCAGCGAGCAGTAGTCACAACCGGCTATAACTGCAACATGTAATTGGGTGAGGAGTGCTAGAAGATATTTATCTCTAACTAATCTAACTTCTCTACAAATGGAGATTCAAAATCTGTCCCAGTGATGAGCGGCCTCTAATGTTTTTTCCTTACTGTAGGCTAACCCATTTTTTGTAGCAGAAAAACTCATTTACCAGTTGTTACTTCAATAAATTTTGAAAACTCATACTCTGCTTTTAGTTACATTTTGTCGACAGAGGTTGAGACAAGGGATCTTGAAATTCATTAGCACTAAGAGCACAGCATTTCCAAGGAAATGGATGCCTTGAATTAATTGAAATCAAAACTAACATTATGCAGAAAGTGTATAGGTGAATTTCAAATATGCTATGATTTAGCCTTTCATGTACTTCTGTGCTAGTCCATCCTAATGCACTATTTAAGACTATTTTGACTTTCTGAAACACTTTGATATTTATGGTTTTATCTGGCATCCTTGTTTTTGGACATGAGTGGGCATAAATATATTCAACGCAATTAAATGGATTAAATCATTAAGCAAGCAATCTTCAAAATGGCTATAGTTTCTAAGCTACATTTCCTTAAATTTGAGTTGTTAAGTCCATGTAGGTTGAATAAGATAATCATTTTTTATTTCATATTCACTTTTGTGACAATAATTGTTGCCTCATTTTCTATTGGTTAAACGTTTATAATTAGTTTTTGACAGCTACTATATTAAGATCATACTATTCTTGTTTAAAATGTAGGATATTACTTATTTCATCAGTTCTATAATGCATTCAAATTGAAAACCATCTTGACATGAATTATGGATTATAAACTGGTAGATGGAAGGGAAGATACCTATGTGTATGTCTCAGAGGCTATGTTGGCTGGCATAGCTGCTGGTGCTGTAGAGGCTGTTGTTCGCACACCATTTGAACTTGTAAAACACAGGAAACAAACAGCTTCTTCAGCAAAATCTAGCATTCTGAGGACTGTCAAGCCTAGGCCAGACTCCACATCAATTATTTCAAAATTACTACCAAGATATACTCCTGATGTGAAGGCATGGAGTCACACCGTTGGTCTTCTATCATCCCTGCCTGCGAAGCATTCAAACCTGGATCCTGCATTGAAGGGATACCCATGGATGTTGACTGGCTCTGGAAGGCCACCGCTTGCATCATTTGTCAATGGACCTGCAGACATCATAACTTTGGAAGGCTGGAGTGCTTTATGGAGAGGGCTTCGTGCTGGAATTGCTAGGGACTGCTTTTTTGGAGGGTTTTTCTTTGCAATATGGCAATTCTTACACATTGGAATGCTGACGTGGAAGGCTTTTGATTTAGTACCATCACCAAGGTTTGTATTGAAGTTTATTGTATGATATATGTCATTATAGTGGAAAGATGTTTGCATGGGTTTATGACACTTATTTTTTTATGATATATAATTGCCAACTTTCCACAAGCATGTTCAGAAAAGAAATTATGCCTACGCATACAATGCATCAGATTGGTCATTTGAGGGATTAACTAAGAAAAGATGCAGTTATGGTTGTATAGTTGCAGGCTTATGCATGATGCTTTTGGTGTGATATAGTTAGCCAGCTAGGAGACCAAAGGAACAAGGGGTAGAAGGGTGACAATGAATGCCAACGATGATGATGAGTATTATTAACTACTATTAACTATGATTAACCTAGAATGATGGGTTAGAAGGCTTATGCCTTGTATATCCACTATTATTCCTTTATTAGTTGACATCAGCAATTTAAATGCCAATGATGATGATGAATACTTTGAATGATTTTCACTTTTGACGTACAAAGCTTACATAGTGTTACCATTAATATTACACATTGGAATTCACTTCTATTTGATGTTAGGACTCTAGATCCAGTTTCTTTTGTAAATCTAGCACTTTTTTCTCTTTTTCTAATTCTTCTAAAGATAATTAACTAAGATAATTTTATGATAAGTTTTTTCTAATTTTCTTTAGCTTTTCTGTTAGATAAGACTTGGGGACTTAACAATGTTCATTCTGTTCTAGTTAGTTTTATTTGTCCCGATATATATTCCTTTCAAAATAGAGCTTCAAGTATCTTCATAAAAGGTTGTTGCCTTAATATAAGGGGTAATTAGACATTTTTTTGGGTATCTCAGAGTGGCCATCTATTTGCCCTTCTGTGATATTTGGTTCAGTTTTTTCCCCTTATTTTCTTTTCTTTTTTTATAATTTTTCTGATTATCTCCAACGGAACTATCTGTTAAGTTGGTTAAATTTTATTTTTATAAACCATATGGTAAGGTATATATATCCATTATGCCCTCTCTTTTAATCCATGACCCATCTTATTGTTGTTCAGGTCAATCAATGAGGTTGGTCCAGTTTCGCCTCTGGTTTCTAGCCTTGCTGCTGGTTTTTCGGGAGCTGTAGCTGCTGCAGCTTCGCATCCTTTTGACACAGCCAAAACTCGATCACAGTGTATTGTTGTGCCTAAGGTATTTATACCTTGTTTCATTGCATCAAATGCACTGCATTTTCTCATTTTCAGTAAATATTGTTAGTATCAATTGGGTCTGTTGTCATAGATCTTGAATTCACTGCCTTGACGTTGAGCCTTTACACGTGTTGCTACCTAGCCTTCCATGAACGCTGGGCTTCGAAAACTTGAACACAATTTGTTTCTTTATTCATTAGAAAGGTATGCTTTGAAGTGCAGTGAAGCCGAAGATACATAGAAGAAGAGTTGATGGCTGAGGCATTCAAACTTTGCTATATCAGGATATGATCTTAAGATAGAATCACAAACTATAGTTTTGTGGATTGTTTAATTTGATGATTAGTCCAATAAGATACATTTTGTAGTGAAGGATTTATAAGAAGAATGTTGACAATTAGGTGAATCTTATATCAAATCATCGAGAATAAAATAAAAAAATAGAGAAGATTTACATATATACTATATAATTCTTATGTATTTATATGTCTTAATTTTAATATTTACATGCATAAAATTTAAATATTTAATATCACATAAAAATATCACTAGCATTAAGTTTTTGAAGTGAAATACATCTTTTTATGCATAAAAAATTTCTATATATGTAAATATAAGTTTTGGGTTTTAAGTATGTTAATGCATAAGAATTGTGATGTGCAAATTTTCCAATAAAAAAAGAAAGTAAAATAATCAATGCACAAAATACATCATGAGATTTATATATATTCATCTAATTGATGATTGTGTTTTGTTGCCGCCACGTAGGTCTGTTTGGGGTAGTTATAGTTTTTTGAAAAGTTGGTTATAAAACTGCTGTGGAGAAAATATTTTTTTTGAAAAAATTTCGTAAATATTTTCTTTTGAAAAATTCAAAAAATAACTTTAAAATAATATTCTAACAACTCTTGTTCTTAAAACAGTTTTTTATAAATTTGATATGAATCCAAATAAATGGCCAAATTACAATGATGATCCAAACTTAAAACAAATACAATTATTACGACTAAAATACAAGTCAGGAATAACACAGCCAAAGGATCAACTACTGACTACAAAGGCAGCGAATAAAATCCCAAAAGCAGAGGATAAGGGAAGATAGATAATAAGTCCTGCAGCAGTTAACTATAAACAGAAGAAAGATCAGAAACCATGAACCAAATAAGCGGTATAAAGCTTTTACGTTATATTATAAGCGAATGAAACAAGCAAATCAAGAAACGGTCAACCTGCTCTTTTTATTTTTGTATGAAAAAAAGAAACAGAAAATCAAGAATTCAATGAGCTCGAGCACTAACCAACTTATATTCCATAAGGACGTAGAAAAATAAACGATCGATCTAATCAGTTAGGCGAATAATTAGTAGATAGCTTAGATCCAAGCATAAGAAAGGAAAAGCAGTATAAATAGATCCAAAGCCAACGAGGGATAATCAAGAATTTAAAGGAAACTTATCTTTCTTGACCTCCTCCTCTCTTCTTCCATCTTACAGGGTTTCTCATGAAACCAATCTTCATCGGAGAAACCGGTTTCTCTCCTCAGCATCCCTCTTCCTCTCAGGAGCTCTCGACGACTCGAACAGTCGAACAAAACAAACCAAAAAAAAAGAATTAAGGTTAGTATCATAGAACTTTCATCCCAGGCCGGAGCTATACAACGGCTGAGATCAAATCAGCGAAATAAAGCGTGTAATCCACTTACAACATTAGAAGCATCAAGAACGCATGATCCAAAACCAAATCAGCGGTCGAAACGGTTTAATCGACGGTTCAAGGGACAATTCAAAAGACTCGATCCAAGTGTATGATAGGCGAGTAAAAGCTAAATTCAACGGATCAGATAGCACCCGCAAAACCCTCCCAACTCTCACAACTCAGCCGGGTTCAGATTCACTCAGTGAGTCAACACAATTAAACCCTCAAGCCAAGTCGGATCAAGACCCGGAAAACAAACTCAGCTATTGATCCGGAAAGTCCATTCACTATCAATGACTACTACCACAGAAACTATTCACACAAGCCTCAATCAAATTCAGAAAATAGTACATATCATTGGTGCTCTCGTTGGATGCACTCGAAATGGCGAAGGAACAACAAAAAACACGAAGAATGTGTTAGATTAAACAAGAGAAAAAGCCATCAGTATGGCGAAATATCGAAGATTGACTACCATGAAAATAGATTGGAAAAACAATCTCAAATCAGGGTATGTGATGCATCCCATTCGAATCTATTCTCCAAACGACCACATACACACACAATAATATAAATTTAATGGAGAAGACCAGAGGATGGCTCTTTAAAAGCGAGTTTTCGATTATAACTCAGGATCGAATTTTAATATCTTCAATATACATGGATGGACTGCTTTGGTGGTATCGATGGATGCAGTAAATAAATAGATTGCATTCTTGGTATGATTCAAAGAACAAATAATCAAAGATTTGACCCTTCCTCACATTTAAGAGGAGAACTTTAAACTTGACAAACCACGGTCTTTTTTACAATTAATTTGAAAACCTAGAACAAATTTTAGACATTACATGAATTCTTCTAAGCTGCTTTGAATCGAGGCAAGAAATTAAAGGAAATAAGAGCCTCTTTCTTCTCATATTTCAAGTAAATTTAATGGAAAGATTAATCGATGTGCAAATCATAGAAATAAATCAGACAGCGATAATTAAGCAATCAGTTCCGCCTATTCTGACAAATGCCACCAATTACATAAGAAATATCCATTCGAATTCTATCAAATAGAAGGAGAACATGCTTGATTGTAATGAGAAGTCTGTAAAGAGCGTATCTGTAAGTCAGTTATTGGCATTAATAGCGTTAATGATACCAACATCAATTGCCATGATAATCGGAGACATAATGAGAAAAGCGGTAGCAACAAGCTTCATGTATCGATATTCAATCCGGGTTAAGACAGCATATAATTTAATTATAAAATCTTATAATTAACCTTTGACTTAGATATAATTGATATAGCCAATCCATAAATCCAGACATAGTCGTATAAGAAATGCGAGTTATAAGTAAAGTTGAACAACAAACTTTCCAATTTCATATAAATGGTCCAAAGAGTCAGTCTGATAACATCTTGCATTCTGAGAGTAATAGAGTGGTAGCCATACAAGGAGCAACCATTACAAGGTATCTGAGAGAATTGGTAATTTTATAAAGTGAGAATCTTAAGATATGAGTTGAATCGGAAAGGATCTTAATGGTGAGGCGGTCATGAGGAGGGAGTAATGATATGAATCCAAATCCTAAATGGCCAAATAAGAATTACAATGATCAGACCAAACTTAAAACAAATACAATTATTACAGACTAAAATACAACGTCAGGAATAACACGAGCCAAGGATCAAACTTACAAAGGCAAGATAATAAAATCCCAAGGTAGCGACATAAAGGATAAACTGGCGAAGATAGATAATAAGTCCCGGATTAACCATAAAGAGAAGGAAGATCGAAACCATGAATAAAAATATAAGTTTTCTATTATATTATAATGAATGAAGGAAACAACGAAGCGAAATCAAGATTAATAACTCTTTACGTTATTTTGTAATAAAAGAGAAATCACAGAAGAATTCAATGAGCTCGAGCACTAACCAACTTATATTCCAAAAAAGTTCAAAGTAAACGATCATCTCCAATCAGTTAGTATGAAATGTTAGGTGCATAGATAGCTTAGATCCAAGCATAAGAAAGGAAAACAGAAAGTATAAATAGAGATCCAAAGCCAAACAGATGGGATAATCAAGAATTTCAGAAAGGAAACTTATCTTTCTTGTCTCCTTTCTCTTCTTCTTGTGCACCTCTTCTAGGGTTTCCTCGCCAACCATGCTTCATGAACCAGTTCTCCTCACTCAACATCCCTCTTCTCTCGAGCTCCGGCTCGAGCAATCGACAAAACAAACCAAAAAAAGAATTAAGGTTAGTATCATCTAGAACTTTCATCCCACGGCCAGAGTGCTACAAACAACGGCTCAGATCAAATCCAGAGATCAAACCGTGCAGAAATAGATGCGTGTAATCCACACATTAGAAGCATCAAGAACCGCATGATCCAAAACCAAATCAAGGCGTCGAAACGGTTTAATCCGACGGTTCAAGACAATTCAAAAGCTCGATCAGTGACTAGATCGGCTGAGTAAAGCTAAATCCAACGGATCGAAGCACCAAAACCCTCCCAACTCTCACAACTTCGGCCGGGTTTGATTCACTCGGTGAGTCACACAATTAAACCCTCAAGCAGCGGATCCCAAACAGGAAAAGCGAACTCAAGCCAGTGATCGAGCAGATCCATTCACTCCCCAGATCAAATTACGAAACTAACCTGAGCAGTATTCACACAAGCCTCAATCAAATTCAGAAAATAGTACATATCAAAATTTTTTGAAAAGTTGTCAAAAAAATTTGGTAAAACGAAGTTCTTTCATTCTTTATGCATTGAAAAATTATCTCAAACACACTTTAGATTCACCTATGATTTCGATTGTGGAGTTTTTGCTGCTATAATATCTCCAATATCACCTAGAGTTAGCCCCCCCTCCCCTCATAAAGGAAAAAAATCATAATCAGAGCAGCCGAAAACACAACCAAATCGCCATATTCACTTAAAAATAATTCGCAAGCATTAGATATCTTCTGAGCTCACCACCTACTACTCTCTCCCGATTCCATAAACAAGTTTACGAAAAAAGTTTAAAAAATTGTCTACATGTATTATAATAAAATAGGCTAAAGGTTACATGAGTTGAAGAAGTTCAAAGTAGTCCGCACAAAAACACCTTGCTATATGAATGAATGAATGAATGAATGAAGAATGAGAATTCATGAAACGAACTGCAGATAGTTGGAATAAAGTCACTGATGCTAATCTGATAAAGCAGTTCAGCTGATTTCTTGTGTTAACGGTTTGATCCTTAGAAGAATCTAGTGATGAATCTGGCCTTCATGTCTTGTATTCACAGTACATCAGCATGGAGAGAAAGTTCCTGAAATGGAAGGCTTCTGGACTGTGGATAGAGAGAGTCACTGGCTTGTCTCCAGCAGATCGAAGCTTGTTGCTTCGTGGTATCGGATTGAGAATGGCCCGCAGTGGTGTTGCTTCATTTACTCTTGTTGCAGGCTACTTGGTCGCCATTAAACCCCTATTATAGTTGATATCTTGGATCATTTGATTTTGATTTTTTAAAGTCACTGATGAATTTTGAAGAACACTGGTGCTTAGGTATGGCCTTTTAATAAGCCATTTTTTCTTTCTTTTTTACAGTTTTTTTTTATCAAGATGATGCATGCTGTTCTGATGATGCATGCTGTTTGTAGATTTTCTCATTATGTTATCGTGAGAAGGAAATAGCCCTCTATTGTGCTGAATCATTTAAGTAATCACAATTTTTTTGGTTGTATAAGGATGAAAATTATGAAATATTTATGGGAAATATGAAAATATGAGGTCATTCCTTCATGTTTTTGATTTATTTTTCTTTTATACAGTCTTCTACGTTCTAATGGCCAGTTAAGGGTCTGTTTTGAATTAATGGGAACAATTTAATTTTTATCACGTTGAATTTATAAATTATTAAATTTAATTTGAATTCCACACTATAGAGAGTGCTTGTTAATTTCATATATATAAACTTCTAAAATATAAAAAAATTGTTGTTTAGTAATTAGGAAAAAAGTGAAATGAAATGCGACGAGAACAGGGTTTATAAATAGGATTTATAATTGGGCAAATTTTTAAAATAAATATGGTTTAAAATGTAATTAGTAATTTAAGTATCTTAAAAAAAAATAGATATAGGTATAGTCGTCCGTTTAACGGGTGATTTGTTTGTCATATCGAATTTGATGTGGCGTTACTCGCTTGTTTAAATGCTTAATCTAGCGTTTGACGGGTGATTTATAGTGTTATATAGAAGTTGCCCGTTAAACGAATAATTTATATGTAACTGTTTTTTTTAAGTATTTTGTATTTAGATTTAGGTTTTGTGTAGATTAGAGTTCTCCAATCTTTTCGATGTTTGTAAACTCTCTTTTTCATTAAATTTTTAATGTTTTATCTCAAATTATATAAATATATGAATTTGTTAATTTAATTTATTTTGATGAAAATTTATAAATATGCATATTTTTAATGATCTGTACATATTTTTATGTTATATTTTACAAGTATTTGATTAATTATCAAAAAAATATAGTTTAAATGGTTTTTTATTTAATTCTAAATTTATTTATATATAAATTGGAGTCTATCATCTTTGAATATATTGAATATATTGAATTTTTAAAAGCTCTTATATTTGAATAGTGAATATTGGATTTATCCTATGAACAATGATAAGATCAAAAGTTTGTCTACATGAATAAAGATAAATATTAATATTTAGTTTAATATCTTAAATGATGGACATAATATCTTGTCATTAATGTATAAAGAGATCTATATATATACATAAATATGTAGAAATCAAGGAAAAAATTTACTTCAAATTGTATGGATAATCATCTCTGAAGCTTAAGGGTATAGACGGTAGAATATTATTACAATTATTTATTATAAGTAAAATTTTAAATGTATATATATATATATATATATATATATATATCTATATTATTGTGTGTGTGTGTGTGTGTGTGAGGTTAAAGAAATTCTTGAAAATAGTTCAGATAGTTTTACACTTTTACAATGTCATTATTTTTAAAAATTTTTTTTTCATCTTAAACAAATTTGGAATTAAATAAAGTCATTTAAATTATATTTATCTATTAATTAATCAAATACTTATAAAATATATCATAAAATATGTGCATATCATTAAAAACATATCTATTTAAAATTTTTTTATCAAAATAAAATAAATTAACAAATTCATATATTTATGCAATTTGAGATAAAATATTAAGAATTTAATAAAATATTGATTTGGGGAATGAGAGATATAATAGAAGCATTGGAAGGTTAGAGTAAGAAATGATAATAGTGGAATCAATCCGTCAGTTAAAAATCTTTAAAATAATAGTTATATGTAAGTTCTTAGTTTAGCTTAACACTTTTATATCTTATTGTGACATAGATAAGGCAAAAAGGCTCCGCGTATTCGTATGACAAGCAGTCGTCTGTTAAATGAGCAGTATACTTATATCTAAATTTTTTTTAAGATACTTAAATTATTAATTATGTTTTAAACATATTTTAAAATTTTCCCATTTATAATTTATAAGGAATATATTTGATATTTTCCCATAAAATACATTGCCATAATTTTGCATTTTGCGGTGAGAACAGTGTTATTCCACCCTTACCTAAAAAATTTTAGGGGTTGTTTAGGATCAATTTATATATATATATATATATATATATATATATATATATATATATATATATATAAAATTTAAAATAAAAGATATTTATTGATGATAATTATTTTCAAAAATACTTAAAATATTTAAAAAATGTTTTAATCATTTTAAAAAGCAATATTTTAAAAAATGTATAAAAATAAATCAAATAGCTTTTAATGGCCAGAGTAATACAAAAATAGCTTTCCCATATATTCTATTTGATATGGTGTTCATTGTTTTAAAAAATTTAATGAATTTTAAAATTTTAAAATTTTTTATGATGGATTTAAGCTTAACAATAGTCAGATGAAACAATTTCAAATTCTTATTCCTTATCGAAGCTGCTTTCCAGTTACAATCTCATTATAACTGTAATCTATCTATTTCTTATTTTATCATGTGATATGACACTGAAAATTCTACTAGTCGAAGTACGAATCTTGATGTCAAAAGCAAGTTGATCACCGGTTAACAGTAGTCGGCACTTAAAATATCATTGTCTTTGGAATATCGGTTAAATCCATAAATAGCTCTTAAACATAGTGTTTATAGTGTCGGCGTTTTGTGAGCGAATCTAACAAGCCCAAGATCTCGATTTTGGTTTGAGCATTCAAATACATCGAATGATCAAAAGAATCAGCGTCGATGAAAAGTGGTTGGATTTTGTATGTATTCTGAGGCGTCACTTCTCCGTCATAAATAACCCATTCCCGTATGAAGGGAGCCAAGCAGAGAAGCGAGCTCTAAAGCTTGAAAATCCTCCAGGACAATCGTGCCACTTTCGATGGTTTGTCGACCACGCCGTCGACCCGCCGATCCTTGCCGTTGTCAATCTCCGTCGGTCACTATCATGACGATCTTCATGATGTCGATCCGATCGCATTGTTCATCATCATCATCTCTACCAGCATTACAACTGAGCGACTATATCAGCGTTATCGATTCGGGATTTCATTAGTCCTTCTCATGAACAATTTTGTAACTCCGTTATCAAGAAATCTAAAACAAATACATAGTGAAAGATTCTTAGGAGCTGTGGTTTTCCCCTTTTGAGATTTTTCACGTAAAATTTACGGACTTTTCTTGTTCACTATTTAAATACGTGTGTGTCTTTGATTTTATAACAAGGCTAAGGCGTAAACTTTCACTCTACCACAATTTGTTTTCTAGCACGCAACAGTTTGGCGCCGTCTATGGGAATCAAACCCTTCAATCACAATTTCTGTGAACACCCTCTTTATGGCCAATAGGCGTAATACTCGTAACAATGGAGCCTCCCGCTCCAACTCCCGTCATTCTCGAAACCAAGAACCGGGGCCAAGCTTACGCCTCACTCCCCATGTCGGTGGCGTGGCGGGAATCTCTTTAGAAGATCGTGTCAGGTCGAATGGAAGAATCTCAAAATGAGATGATCCGACTTTTGAGGAACACAACGGCCACTTCTGGTAACACATCTCCCTAAGATCGATCGTTAGCGTGGGAGGTCAAAATGCTAATCTCTGACAAGTTCCTCTGCGTAGAGTGATGATGATCTCCTTAACTCTAGTTCTCTTCTCATCACGTGCGGCATTTCACCTTAATCCACCATTTACTTTGGTAGTTTGACACATTCTCATTCTGTTCACGTATTGTCGTCTTAGAATTATGATGCTTAATGCAAAATGAATTTCATCTTCAAGATATAAATCATCTTCCCTTCTTTGCTATGAGGAATCCTCCTTTAGGTATTCTTCAACATCCATTCCGTGGGTTTCAAGCTTCGAGCATTGATTCCTATGATGGGGCGACTGACCCACATGAACATATCGACCATTATAGGACTATTCTGTGACCTTCAATATCAAAGATTTTAATTTTTGAGATGAAGAAGTACCCTAGAAAGCTTTGCACAGAAGACTTGCTCTCATTGCATTATCGGATGACCAACTACTGAGCGGTCAAGTGAGATCTGCTCTCGAGAAAGAAAGGGAAAAATACATGAACTTCTTGTGCTCAAGACATCTTCGCTTGGAGTCAAACGGATATGAGGGGTCGACCTGATGATCATGCACTCCAAGATTGATCCAATATTCAAACCGATCATCCAAAAGAAGCAAAGTTTTGGACCTGATCGCCTCCAGGATATTGAGCAAGAAGTTAACAAGCTCCAAGAAGCGGGATTCATACGAGAGGTACATTACCCTACATGGCTAGCAAATGTTGTCATAGTTAAGAAAACAAATGGAACATGGAGAATGTGCATTGATTACACTGACCTTAATAAGGCTTGTCCGAAAGATAGTTTTCCTCTTCCTCGAATTGATCAATTGGTTGATCTTGCTCGGACATCAAATGCTGGTTTTTTGGATGCTTACTCCAGTTACAACCAAATAAAAATGGACCAAACGGATGAAGAAGTTACAACATTTCAAACATATAAAGATTTATACTGTTATCAAGTTATGCCATTTGGGTTAAAAAATCTTTGGTGCCTATTAACACTTTAAGGTTTTAAAGACTATTAGGCGCATAATGGAGGTATATGTGGATGACATGTTAGTGAAAAGCTTGAAGAATCACAACATATTTCGACTTAGAAATATGTTTAACCTTCTTCGACGTTATAACATTCGACCAAATGTGCTTTTTTGGTTACATCGGAAAATTTCTTGGATTTATGGTAACCCACCGGGATAGAGGCCAACCAGAAAATCAAAGCTCTCAAAGATATGACTCCTCCAAAGAATATTAAAGAAGTTCAACATTTGAATGGGTTGCTTACAGGGGATAAATACTTGTATAATAATTTTGGTCGATGAATGTCAGTATGCTTTTAAGAAACTAAGGGAGTATTTAACATCTCCACCTCTACTATCCAAGCCTATTCAAGGAGAGATGTTATACTTATATCTCATAGTCTCTTCCTACGTGATAAGCTTAATTTTAGTGCCAGAAGAAAATGGGATACAACGACCAATTTACTACGTCAGCAAAATTCTCTCTAATATAGAAAGTCGTTATCCACTTGCAGATAAGGTGGCTCTGGCTTTAGTTTTTTCAGCACGAAAATTACGTCCATACTTCCAAGCTCATACTATCGGCGTTTACACTCATTTACCATTAGGGTCCTACGAAACCGAGCATCTGAGGTTAATTAAATTAGGAGAGTTTGATATAAATTTCTTACCTCAATAAAGTCTCAAGTACTTCCTGAGACTTTATAGTGGAATGCACTGCCCCAGCTCTAGAGGAGCTATCTGCTACATGCCTTTTATCTCCTCAATGGACCCTCTATGTTGATGGAGCTTTAAGAAATATCGGTGTTGGTGCAGAAATCTTACTTATTTCCCCAAGAATACCCTAGGACTTACTAAAATTTCCGCAACTAATAATATGGTGAATATGAGGCTCTCATCAGGTTGAGACTGCCATTGATTCTGAGCTCAAGACTTAGTGATCCACTGGACTCTCTTATTGCCTCCCAAGTTGAGGGAAACTTTAATACTCATAATCCTCAGCTGGCACAATAACTCCACTTGGTAAAGTCTATTCTTGCCCATTTCAGGATACATCAAATCATTTACATACTGCGAGAGAAGAATACTTAAGCTGATGCTCTCGCTAAGCTTGCTACATCTATTATTAGAGATTTATTTAAGAGAATACATGTTGAAGAAATATATTTTCCTAGTATCTAAGGGTCGTGGGTAATACAAGCAATTAATGAGATAAAGGAACCTTCATGGATGGACCCCATCCTGTCTTTTCTACAATAAAGGACCATTCCTGAAGAACCAACTAATGCAACTCATCTCCGAAGACAAGCTTCAAACTTTATTATCATCGGAAGTGAACTATATAAACTTTTACGGCCTCAAATGTCTCTTACCATCGAGGAGGCGATTACATTAAGAGGTTCACTCGGGGATATGTGGAGAACACCTAGGAGGAAGGGCGTTAGCCCTTAAAATTATAAGGCAAGAGTTGTATTGGCCTACAATGAAACAAGATGCCTTGGAATTCATAAAAAAATGTGCAAGTTGTCAGTTGCACTCTAACCTCCCTCACATGCTGCATATAGAGCTCTCATCCATTCAAAGCCCGTGGCCCTTTGCTTAGTGGAATCGATATCATGGGACCTTTTTCGATAGCATCAGGGCAACGAAAGTTCATCATTTTAGCCGTCGACTACTTCACTAAATGGGTGGAAGCCGAACCACTCGCTAAAATCACGGAGGCAAATGCTAAATAATTTGTTTGAAAAATATAGTATGTCGATTGGTCTTCTGCAAAGATCATCATGACAATGGAACCCAATTCTTGGAAAAATCTTTCGTCCTTTTGCAAAGATCTTCATATTCATCGCATCTACGTAGCACATCCTCAAACTAGGAGGTGAAGATACCAACAAGACTATACTCAAAGGACTAAAAACACATCTTGAGAAGGCTGAGGGGCAATGAGTTGATGAGCTTTCTAATATTCTTTAGGCTTACCGCACTACATCGCGAACCTCGACTGGTGAGATACCATATAACTTGTGTTTATATTATATCTTAGTAGATATCAAAGTTCCAACTCCAAGAGTTCAATTATTCGATCATGATGGTAATGAAAAACTTGGACTTACTCCCAAACTTCGTGACATGGCCTACTGCACTACTTCCTATCACCAAAGGGTAGCTCGTCACTTCAACAGAGAGTAAAATCGTCCATATTCGGTGGTCTGCGAAGTCTCAGGCTGCAGAGCACCTCAACACAATAAACTCTCACCTCTTTGGGATGGCTCATATGTGGTTATAGCTATGGTAAAGCCAGGAACATTCAAGCTTAAGGATCCAGAGGGAAAAACTTTATCTCGAACTTGGAACACTGAGAATCTCCCAAAATATTATCAGTAATTCCTATTGCATAATTATTGCAACTTTTATTTTGTCTCGTTTGTCGTTTCCTCTTCATGTAGCCGACCCCACCTAGTGCGATAAAGACTTGTTGTTGTGTTGTCATTTCCTCTAGAAACTCATATCCGTGTTAAAATCGTCTTATGATTATATCACCGAATTTATCAGAGTAATGAATTTATAGCTTTTTCTTTCAAGCTTGTTGCATATGAACAATCTCCTTCATTTAGTCCTCCCACTTGAGAAAATGCACAACTCATGTTGTATCTCAGTCGGGGTATGATCAATCTCACGGGGACTTGATCGGACCTCTTCCATATAGGTAATAAGTCAAGTAATGCTTTGGCTAATACCTATGATAGGTCAAAAGGTCCTTGGTGGACATCCCATGACCTCTTCCATACAGGTAAGATGTCAAATAATATTTTGACTAATACGTAGGATAGGCCAAAAGGTTGTTGGTGGACTTCCCACGTCCTCATCTGTGCAGGTTAGCGTCGTTGAATAATATTCCGACCAATCACCCCGAATGGGTAAAAACAAAACAAGAGTGTATCACCTAAAAAAAGAAAAAAAAAATTTTTTTAACAACATTAACATGATGACATAAGAAAGAGTCAAAATTCGGATACACAATAATAACAATACATAGATAAAAAAAAGGCATCCTCAAGTGACGCTACGTCATATCAGTTGGTGATATCAACGTCCTCCTCACCACTAGGAGATACTCCCTTGGACTCACTCTCAACTCCTTCATCTCACGAATCGACAAAGAGTCTTGAACTTGGGGAGATAGATCCTCAATCTTCTCGGTCTTTGCGATGCACTAAGCGGATTCTTTTAGGAACCCTCGGATGAAGCCCTCCTCATTGGTGCTCCAAGTCCTTCACTTCAACATCAAGAATATGATTACGAGCTTCACGGACATGGTCTTGGATTGTACGAGATAAGAGCTCTTAAAGTCTTTCACTGTTTTCAAAGAGATTTCATTTGCTTCCGCTTCTGACATTATATGCTCCTTCTCAGAAAGACGATCTTGTAATGCTTTCTTCTTCAGTTCGAGAGCTCTCTCCTCTCCCTGCAAGTGCCTTGAGTCTTTTCTCTTTTTGACGAGTCTCTGTCCTCACCTCAATTAGCTCATCACGAGTGTGCTCCACCTCCTGACATTGGAGAAAGAAAGACATGTTAGCTTCGGTTCACCCGGTCGGTGATCCTCCAAAGTCGCCACTTCTTTGGCTAACACTCATCTTTCTCATACGCTTGCAGATATTTTACCTTCACAAATTCAGATTTCACTCATCTAAAGCGACACCCATGAGCCATCTCTAATATTTGAGTTACCTATAAAAAAACCATCACAAATATTACACAAAGGAAAAGAAGAAAAGAAGGAGGAGAAGACAACGTACCAATTCATCTGCTCGTTGACGTCCAGTGCATATGTGATTTAACACCTCTTCAGGAATGTGTGGCTTTGAGAAATAAACTCCCCCATCATGAGTTGAAATAACTAAATTCTTAGAGGCCAACTGGGGGCGAACATCTTCTTCGCAGATATCTGACGTAGTCACTTCAGCACATGTCTTCTTTTTCTATAAAGATGAAACATTGCTACGCGTGGAGTAAGCTTCTTGAGAACCCATGAGTATGAGGAGACATTTCATCACCTTTACTTGACCTCTTCAATGGAAGAGCATGAGATCTTCCTGCCTGGATGGAAAGACCAACCTTAAACATCCTATCTTCAACTATATATTTTTCAATGTGACGTAACTCATGTTGCAAGCTTTCTATCGAGAATATTAGAGTTTCGGGATCTCATTCTCGCCATCAATAATGGATCGGAAGGTCATTCAATCTTCCCATCTCTCGGGGAGGCCCCACTCATTTTTTTAAAAGAATCAATTAGACCAATTTTTAGCGATATTTTTTATCCGTGAAAATTCTATCAATTCTTTATAGGATAAGAAACACATCCAGCATCACATGTGAATCTACATTGAACAAGTATTTGATGTTCAAGTAACATCACGCTCTCTCGAAGAAACCAACGATGACCACTAAAGCCCGAAATGAAAATTGTGACAAAGCGACACCACATGTTTTGAAGATCTCAATCAGCTCAGGAGCCAAAGGGAATCACAGTCCAACACGAAGAATCATATCAGAAATAGTGAAGTATTCCGACGGAGGTGAACGAGCTTGATCAGACCTTTTGGCAACAATAGTCACCAACTCATTAGGGAAATAAAATTTCCCACGGAACACCATTAAACTATATGTTGTGACAAAGGATGGTATATCGTCTGTAGCTGCCATGCTATGAGTTTTCTTACGGGCATCACCCTGTGAAAATACATAATAAATAAGTAAAGATGGGGAGAAAAGACAAAAATTTGAGAATTTTGTGAAGCTACTCACTCACCCCAATACTTGGGCATACCCTTTTGACTCTCAGCTACGGACGCAGGCTAGAATTTTCTCCTACGATCGGCGAAAAGATATGCATACATGTGAGATCGAAAAAAAGAGAGAAAGAGAAACTATTCCTCTCAATGATGCTCAATTACATGACTTTACGAGTCGTTCAAATGACTCCTAATTATCGCTTCCACCATCTTGGCAATTATCACCATTGAACATCCATTGAAGTTTCAAAAAATCCAATTTCACTAGGGTCTTGATCACCTCCTCGTCGGTCCGACGAGGTCACTGACACCTCTTTCGAGGGAAAATCGAGCCTTGTCGTGAATTACGTCTTGATGCCTTCGATCCCGGCCGATCCGGACGAGTCATGACACTTTCGAGGAAAATTGGAGCCTTACCGTATGAATCTGGGTCTTGATCGCCTATGATCCCTGGCTCCGGCGAGGTCCTGACACCTCTTTCGAAAGTGAAACTGAGCTTTTATGAACTACTGGTCATGCTCAATCGGCCGGTCCCGACGAGGTGGCTGACACCTTTTCGAGGGAAAACTGAGCCTTGTCGCGAACTACGGTCTTGATCGCCCGATCCCGGCCGGTCCGACGGTCAATCGACACCTCTTTGAGGGGAAATGAGCCTCTGCATGAACTACTCTTGATCGCCCGACCGGCTTCAAGAGGTCTGACACACTCTTCGAGGAAAACTGGAGCCTGCCGCATGAACTTCTTGATCGCCCTCAACCCGGTCCGAAGAGGTCACACCTCTTTGAGAGAAAATTGAGCTCGCCAGATGAACTACGGGTCTTGATCACCTCAACGATCTTCACTCAAGAAGAAGAGAAGTATTACAAAGCATGAGAAGTGTGTCTTCTCCTCGGCCTGGGATTTTATAGACCTCTTATAGGGCAAAAGGTAAAAAAATCGCTGAAAATCGTCAGCGTTATCTGGGCGTAAGCAGCACGTATCGCGCACCGCGTACCAAGATCGCTATCGCATCGCGGCAGCTCTCCTTCAAGATATTCGATGCACCGGCTGACCATGATGCTCGCCTCATGCCAATGGCGGGTCTGCCATCCGCAATAGCTACTACCGTAAGTGTCCAGATGGATTTATAACCTCGAAATCTTGTGCCAGGTAGCGCATTACAGACCCGACCAGCCCGTGATCATAATTTTGTGCTCCTACAAGATTTATTCTCAAAATGTATGGTTAATGAACCCAAAATTTCATCAAGAATTTGCTTTCAAAGATATGACATAAATATTTTGGATGATTGAGATAATGTCATCCAAAAATAGACAAGATATACATTGAAAATTCTACAAGAATCTTGATGTCAAAAGCAAGTTGATCCCGGTGAAACTACGAGATCAAGCACTTAAAATATCATGAAAACTTTGGG
The DNA here is from genome assembly GCA_021442155.1 of Cymbidium sinense. Classification (NCBI taxonomy): domain Eukaryota; kingdom Viridiplantae; phylum Streptophyta; class Magnoliopsida; order Asparagales; family Orchidaceae; genus Cymbidium; species Cymbidium sinense. The sequence goes on along the minus strand of CM038223.1, from coordinate 107,137,655 downwards.
ATATCAATTAAATCCATAAATAGCTCTTAAACTTGAAGTGTTTATAGTAAATCGGCGCCTTGTGGCCAATCTAACAAACCCAAGATCTCGAATTTCGACTTCGTTTGAGCATTCAAATACTTAAAATACATCGAATGATCAAAGGAATCATCGAGCCGTCAATGGGTGGAGTGGTTCGATTTTGCATGTATTTATGAGACGCCACTCTCCAATCTATAAAATTCTCATTCTTCATAAGAGAGCCCAAGCAAGAGAGAGAGAGCTCTAAAGCTTGAAAATCCTCCAAGGACAATCGTGCCACCACTGACGGTTGTCAACACCACGCCTCTAATCCTGCCGTCGTCAATCTCCTCATTCACCATCATGACGACTTCATCGTTACATCGATCCGCGTTTCATCATCATTTGCTACCACTAGAATTGTAACCTGAACGCGACTATAGGATCATCGAGATTCTGAGATTCTCATACCTTTCATGTACAATTTTGTAACCCCATTATCAAAAAATTTTGTACTAAAAAAAATACATAGTGAAAGATTCTTAGCGCCGTGATTTTTCCCTCTTTTTTTTTCCAAGTAAAAATTTCTGGAGTTTTCTTGTTCACTCTTTAAATACCTGTGTGTGTGCTGGATTTCATAACAAGGCTAAGGTGTAAACTTTCACTCTACCATAACTGGTTTTTTAGCACGCAACATAATTGGTTCTTTTGAATTTTATGATAATTTTAAAAATAGATTTGTTTAATATAATTTTGAGTATTTTAAGTTTTTTATTTGAAAATAAATTATATTATTTTTAAAAATAATCAATTATTTTTAGATGTTTAAAATATTTTTAAAAATAAGTATCACCTCCAAACATATTTTATTTAAAATCAAAACATAACAAAATAAAATAAAAATAAAAATAAAAGAGAAATTTACATGCATTGTACATTATTTTATACATTTAATATATCTAACAGCTAAAGTTTGATATTTATAAATATAGTATTTTTCTACAAATGAAAAGATGCATTTCATTTTTTTTAAAATATTATTTTTAATGTAATATTAAAGATACGGATGTTCTATATATATAAATATAAAAATTTAAGCAGATATATAAATATATAAGAATTATATGCTATATGCCCCAAAATAAAATTGATAAAAAAAGTGTCCCTTAGCAATTCAACTTCATCAAGATACCCACAACTTCTCTCATGGAAGGCCGAGCATTGCTCGACGAGTGAGTGCACAATACAGCCAATTCCAAGACTTTCAGAGCATTAGCCTTCTCGTCTTCCATCCAATACCAAATCTCCTCATCAAGGAAACAGAAAATGTTCAGATTTTCAGCATTCTGAAGGTTTGTGTTCATCCAGGTGACAATGTCAACACCATCTTCAAAGCTTGGATCTACTGACATTTTCCTGCAGAGGAGCTCTAAAAGAACAACTCCATAGCTGAAAACATCACTCTTCTCATTCAGCCTTGTTGAGTATCCATTCTCTGAACCAAAAGACAGGTGAAAAGGTAAAACATTTCAGAAATCTGTAACATGCCACAGAGATTTTATATTCATCAAATAAGCTTTTATCACCTGGAGCAATGTAGCCAAGAGTGCCCACAATCGAAGAGTTTGTTGAACTTACATCTGAACTAGAACTAGTACCATACATTAATTTTGCCATTCCGAAGTCTCCAATCTTGGGCTCCAGTTCAGAGTCCATGAGTATATTGCTTGATTTAAGATCTCTATGGATGACCTGAGGAACGCAATCATGGTGTAGATAGGACAGACCTTGAGCTATCCCTAGAGCAATGCGATGACGAACCTCCCAGTCCAATGGAACCTGTGGCTTCTTCTGGTGCAGCACATCAAAGAGAGATCCACCTTGCATGTACTCATAGACGATCATGCCGAAGCCATCTCTCATACAATACCCAACCATTCTGATCAGGTTTCTATGCCTCACAAAGTTCAGAATCATCATCTCATGAGAGAAGCTTGGCTCAGACAAATCTACCTTTTTGACAGCCCAACAACAATTTCCCTCACCAACCTGTACTTTGTAAACAGTCCCATGCCTTCCCCTTCCAATCACATACTTCTCACTCAATTCTTCGGTTACGCGCATTATATCTTCAAATGCCAGGTCTTGAGGAAAATCTATGACGAAGTCTTCGTGACGAATTGATGGCGGAGAGGAATAATATCTCATTCTGAAATAACTGGCAGCACAAAGTCCAGCTAGAAGCGAAAAGAGACCAAGTAATCCAATGAACAATACCAAAAATTTAGTTTTGCTTCGCTTTTGTTTCATTGCTTCCTGGCAGTGATTCCCATCACCACTCTGTATGCACAAGGCAGGGTTCCCCAAGAATAACTCAGGCGATGACGCCACAAATTTAATCCAATTAGCAGGAAGTATACCAGATAGTTTATTAAAAGACACATTAACAAAGGAAAGAGACACCATGTTGTTCAAGACAGAAGGTATTTGACCAGATAGAAGGTTGCCTGACAGATCTAGAATCAGAAGCTTATCAAGGTTACTGAGACTGCTGGGAATTTCACCTGTCAGCCTATTATTGCTGAGATTCAAAACTAGAGAAATGTACTGAAGATTTCCTAAGGAATAAGGGATTGCTCCCTCAAGCATGTTGTTGCCAAGATTCAACTCTATGAGATTCTGGCTTGATGTGAACAAATCGGGAATATGACCTGTAAGCCTGTTCTCAGAGAGAATCAAAAACTCCAACTTTTCCAATCTCACAAGCAGGGGTGGAATGCTTCCTGAAACAAGGTTCTGGCTGATGTCCAATCGAAGAAGCTTTGTGCAGTTAGCCAGTTGAGGAGGTATTGTGCCTGTTAAGCTATTAGAGGACAGTTGCAATGTCTGTATATTGGAAAGCTTAGCGAGATCAGGTGGTATAGACCCTGAGAAAGAATTGCTTGAAATATCTAGCATTGTGAGATTGTGCCACAGGGAAAAGCATCGTGGTATTTGGCCTTCAAAAAAGTTATTACTGAGATCAAGGTATGATATTGCTGAATTCAAATTCAAATTTTCCGGTATAACTCCTTGAAGATGATTTTTACTCAGTATCACCCTCCTAAGAGTTGAACAAAGAGCGATTTGGACTGGAAAGCTACCGTTGAATCTATTCTGCCCAATTACAAGAACAGTGAGGTTGTTACCTGAGCAGAGTCCAGCAGGAATTGGCCCATAGAAATCATTTCCTGTCAGGTCCAACTTAAACAAACCAGTCTCAGTGCTTCTCCCAAGGTCAGAAGGCAGCTGTCCGGTGAGATTATTGTTGGCTAATGAGAGGTATTTAAGTTTCCGCAGATGAGTAATCTCTGAAGGAATGGTTCCAGTCAAGCAATTGTTGTACAACTCCAAATCCCAAAGAGCGCTTAAATTCCCTATCTCAGGAGGTATCGTTCCTTCAAGTTGATTATTGAAAAGCCAGAGCTTTTCTAGTTTCGTAAGCTTAGCTACCTCCGAGGGAATTGAACCTCCAATTTGGTTGTCTTGCAGATCCATCTCCATCAGAGAGCTGCAGTTTCCGATCTCCGCTGGCAGAGGACCCACGAGCTGATTATCTGATAGAGTAAGATAAGTCAAACTGCTCAACTTCCCTATCTGCGATGGAATCGTCCCAGAGAGGTGGTTCCCCCAAAGATCGAGAGATTTCAGTGCTCGGCAGCTTCCAATCTCTTCAGGCACGCTGCCATTGAAATGATTCTCGGAAAGCATCGCTGAAGTCAAATTCCCCAACTTCCCCAAGCTTCTGGGTAACTCACCCACAAACTCATTGTCGTCAAGATAAAGGAGTTCAAGCCCGGACATTTCATCAAACAAGTCAGGTACCGATCCTCCAAAACGATTATATGAGAGAACAAGTTCGGTCATATCGTGACAATTGAACAAACTCTTAGGGAGTGGCTCCGAGAGTAAGTTCCTATGGAGGTAGAGCAAATAGAGGGAGCACTGAGCAGGGAAATCCGGTAGCCCACCTGTGAGTTCGTTTTGGTTAAGAAAAAGATACCTGAGTTTGGGAAGGAGAGTAAGCTCCGGCGGGATATCCCCAGTGAAAGAATTCTCGTACAGACTGAGGTACTCAAGATCAACGGCGAAGGAGATTTCCTTTGGAATGGGGCCGGTGAGGGAGTTTTGGCCGAGGTTCAGGTGGCGAAGGCGAAGGGAGCGAAAGAGCGAGGAGGGGATGGGGCCGGTGAGGTTGTTGAGGGAGAAGTCGAGAGAATGGAGGGAGGGTAGAAGGAGGAGGTGAGGTGCGGCGGCAGCGAGGGATGGAGAGGCCGAGGCCGGAGAAGTTGAGGGCAACGATGTCTCCGGTGGCGGAGCAGGAAACGCCGGGGAAGCGGCAGGGAGGGAACGTTTGGTTCCATGGTTGTGGGAGATGGAAAGTTTGAAGGAAGGAGAAGAGAGGAGAATGAGATGCGGAGAGGGAGAGAGAAGAAGAAAGGAGTAGGAGCAAGAAGAAGTAAAACGACGAGAGCATTGGTGGTGGCGGGTTTGGCGTGGAAGAAGAGAGGAGTTTCTGGTTTTTTTCTCTGGGAGGAGCGGCAATGGAGCTGAGAATAATAATGAAGATAGTGCGGAAGCGTAGTGCTCCATTACTGCTGTAAAAGAGCCAAATTCGAGTGAGCTGAAGCTGAATGGCTCTGTTTTTTTTGGGATACTTTAGCGAATTTAATCATAAATTTATATATAAAATTTATGTATAAAAATTTAAATTAAGATTTCAAATAAGTTCTCTAGATTAAAATATCTTACACTAATGACTCCAGTGATCAGCTAAAGAGAATAGTTATAAATAATGCAAGCAACTTAGCATAATGGCAGATCGTCAAAAAAATTTCAATTCATATATATATATATATATATATATATATATAGATATAGTATATAAATTTAAAATTAAATTCATTTAAATATTAAAAAAATAATTATAAATATTAAATAATATAAAAATTACAGAAAATATTACAGGCAATTAATATAAAATAAATACAATATATCTAAACTAAAAAAAATAATTTATAATAAAATAAACATAAAATGATTATTTTTTATGCTTATATCATATAAAATGAATTCATATAAAATTTGATAATGATGATCATTAATAATGATAATAATAATAGTAATAATGATGGATAATTCATGAGTGGAAATAATTGAGCAATAAATAATAATTATTATCATATTAATTTTTAAAAATATTTAAAACAGAAGTCTTCATGAATAATAAAGTCTTACCAATTATAAATTATAAAACGTGAAAAATCCTATTCACAGGTATATATTCTCCATTATGAAAGCCTAAGCACCAAAGCATCAGCATATGGAGAGAGAATATCAAAATTTAGTGTGAGATAAAAGCACTTCATGCTGTCATATTCTTACAGTAGTGCCCAAGGAAAGGAGAAAATATTACGTCCGGAGTCCGTACGTAGCTTTACGTGGACTAATTCACGACATGTGTCCCGATTTTTTTGTTTACCGTAATCTGAGCAACAGATAACGGACGGCTTTCTGCCCCAGAACGTCGATGGCGATAATTATTGACGTAGAAATACATTTCCCGCTCAGGCGTCGCTCAATGCGCGGAGGAATTTAAAAGAAATATATAGATTTGGGTTCGGGTTAGTTTTTCCAAACGAGTGAGAAGAGATCTGAAAATCTCATTTCCTTTTACAAAGAACATGAAGATGGAAGCGTTGAGGAAATAACAACCATTTTAGGCGATGTATTAAATACAAATTCATCTAATGCTTCGCGTGCATTTTTCTACGGTTTATTAGTGATATTCTTTCTATCGAAGAGAATATGTTCATTACTTCCAATTAGAAGCAATTTGGATATTTTTTTGTCGAATATTTAATTTTGAGTGTTATTTCAGATCTCAGACTGCACTCTTTGGAGGGTATACCATTTTGACCTTTTTGCGCTTTTTTTTTGCCAACTCCTTATGATTATGTATAGGGCATTGCAAAGGAAGCATTTGATGGCGATTTGGGTGATTTAGTGTGACCAGATCATACCTCTTTGAGGGTACAAACCTTTTTTGATCTTCTTTTCCAATTTTTTTTGCCAACTCCTTATGATTATGTATAGGGCATTGCAAAGGAAGCATTTGATGGCAGTTTGGGTGATTTCTGGGTGGTTTAGTGCATCTGTACCCTGTGTACCTCTTTGGAGGGTACAGACCATTTTTGACCTTTTTTTTCCAGTTTTTTTGCCAACTCCTTATGATTATGTTTAGGGCATTATAATGGAAGTATTTTATGGCAGTTTGGGTGGTTTCTGGTTGGTTTAGTGCATCTGTACTCTGTGTACCTCTTTGGAGGGTACAGACCATTTTTGACTTTTTTTTCCCAATTTTTTTGCCAACTCCTTATGATTATGTATGGGAATCGGAAGCATTTGATGGCGCTTTGGGTGGTTTTGGTGGTTTAGTGCATCAGACTGTACCTCTTTGGAGGGTACAGACCAATTTTGTCCTTTTTTGACATGTTTTTTTGCCAACTTCTTATGATTATGTTTAGACCGCAAAGGAAGCAATGGAGATTATTTGGGTGATTTTGAGTGGGTATTTTGCATCTATACTGTACCCTCTTTAGGGTACGACCTTTTGATCTTCTTTTCCAATTTTTTTTGCCAACTCCTTATGATTATGTTTAGAACACTGCAAAGGAAGTAATTGGAGATTGTTTGGGTGATTTTGAGTGAGTATTTTACATCTGTACCCTGTGTACCTCTTTGGAGGGTACAGATCAATTTTGACCTTTTTCACATGTTTTTTTGCCAACTTCTTATGATTATGTTTAGAACATTGCAAAGGAAGCAATTGGAGATTGTTTGGGTGATTTTGATCAGACTGTACTATTTACCTCTTTGAGGGTAAGACCTTTTGATCTTCTTTCTAGTTTTTTTTGCCAACTCCTTATGATTATGTTTGGCATTACAATGGAAGCATTTGATGACGCTTTGGGTGGTTTCGGTGGTTTAGTGCATCAGACTGTGTACCTCTTTGAGGGTACTGACCATTTTGACCCTTTTTGCAATTTTTTTTGTCAACTCCTTATGATTATGTTTGGGCATTATAATGGAAGCATTTGATGGCGTTGTATTTTAGCATTCAGACTGTACTTTGAGGGTGTACCATTTTTGACCTTTTTTTTCCCAATTTTTTTGCCAACTCCTTATGATTTATGTGTATTAAAAGGAAGCATTTGATCGCTTTGGTGGTTTCGAAGGACTGCATCTCCTTGACTCCTCTTGAGGGTACATTATTTTTGACCTTTTTTTCCGCTTTTTTTGCCAACTCCTTATGATTATGTTTATGGCATTATAATGGAAGCATTATATTTGATGGTTTCTTTGGTTTAGATTCCAGACGGTACCTTTGAGGGTATACCATTTTCTTTTTTTATTTGATTATGATTATGTATGGAATTGCAAAGGAAGCATTTGGCTGTTTTTGGGTATTTTCCATCTATATTTTCTAACATATTTTTGTATCTCGCTGTAAATGCAAATAATGACCCATATTTGGAGAAACTCCAATCGCTCAATGAAACGGAGGCATATAAATCAGAATGTGACTATGCACATCAAATTGTTGTTCAAGAAGACCATACTAGTATTGGCCAAACTCAAAGAAATTGAAATCAAAAGATTTTCTATGTGCAAAAGTCGGTCTAAGAAGCGCCTAAATAAATTAACAAAATTCCGTAAAGTTGATACAAGAACCGGTTGTCCAAACCATGATTAGATTCTTCTGATTTGAGGGGAATTGAGATTAAAAACATATAGAAAGTCATAATCATTCTTGGCGAGCTCGCCGACCTACATCTTCTCGATCACACGATGCATTAATATGAAAAGCGCCTGTTGAAGACAATGACAGAGGTCGGTATTAGAGCAACCCATGATGCATTGCCTATCTAACCGAGGAAGTTGCGTAGAGAATATCGGGTTCACCAAAAAGAGATGCTTTCAATTTTATTCAAAGAGAAAAGATCGAGGATCATGAACGAGAATGCATTAATACATTTAAGGAGAGGCAAGCATCGATGGGATGTTTGCATGGGATGTGCAAGTTGATGAGTTGGATTGCTTAGTAAGTTTTTTTTGTAATGGCATGTCTAGATAGAATATGATTGTTTTGGGATGTGATAATTTTTGATACAAGCTATCGACTCAATAAATATAATCTCGCTTTGTGCCCCTCTTGTTGGAGTGAATCATCACCGGCAAAATGTATTATTTGGTAGCCTTTTATCGAAGAGACAATTGAGTCATTCTCATGGCTATTCCAAACTTTCTTCTATTGATGAATGACGTATATCCTATAACAATATTCACCGATCAAGATCGCTATGGCGAGAGCTATTGAAATCAGAGGATACCATCATCAAGTTGTGCCAATGGCATATTTCAAAGAAAGCTCCTTCCAAGGTTCATTGCTTTAATAGTAATAAGATAGTACAAGGCTATTTTATAAATAATGGTAAGTGTGAGTGACTCGAGGAAGAGTTTAAAGAGGCTTGGTCTCCCATGCTAGAAGAAGGCAATTTGCATGATCATGCTTGGTCCGAGCTTTATAAGATTAGATCCAAGTGGTCCACCGATTCGAAGACTCATTCTGCATGGGCATCTTGTCAACGAACGTAGTGAGTCCACGAACAATGTATGCGGAATATCTAAACCAACAAGTTCGCTCACGATTATTTCTTGGGGTTGGAAAAGGTTATGGAGACATGGTTGAATGAACATGATGAAGACTTCAAGTACCATCGATGTTTCATTGTTACACGCCAATTCTAAAACAAGTCGCTATGTTTTATACAAGAAAGGTTTACACTATGTTTGAAGAGGAATTTTGCATGGGGTTGAGGCCTATAAGAACGAAGATGACACCATGGAGTATTTGGTAAGAAACTTAGAGAATAAAATGCATCCAAAACATGTGTATTTCGACAGACTACCCTAAAAGTGACTTGTACTTGAAAAAAAATTTGATGATGGGATTACTTGTGCCCATCAGACGAGTTCTTAGTCGAAGATGTTGCGATTCCGACAAGTATCTTCTCACGATGGTCTACTAGAAAAGAGGGATATTTACATTGATAGGTATATTTAAGAGATGTGGTGATGGAAATGCTTCAGATTATTTTCGGAACCACATAAGTCGATATGCATATCAAATAAGCTGGCACGTGGAATAAGAGAGCCGAGACTATATGCTTGGATCCCTAAAAAACTATATGATGATGTCGACTTATAATAAGTGGAATTCTCCAACCGATAAAGCGCTAGAAGAAGAAACCACGAATGATAAGGAAAAGACATCTTAAAGATCCGAAGCAACAAAAGGGTGTTTCCAACTCAAGGCTTAAGGATATTGGGAGAGAGATCCAAGAAAGCCAAGAGTAATTTTCTACATGATATTTTGGTATTTTAAATATTGTTGTTAATCTTCAAACCCTTCTACTTTGGTAAACCAAACTACAGGATAGCGTAAGGTGTGCTTCTCACAAGTTGCATCACCTTTCTACTATGCCAAAGAGCAGAGACGCATAATATCACACATCGATGTCAGAAGAAAGTATCAACTAATACGATGTTCTACATGCGTGAATTTAACTCGAGCTCCACAATGAACAATCAAGGGTACACGTCGATGATGGATATTATCTCGAAAATATTTTGATACATGACATTATCCGCTTTGATATTTAGTGGGAGATTTTGACACTAGTGTTTGTAGCTCTTAAGCAATAGTGATTGAGTTAATCCCCTCGTGGAAATTGTAATCATTGACAATATCAATAAATATACAATAATGATCCATTTTGACTTTTTTCCGCTTTTTGCCAACCTTATGATTATGTTTTGCATTATAATGGAAGCATGATTTGGCGGGTATTTGATAAACAGATACCTCTTGAGGGTACAACATTTTTGAGCTTTTTTTTTTTTGCAACTCATCAGGTACTTCGAGGGTACGTAACATTTTGACCTATTTTTTTTTTGTCAACTTTATGATTATGAGAGCATTATAAGGAAGCATTTGATGGTAGTTTGGGTGGTTTCTGGTGGTTTAGTGCATCTCAGACTACCTCTTTGAGGGTACAACATTTTGACCTTTTTTCCATTTTTTACCTTATGATTATGTTTAGAACATATAATGGAAGCATTTGATCGCTTTGGTGATTTTGGGTGGTATTGCATTCAGTTCTGAGGTACCATTTTTGACCTTTTTCCTTTTTTTGCCAACTCTTGATTATGTTTAGAGACATTATAATGGAAGCATTTGATGGCTTGGGTGATTTGGGTGGTATTTTGCATGCATCTCCTCTTTGAGGGTACACCATTTTTTGACCTTTTTTTCCGGTTTTTTTTGCCAACTCCTTATGATTATGTATAACAGAAAGGAAGAATTCATTTAGTTGGGTGGGTATTTAGATCTTGCATTCCCTGTACCTCTTGAGGGTACGATTTTTGATCTTTTTTCTAGTTTTTTTTGCCAACTATGATTATGTTAGCATTATAAGGAAGCATTTGATGGCGCTTTGGGTGGTTTCGGTTTTCAGACCAGACTGTACTGAGGGTACGACCATTTGATCTTTTTTTTTCCATTTTACCCCATGATTATGTTTAGAGCATTATAATGGAAGCATTTGATATCGTTTGGTGGGTGATGCACTGTATCTCTTTGAGGGTACAAACCATTTTGACCTTTTTTTCCGTGCCAACTCCTTATGATTATGTTTAACATTATAATGGAAGCATTTGATGGCGCTTTGGGTGGTTTGATTTTTAGTATTGTATTCTCCTCTTTGGAGGGTAATGTATTATTTTGACCTTTTAATTTTTTTTGCAACTCCTTATGATTATGTTTGGCAAAGTGCATTTGATGGCGCTTGGGTGATTTTGGGTGGTATTTTGCATTTGTACTGTACCTCTTTGAGGTACGACATTTTTTTTTGACCTTTTTTTTTTGTAATTTATTTTGCCAACTCCTTATGATTATGTTTAGTATTGCAGGAAGCATTTGATGGCGCTTGGGTGGTTTCGGGTGGTTTAGTGCATTCACTGTATACCTCTTGAGGGTAGACCATTTTTTGATCTTTTTTTAATTTTTTCCCAACTCCTTATGATTATGTATTAATCAGGATATATTATAATCTATTATAAAAAATGTGATCAGAATCAATAAATTAAGCTTTTTATATTAAAAAAAAATTTATTATATATAACTTCTTCAAATCATTGAACTAATATCTAAAATTTAAAATATATATGCAATAATAAATTAATATTTGAGTTACCATAAAATGAAGTTTTAAACGAATAGATTCATAAGAGGCTTTTTTTATATAATTGTTCAAATCAATGATTTATTGATTTAACTAAAAAAAGCCCCACTCCAAAATGTATTAATCATTAACATCACAAATAATATCAATCCTAATGTGACAAAGCATAAATTGAGCTCATAAATATGTTCAAAGTGAGAAAAAAATACGACATAAGCATAACTAAGCAAACAATCTACCCTAATAAATAGAATTACTAATCAACATTTACCTCACAATCTAAATATAAAAATATATATACAAACCACACTACTTCATTAAATCATCACGATATAACTACACTACATATCAACTAAATATATTTAACAAATATTAATCATAAACAAAAAATGAGCCATTTCCGAAAACCCAAGCATTTATTCAAAGGGTACCAAGACTAATATTTGAACTTCAATCATTGTTCGCTTTTATTTTGAAAGGTAATTTTGATCCATCTCATAGAATCAACCTAAGAATTATCAATCATCACTATCAAATACAAATATCCATATCATATGAAAATATACACGTAATCACTATTCATGGCAAGGAAATGCTATTCAAGGAAAATATACAATGAATCACTTTATGGGAAATCAATCATTCACCTCCATGCCAAGTCATCTCTTCTTCTCTGTGTGACTTGCTCGAGGAAGTCAAGCAAAACAAAGAGAGAATGAGTTCATTGATCTCTTCAAAGATTTGAAGAAGATCTTGGAATTTCTTTGGGAGCTTCAGACAACTCATGAGTCTTCAAAGCGTAATAAAATATCATGTGTCATGCACTTCAACTATATGAGATGAGAGAGGAGAAGTTAAACAAAGTAAAGTAAAATATCATCCCGTGTCTATGCACTTCAAAAAAAAAAAAAGTCTTCAAAGCCACCAACAGTATTAAACAAAATCCTATATCAAACAAAATAATATACTTCACGGATTTTAAGTCCCAAAAAAATGTATGTAACTCGCTCTAAATATATTCATTATCTTTAATCGTATCTACCTACCCATCGAGGTTTATTTCATCGCGCCTCCATGTATTTGTGAACAAACATTCCACCGACACTATTTTCTTGACGGTATCCCACTCACTATCGGCCATTTCTCGATCGCCAAAAAGCTCGCCGATCTTCAACAAGTAATTTGATCTAAATGTAAAAAATTTCAATAAGAAGTGAAAAAAGTAAAGATGAACCAAATTTGAAAGTTCTTACAATCTCGAAGAATGCTCTTATGGGTTTGGCAATGAGTCATAAAATACCAGCCTCATTAATATGTTCAAAAGAGTGTCCAGGCCGACATCTATAAGCGAAGATTAACTCACCGACACTCGTCACAAGGATATCGGATGAACATCTTGCTTTCCATCTTGTGCAAACGCATAACTCGCAGAGAAGAAGAGAACGACATTTATTACATCTAAATAAATAAGAATTGAATCGTAATTCAACATTCTGTAACATACCCAATGCAAGCATGAAATGTACATGGGACATAGCGAAGAGCATTTCTCGAGTGGCATCAATGTGCAGAGATATTGATCCAATCATATCTCATGCAATAATGATATTCCCGCATAAATAATCTATATCACCCCGCAATTAATAAATATTTTAAAGTGATCAACTAAACGGTTATTTTATGCATGAAGGACATAGGCGACTTACTTGTCCTAACCGGAGAAACGCGTCAATAAGATCAGCATCGTTGGCAAAATAGCTCGATGAGAACTCAACAACATGAAGTGCCTCGATGCTCGCAACAAATTACATGATGACAAAATTAGCGATGAAGAGCTACATTCACTATGAATAAATCATCTACCGAGATGATTACCTGACCGATGCTCTCCACACGACGATATGTCAGGTCATCATCTATTGGCTCATCTTTTGCTAACCTAAAATAATTTAATGATGACAAGCTGATAACTATGACTTTGATCGAGTTATATTAATATTCACCTTGTTCTCCACCACAACAATAGCTTCATCGAATTTTATTGCCTCATCTGTATAACCTATAAAAAATTTAGTGAAAGACTATTTATTATCTCAAATTTAAAAGAAAGTAACTTAATACCTCTCTCACTGAGGAGGCTCCACCACATCATTTGTTCTTGCTCGAGACTTCACAAAGTGTGAGTGGAAGTAACAATTTTCCTCTTCTTATCTCAGAGCTTTAACACGCCATGCCAATACATTTTTCAGCATCACATGTGTAGTGGTGGCTCCACAAGAACTTCTCCTCATTCCAGGGCTTCCCCGAAGTATCCAACTCAATGGAAGCTCGCACAAGAGCTTCCTGGTACCCTCCTGGGGTAAGTGTAGTCTCTGGGTACCATCCACGGGGAAGCTCCCCAGCCTCCTCAAGAGTTTCCGGTGACCCCAGTAGAACCTCCTGATTTGGTGGGACCCGCTGGATAGAACATCCTCATAAGAACCCAAGAAATCAAGCCCATCCAACCGCCATTATTGTGGAAAGACTAATCGCCTCTCGTCCCAAACCTGAACATCCCTCCACCGCAAAGTCTCTGGGGGTGGCAGAGGGCGCTAAAACACCTGACGGGGAGAATATCGAGAGAGATATAAGGAGAGTTGGGCTTCGATGAATGACTTAAAATGGGACTACTATCTGCTCCACATGTGTAGATTGTGGGGAATGAGCCAATTCTCGCCTTCCTAAGTCCTCGAATGAAAGCACTGTGGTAAAAGGATTTTTGAAAACATACAACATAAATGGATACATTCTTATTTGAACTAAGTGATTATTATATGTCACTGATCCTCCCAAAGTGAAAGCATTTTTGGGAACTCTATTTTAGCCCATCGCATAATTGGTGTTCATGATGCTTATGATGCTTATTCACTATTCACAATGAATATATTAAATGTAAGAACTTCAAGACATTATATTTCACATTAATGGAGATATAAACATACCATCGAAGAGTGACAAATCTACTCATGTAACCAAATCAATCAATCTTTGATGTAATAACATCAAATTGGGAGACTAGAAGTCCAAATGGCTGCATTGTACTCAAAGAATCTATCTATATCACAAGCAATCAATCATGCCACTGTAATTATGATATACAAAATAGATTGAAGTATCAATCAACTGGGCCTAAGAGCCATCAATTGACTCAGAATAGAGTCAAATGACAAATGAGATGCCATACAACCTTCTCCTCTGGCATCCTATCATCAATGCAACTTCATCGGGGTGAAAGGAATGTCCCACCCAAGAAAGCTTACTTTTTATGTCCCAGATGATCGATATAATGGCACCAGTTTGATGCCGGAGTCTAATGAATTGATGGAGATGAAGCTCTTTAAAATGTCGGCTTCATCAAGAAGCGTGTAATATTCAACACATCACACAGGTAGCTGCATCAAGTTATCCTTTTCCTACATGGTAAACTTCAAAGACAAATTAGGTCAAAATGGTCTCAGACTCCAAAGAGATACAGAGTGTATACTTAACCAACCAGAAACCACCCAAACTTTCATCAAATGCTTCCATTATAATGCCCTAAACATAATCATAAGGAGATGGCAAAAAAAAAACTGGAAAATATCATGACACTCCAAAGAGGTACGAGTACGATGCACTAAACACCTAAATCACCCAAACCGCCATCAAATGCTTCCTTTAATGTTCTATACATAATAATAAGAAATTGGCAAAAAAAAGGTCAAAATGATCTCATCCAAAGAGGTACAGAGTACGATGCAAAATACCACCTAAATCACCCAAACATCAAATGCTTCAGAATGTCTAAACATAATCATATGTTGGCAAAAAAAAATATGAAAAGGTCAAAATGATCAGACTCCAAAGAGGTACACAGATATGATGCACTAAACCACCCAAACCACCAAAGTGCCATCAAATGCCTTTTTAATGTTCTAAACATAATCATAAGAAGTTAAAAAAAATATGTGAAAAATATCAAAATGATCTATACCTCCAAAGAGGTACACAGAGTACAGATGCAAAATACCACCCAGAAATCACCCAAACTGTCATCAAATGCTTCCATTATAATGCCCTAAACATAATCATAAGGAGTTGGATTAAAAAAAATGGAAAAGGTCAAAATTGATTCTCCAAAGAGGCCACAGTGGTACGATGCACTAAATCACCCAAAAACCCAAACCGCCATCAAATGCTTCCATTATAATGCCCTAAACATAATCATAAGGAGTTGGCAAAAAAATGGTCAAAATGGTCAATTCCTCCAAAGAGGTACACAGAGTACGATGCACTAAACCACCCAAACCACCCAACCGCCATCAAATGCTTCCATTATAATGCTCTAAACATAATCATAAGGCAAAAAAAACTGAAAAAGGTCAAAATGAGTACCTCCAAAGAGGTACAGTGGTACATGCACTAAACCACCCAAACCACCCAACCGCCATCAAATGCTTCCTTTGTAATGCCCTAAACATAATCATAAGGAGTTGGCAAAAAAAAATGTGAAAAATCAAAATGATTTGTACCTCCAAAGAGGTACTGTGGTACAATGAAAATACCCACCCACCCAAACTTCCATCAAATGCTTCCATTATAATGCTCTATATAATCATAAGGAGTTAAAAAAAAAAAAAAAAGATCAAAAGAGGATTCTCCAAAGAGGTACACAGTACGATGCACTAAACCACCCAAACCACCCAAACCGCCATCAAATGCTTCCTTGCAATGCTAAACATAATCATAAGAGTTGGCAAAAAAATGTGGAAAAAATATCAAAATGATCTGTACTCCAAAGAGGTACACGGGTACAAATGCACCCACCCAAAATCACCCAAACTTCCATCAAATGCTTCCATTATAATGCCCTAAACATAATCATAAGGAGTTGGATAAAAAATGGAAAAAAGGTCAAAATGGTCCAGACTCCAAAGAGGTACAGTACAGATGCACTAAACCACCGAAACCACCCAACCATCAAATGCTTCCTTTGCAATGCCCTACATAATCATAAGAGTTGGCAAAAAAAAACGAAAAAAGGTCAAAATGGTCGTACTCCAAAGAGGTAAGGCATAGATGCACTAAACCACCCAGAAACCACCCAAACTGCCATCAAATGCTTCCATTATAATGCTCTAAACATAATCATAAGAAGTTGGCAAAAAATATGTGAAAAAAGGTCAAAGATCTCTGTACCCTCCAAAGAGGTACTGTGATCTGACAAACCACCAAAACCACCCAAAGCCATCAAATGCTTCCTTTGCAATGTTCTAAACATAATCATAAGAGTTGGCAAAAAAATGTGAAAAAATATCAAAATGATCTCAGTCTCCAAAGAGTATAATAAGGTACAATGCAAAATACCCAAAATCACCCAAACTTCCATCAAATGCTTCCATTATAATGCTCTAACATAATCATGGAGTTAAAAACTATAAAAAGATCAAAAGAGGTCTGTACCTCCAAAGAGGTACACAGGTAGATGCACTAAACCACCCAAATCACCCAAACCGCCATCATCAAATGCTTCCATTATAATGCTAAACATAATCATAAGGAGTTGGCAAAAAAAAAAAAACTGAAAAAGAAGATCAAAAAAGGTCTGTACCCTCCAAAGAGGTACACATGGTACAGATGCAAAATACCCACCCAAAATCACCCAAACTGACATCAAATGCTTCCTTTGCAATGTTCTAAACATAATCATAAGGAGTAAAAGAAAAAAAATGGAAAAAAAGGTCAAAATGACCACTCCAAAGAGGTACAGTGGTCATGTGCCACCCGTAAAACCATCCAAACCGCCATCAAATGCTTCCATTATGCCCTAAACATAATCATAAGGAGTTGGCAAAAAACTGAAAAGGTCAAAATGACCAGACTCTAAAGAGGTACAGAGCGATGCAAAAACTACCCAAACCACCCAAACCGCATCAAATGCTTTTTTTTGAATATAATGAACATAATCATAGAGTTGGCAAAAAAAAAAGGAAAAAAAGGTCAAAATTGGTATGTACCCTCCAAAGAGGTATAGAGAGTACAGATACAAAATAACATATAAAAAATAGCTAATATTTCACTGGATAGTGAGAAGAACAGAGTAAACCCTAAATTCATTCAAGTTTGAGAATGCATGTGTAAATACCTCATGTAGTCAAATACCTCAATGATTCTATACACCGAAGAGAGCCGGATCGACAAATGGAGCTAAAAATCCTTCACAAGTAATGTGAACGTCGATGTTTCTCGCTTCTTCTCTAACGCACTCTGAGAAATATTTACTCCGGCCCGTACATCGACGCACGCCGAAGGGCCGTGAAATCAAGTATCTTGTCGCCCGTTAATCTAAAGGGAAAAAAGACATGTCGGATCGAGTCCGCAGAATTACGGCGGACTGACAATATTTTCCAACGAAGAACGAATGACTGATTGTTTAAGAAGTCGAGAATAATCATGAGGTGACTAGATCTGAGAGCTCGAGAAGTTGACAACGATAAAATCATAAAGAATCAAGCAAAACGCTTGGTTCATGGTCAGATGGAAAATTTGAAGGAAGGAGAAGAGAGGAGAATATAGAAGAGAGAAGAAGAAAGGATGAGCAAGAAGAAAAAATCAGAGCATTGGTGGTGATGGTTCACAGAAGAGAGAGTTTCTAGTTTTTTTTCTCAAACTGAGAATAATAAGATAAAGAAGATCCATTAATCCGTAAAGAGCCAAATTGAAAGTGAAATGAATCATGAAAATACGTCAGAAATAATTATATATTCAACGAATGACGACGCTGCGAGCTTAATAAAAAATGACGCGTAAGAAATTTTCTCAGCGGCTGACGCCCACCGGCCGACCCGATTTATCTGCCTAAACCTGGGAACAAAATATATGGAGATTCTTTAACACTGTATGTGGCTTTCTAAGAGAATTTCGAGCTCGTTCGCCCACCTCCGTCATCATCAGGGCTTCAGGAATTTCAAATTGAGGTATTCTGGTTGGTTACACGAGGTATTTCCACATGCATTCTAACTTGAAATATTTTAGGGTTTTCTCGTCTTGTCCATTACAATCCATCAAAATGTATTTAGTTTATTTATGGCCCTTTGATTTTATATGGCTACCTCTGCACTCTGCACTCCTGCACTGACCTCCCGATATTACGATTTTAGGTTATTTTTGTTGATTGTTCTACCTCCAAACCCCAGATTCTCTTTTTCTTGAGATTTTGCATTTTTCACCATTTTTCCCGCTTGAGGGCATCATGGCTAGAACTGCTATGAATAACTGGAAGTTTTTTGCGGCTTGGGTGTGTTCTGGAGAAAATGAATTGCACTGTACCGCACTGCACTCCTGCACCCTCGATATTAGACGATTTTGGGCTATTTTTCTTGATGTTGGCTGATTGAGACAATTTAGTAGATTAGAGGTTGTTTGAAGCTAATTTTGATGCTTGTTTTCAAATGTACTCCAAAAACGCATCTCTATACTTTCTTGAGATTTTACATTTTAGTGCTTTGGGCATACTATGGCTAATATGAATAACCTGAAGTTGTGTTTGTTGTTGTGTATGAATCATTCATACCTCTACCCGATATTAGAGATTTTGGGCTATTTTTCTTGATTGTTACCGGGTTTTGAGACAATATTTTGCTGGGAAGTAGATTAGAGGTTGTTTGGAAGCTAATTTTGATGCTTTCAAATGTACTGAACCCCCAACCATACCTCTATACTTTCTTGAGATTTTGCATTTTTTCACCCATTTTTTCCGCTTGAGGCATACTATGGTTAACTGCTATGAATAACTGAAGTTGTGTTTTGCCGGTGTGTGGAGAAAATGAATTGTACCCCTGCACTGCACTCTGCACTCCTGCACTGCACTGCACTCCTCATTGAGATTTTTGGACTATTTTTCTTGATTGTTCTCCGGTTGAGACAATGTTTACTTTTTTCTGTGGGATTAGAGGTTGTTTGGAAGCTAATTTTGATGCTTGTTTGCAAATGTACTCTCCGAACCCCAACTGTACCCTCTATACTTTCTTGAGATTTTGCATTTTTTTCAATCCATTTTTTCCCGTTTGGAGGGCATACTATGGCTAGAATCCATTATGAATAAATGGGAAGTTATGTTTTGCCGGTTTGGGTGTGTTCTGTGGAGAAATGAATTACCCCTGCACTCTGCACTGCACCTTTATACTGCACTCCTGCATTCCTCGAGATATTTTGGGCTATTTTTTTTCTTTATTGTTCAACCCGATTTTGAGACAATGTTTATCGCTTTTCTATGGAAGTAGATTAGAGGTTTGCTAATTTTGATGCTTGTTTCAAAATGTACTCAAACCCCAACTGTACTCTATACTTTCTTGAGATTTTGCCGCTTGATGTGTTCTGGATAAAATGAATTTGTATCTTCGTAATTGCACGTAATCAGTACTCTGTTCTCCGATATTAAGGTGCTCAATCCATTATGTTTAATATTTTGATTACCTTGACTTTATTTTGAAGTTCAAAGATGTCCAAAGGATAACGCCAAGATGTGAAAGCATCGAACATTATTTGATAATATTACACTCGCTTCACTAGTGAAGTGATGAAATATTGAAGCGCTTCACAACCAATTCCGATCGGATCAAAGAAGACTCTGCCATAACCTCTATCCTTCTTTGGGACATCGACAAAGCCTTTTCGGGCGCATTTCTTTCATGAAGTAGCTGATGTCGGGGATGCCAAACAAAGGGGAGAAAGTTTTATGGTAAATCCCATTGTCAGATAACCGATTATAAGAATAAGCTCGAGCAATCGATACTCATCGTCGCATGTTGTGTTGTACATACATTTTCTTATTTCAAATTTGTTTTGCATATCACAACTATAGAGTAGCTTCTAGTTAATTGCCTATAATATTGACAAATTTGTCGAGTACAATTATCAGTTTGGGCCTTCTTAGTGTCACAATTCAATGGCATTACAAGAAAGATACACACAAGAGCTACATGAGTGGCTTTGTCCCTCTTCTTATGGTATTCTCGAGGTTGTGTTTTACTTGATGTGAGCAAGTTAACTATATAAATGTTTCTTGTAGATCCGAAGCACATTATTAAGATTAGCGCCATTTCCATACACACCGTATGTTATGTTGGCCTAAAATAAAGTTTGCAGACGTTGCCTTCGATGATTTGAAAGGAGACCAGGTAATAGACAGTAGTTATGTTCATTCATTTCGGTGTAGTAATGCATTTACCTATGTTGTTTGTTGTCATATCTATCTTTGGCTTAACACAGTCCCACACTCGAGACTTATCAAGAGGAGACGCTCATTGAATCATCCTCTCCTCCCCATGAAACTTCCCTAGCAGAGCTCGACATCAACCCCATCCTCCATATTGTCGCTCATCGATTCCCCATATATCTCTCCCAAATATTCCCCAACAAGTGTGCTGCTCCTCGCTACTACCCCCCAATCGAAGGATCAAGATAAAGTTATTTGCAAGTTTGAGGGAGTTGAGGGAAGTTGTGGCATCCTCCACAAAAGACGAGAGGTGATGGCATTGATGCACGTTACCGCTATCGAGGGTACCCATGTCAAGACAAGAGTGCTTCCATCCCCGCCGGTGGAAGCCGCACGAGGAGACCACCGGTATCTTCTCGTGAGGTCATTGGGCTTCAACTTCTCCTTGAGGCTACCAACACGACCGTAGAGTGGAGACCGATAGTGGAGTCTTGTGCCGAGAAGCCGTGAGTCCAAGGGGGAGGCCCCACCGAGCATACAAGCACCTTCATGGCATTTATGCGGTGAAGGCACCAGGATGAGGAAGAGGAAAGCTATTTCTCACCACTACGCAGACTGCTAAGAATGGTTGCTCGATTTGCCTCCACCCAAAGGCGGCAGTATTACGTTAATTTCATGAATAATGTGATACATGATGACCGCTTGGTTTCACCCTTAATCGAGGTCGTCGGATTTTTTCTCTCGATGAGCCATCAAAGGCTATCGAAGTTGTGGAGGAGCACCACCGAGAAGTGGTTCATTCTCGAGCTTTAGATGACAATGGATATAGCTTTTTAAAAATTATTTTCAAATAATTATATTACAGCGAGGTAAAAGACTGCACTTCCATCCAGATGGCATGCTCCCATGCTCCAACTCATGATCGTCGTGCTCGATTCCGGACAAGTAAGTCACCACATCTTCCTCCTTTTCACGCTTTCAAATGTCATATCATTCTAACTACTATTAATTTCTCTACTCAATAAATTACAAAAATAACTGTTTCTGATAATGCAGGGGAGATACAGTGCTCACAGCTGGAAATATTATTATTTCAGGGCGATTGACGATATCGATGGATCAAGATCTGCCGATGCACACGCCAATGCGTCGATATCTTACGAGAAGTACTCCTCCGATTGTATGTCCCATTCCTTTACATTTCATGCTTACAGGTGAGTTACTCCTCCAAAATTAGTGGTTCTCGCAATTCATTCTTGATTTCCATGTTGTCTTGATAGATGTTATCTTGCATCCCGCAGAATTATGCAGATGGCTTGCTAAAAGAAAGCAAGATGTATATCCAAAGATGTCGCAGAGCTGCATCCGTATCGAGCTCTTACTCCCGCTTATCCATAATCAAGACTGACACTTTTCGGTAATATCAAGCATGGCGTGGTCATTTTACTCATTGCCAAACCGACACATAAAGCCATTACAAAATGGTATGCACTCTTCTGCGTTCTCCGGGATCTAACTAATACCTTATCCATCTTCCGTGATTAAATTCGCTCGATATCTCGCCATTATTTTGACAACCCAAGAAATGGCCTTGAAAGTGAGTGGTTGCCTAGTCCAAAGGTCGATCATGCATGTTCATTTGCAAATACATGGAGCATCGAGAAGCCCACAATTAACTGGCTCAACCAGACTGACAAAAGATGAATATTTTCGATTTTGTTTATGCGATTTTTGCTTGGCCTCAAAAATACTTAAATAAAATTTGGATGCTTGAGTTGTTCTCTGCATAACACATTCTCGCTTAGGTAGGGATAATTCATTCTATTTGGGTTTAGTAGGATAATTGTTGTTCTAGACAACACATTCTATTTAGGCATGTTCATTTACATTTTGAGTTTTAGAATGTCATTTTTTCCGCTTTGTTTCACTTCAGTTTGTTCGGATCATGGTAACTAAATCCCAGAGTGTCGATGAATTTTAGGAGATTGGTATTTCTCTCTGCATTTTTTGTTTCAATTTCAACTGTTGTTGATCATGGTCCAAATCCCAACCTAAGAAGCTATTCTCACTAATTTTAGAAGATTTGGTATTTGTACTCTCTGGTGTTTTGTTTCACTTCTCAGTAGCCGGTTGTTCGGATCATGGTAACTAAATCCACCAAAATGATGGTCGCTCACAATTTTAGGAGATTGCTCTGCACTGCATCTCTGCACCTTTGTATCCTCTGCACTCAGACTCTTCTGTACTCTGCATTCTCCTCATTCCTCTGTACTCTGCATTCTATGTACCTCTGTACTCTATACTCTATACCTCTCAGACCTCTGCATCTTGTAGCACTATATCCTCTCCTCAGACTCTATACCTTCAGACCTCTATATATATTTCATTGATTTATTTTAAAACACTAAATTTTTTAATATTTTAAAATAATTATCACTATAAAATATATTTTTCAAATCAAAACATAAATAAAACAAAATAATAATAAAATAGAATAAATAAAATACAAATGCCAAATAGTCCATAAAATTATTTATTTATCTAACATAGAATGGATATGCACTTTTATTGTTTTCATAGATAATTTGAGAATAAGTCAATAATATATATTTTTTAAAGTTTAAGCTCTAATTTGCTTATAAAATAAAAAAAATAATTAAGAATATGAGATTTAATGTTTTGTTTACTTAATATACATTAACATAAAGTATATATATATATATATATATAGTATTTTATTTATTGATTATTTTAAAACAAAAAATGGTAAGATAAAAAAAGAAAAGAAGATGCTAATTGAAATATTTTATGATTTATCATAGTATTTAATAACAAAAATAGAAAGGACAAAAGAGTTAGACTTATTGATAATTAATTAAAATAAGTACATATGATTTATTTAATTCAATGTTAATATTAAATAATTTGAATTTTATCTTAAAATAGAGTTAAATCATTTTAAGCAAAATTTAATTAAATCAAAACCAAAATATCAATATTTTATATAATAACAATTACTATTTTTAATTTCTCATTTACTAATCATCATTTAATTTTTTCTAAATTTGTATTATTAAAATCAAAATTTAATTTTTAATTTTAATTAAATCCTTTAAGATAAAACAAATCCAATGCACATCTAATTAAATTTTAGAAACATGTTAGTGTAACTTGGTATAAAAATATATTTTTAAGATATGATATTAAATAGTTTAGTATATAAATAAAAATGAGTAAACAATTATCTATTATTATAAATTTTTTTTTTAAAAAATAAAAATAAAAAACATATCTATTAAAGCCTAAATTTGTTTCAAGAACATGCATAGTTTTCATAACACAATAAAACATAAAATAGAAACACAGTTTTGATGGTCCAATTAAGATGACAATAATGCAAATGAATATCTTCAAAAATAAAATTTTAAGTAACTTTTATCAGGTGTTTCAAGACTTTACTAAATTATGAAATGAACAAAAAATACAAGCATAATGACTAAAACGAGAAAATGAAATTAAAAAATGCCTTCTTGGATAATATCATGCATCAAAATGCCGCCTTGTAATAATATCCATCATTAGCTTAGTGCCCTTCAAAGATATTGGTTGATTGATGAGGTCGAATCAATTCGGTACAACATCGTAGTAATGGTACAACATCTTAAGTAATGGATGAATGTTTGACGACATCAATGTGAAATATTCTAGTCTTACCTGAAAAGCATCGGGCATAACAGATAATGGAGTCGCAACCGGACGATCCCGCTCTACAAAGACTGACTTCACTTTGGTTTCTAAGACAAGAAAATAGAATGAATTAAATATTTACAGAACCTATAAGTAATAGCAACTTGAGGCAAGTAGGGGTAAGTACTTGTGGATTTTGGACTCTCCAATAAGCCTTGAGCCTCGTTGGAAACACCCTTGGACGCCTCTTGATTGGATCCTTCAAACTGCCCTTATCCTTAGTCGATGATGTGGTCGCCTTCTTCCTCTTAACGATCCAACGGTGGAGAATTCCCACTTATTACGGAGTCCACTTCATCGATAGCTTAAGAGATGCAAGCATGTAATCCTCGAATCTTATTACCTGCTCGGAGCTAATTTGATATGCATATCGACTTATATGGTTCCCGAAAATAATGCCGCCCATCTCGCTTCCACATGTACTAACCTTCAGTATGAACCATCGAGATGTCCCTTTGCTGTAGACCACCGCATGAGGAGGTACTTATCGAATAGACATCATTCGCTAAGAACTCTAATGCAAGCAGTGCACAAAGTATGCCCATCATTTCAAATTGCAACTACAAGAAATATCTCAGACACATCAAAGTGGACAATGTGTTTTGATGCATTATTCTTCTCTCACCAACTACCATCTATCATCTAAAGAATAAATAATCCCCAACTCCATGCGTAAATTCTTCTTGAACATAGAGTAAAGCTTCCTCAGATAAAACAAAGCAACTTGCTTAAGAATTGGACTACTCCTAACAGAACAATTAATGGATACACTTGAAGTCTTCATCATGTTCATTTCGCCATGTTTCCATCACCTTCTCCAATCCCAAGAAACAATCTATCATGAACTTGTTGTTTCAAATACCATGACACACGCTATTTGTGGCCTCACTACTGAGGACAAGATGCCCATACAAAATTTATCTTTGTTGAATGCGGTGGACCATTTCTCGCTTAATTTTGTAAAGTTCGATAGCCAAGCATGATCATGCAAATTGCCTCCTCTAGCATGGCACAAGCATCCTCAAACTCATCCTCTGTCACATTTTGTTCATGCATGTATAGAATAGCCCTTGAACTCTCTTACTACTAAAGCAATGGACCTTGAGGGGCTTTCTTTGAGATATGCCATCATACAACCTATGACGCGTATGCGAAGATTCTCGATCTCGCCATAGCGATCTTGATCAAGAAATATCGTTATAGATGCTCATACCCATCAACCAACAAATGTCCGAATAACCATGTGAATGACTCGATGGTCTCTTCCACAAAAGGCTACTCAATAAGGCGTTAATGATGATTCACTCCAACGAGCGCATGCATAAGATTATATTTATTGAGATAGCAAGTATCAAAAATTATCACATCCCCAAACAATCAAATTCAACCCTAGACATACCATTGCTCCAAAAAACTCACCAAGCAATCGACGATCAACTCAACATCCCATGCAAACATCTTGTCCGCTTGTCTTTCCTCAACAAATGTTGTTATCACTTGTAATCCGTGACCTTCGCTTTTCTAGATGAAATTGAAAGCATCTCTTTTGTGAATCCAATATTTTCTACCCCACCAACTTCGCAGATAACGCTGCTTGCACTAATGTCGCCTCATTATCGCTCTTCAAATCGATGCCTTCATCAAGAACATGTAAGGACCGAGAAGAGATCACCGCTTTGCCAATGAATGATTATGGCTCTATATATTTTTAACCACCAATTCCCTCAAATCCACACACCAATCATCGCGGACAACCAATCCTCATACGCTTTTGAATTTTGTTATATGGTTTGATTGTGTGTTTTTCACTGCCGACACGTAAAATCTCGATTTCAATTTCTTAAAGCCAAATAACTTGTATGGTCTTTTCTAACACCGGTTGATGTGCATAATCACAAGATAAGCTGGTTATGCACAACCGCTAGATTCCCAAATTTGGGTCATTAGATAAAACAACTTCATCATCGCATTGCTCATTCACCACATTCATCCGCAAAACATAGAGTCCGCATTCACGATAATAGAGTGCGATGAAACAGAGAGTACAGAGAGCATAGAGTTAGTCCGTGAGAGTACATAACAAAAAAATACCCAAAAAATCGTTCAAACACCAAATTAAACCATTAAATTTTAATTACCATGATCCAACAACCCATACAAAAAATGAACCTAACCTGGACAAAATCATCATCACAGAGGGTGAGGCCAGGGTCAGGGTACTAGAGTATAGAAATGGTAAGCATAGATTCATATACAGGGTACAGAGGTGAGGGTAAGGTATGAGGTACAGAGGCATAGAATGCATGTATAGGTATAAGGTATGCTTTAGAGGGTACATCTATGAGGATACAGAGGGTAATGAGGGTACAGAGGCAAAGAGGTGCAGAAAATGAGTACAGAGGTACAAATACCAAAAAATCTCCTAAAATTGTCGAATCACCTGGGATTTAGTTACCATGATATGAACAACCAGCTGAAAGTGAAACAAAATTGAAAAAATCATCATACTGAAGACAAGACAGAGTACATATGTAAATAAGCACTAAAATTAATCAAACAACCAAATTTCCTAAGGATTAAGAATATGTTTTCTCGACAAAAAAATCATGAAAAATAAATATGAAGTCTCGACATGAGAGTACCTGCAAAGCACACCACACGTAAAAGTCTTTGAAAGAACTCCAAACAGGTAGAAATCTAACTTAAATAAATAAATTACAAACTATCGTCATTTTACATATATACAACTCCTTAAAAAAGATTAAATCTATTTTATTTACTCATCATCGCTATTTCCTCAATGCCTCCATTTTATTCATTCTCCTTCTTCATAGCTCTTTCAGAATCTCGCCCTGCAAATAAAAAATACCATCGCCAAATGAAGATATTTAGTCTTTTAAATTTCTCTCACAAGATATACTCATTCCCCTCAGCTGGTCGTCGGTCGCTAAACCCAATCGCTCCTTTTCTGATCATTTTTAATTGTACACGCACGTCAATTAGTCCGCACGTAAACCTACATGCGGACTCGTATTATTTTCAGAATGGCGTCTTGTGGTATACACCCAATACCCCACCCATCTTATGAGTGAAGATACCATTGTGATTAATCTCTTGGGGCCTACAACATCACATTCATCACCTACGTGTACCCTCGATATCAGCAAATCCGTCTGAGAGGAATCAATATTCTTCCTACTTCACCAACCGAGCTAAAAGACGGTGGGTTTTTTTTTTTGATGGGATACTTTAGCGAATTTAATCATAAATTTTCATATAAATTTTATGTATAAAAATTTAAATTAAGATTTTAATGAAGTTCTCAACTAATAGATTAAAATATCTTACACTAATGACTTCAGTGATCCTAGAATAGTTATAAAATAATGCAAGCATAATGGTGATCATCGTCAAAAATTTTCAATTCATATATATATATATATATATATATATATATATATATAAATTTAAAATTAAATTAATTTAAATATTAAATAATATAAAATATTACAGGCAATTAGTATAAAATAAATACAATATATCTAAAATAAAAATAAAAATAATTTATAATAAAATAAACATAAAATGATCATTTTTTATGCTTATATCATATAAAATGAATTCAATATAAAATTTGATAATGATGATCACTAATAATGATAATGATAATAGTAAGAATGATGGATAATCGATGAGTGCAAATAATTGAGCAATAAATAATAATTATTATGGCTAATTAGAGACAATGAGCGATTAGAGATTGTTAAGATGAATTTCAAATATATTAAATTTGAATTAAATTACGTGTTTTATTTTTTATGTTTAAAAATTTGAGATTTAAAGGCACTCACTGTGAGTCACTATAGCACCCAAGAGGAGGGGTGAATTGGGTGATATTAAAAATTTTAAAACTTAAAACTTAAATTTTAATTTTTTGTAGAAAATTAATTTTTGATTTTATAATGAGATACAATTCTTAATGCAAAAAAATAAGAAGAAAGTAAAGAGATAACACACATAATTTTTTTACATGGTTCTACCAAACCCCAAAACCCAAGATACAGCCACCACCGCCAGAATCCGCTAAATGCAAAAAATAGCTTACAAATAGTACTCTCTATAATAAGTACAACCCCCTACAACATATGTATTCTCAGAAAAACCCCAAAATAAATTTTAGACAAAAAGAAAAATACAAAATAATAAATTTTGATAAAATAAATCTCTCACAAATATATCAAGCTGTCCAATGATTCACAACTTATAAATGATCAGTTACAACTTAAAATTTTTGGCAATATAATATACTCACTTAATATTGAAATAAATATCTTAAAGTGATCTTACTAAGATGTTTAAAAATGATTTCAAAATAATTTCACAATATTCTTTTAAACAATAAAATAAATTTCAGAAGGAATAATTTATTTTATTTTTACCAAAAAAGATTCTTTCAATTAATGCTAATGATCACAAAGTACTTAAATAAAATGAGTATATGATAGATCTAAGTATGCTAGTAAGCTTTTAATTAAAAAAGAGATCTAGTAAATATAAAATAATTTCAGCAATAATTTATTTTAAATGCTTAAAATATACTTCTAAAATAGATCTAAGAATAAATGAACTTTCAAAATAAGACTAAAGAAGAAATATTTCAAGAAACCAAAATAAATTTGTAGGAAGTTAAAATTTTCAACAAGTTGAAATAGATCCTACAAACTATTGCAAGAGTTTATCACAAAAAAATGATTGAGAAACTTTGATGTGAAAAGTAATGTCCAAAGACTAATCCACCATAAAGTATAAATTGGAAAGAATAAATAGATGGTGAAAATAGCATGAACAACTAAAGAAGATTAAAATCAAGAAAACAAACTCAAGTAATTTGAGAAGCTTAGTTGAAGATGTTGAAGCTTCCAAACCAAGGATTTGATCTTGCAATATTTGGAGAACACTTGGAAGAAAAATCCAAGAGTTTTCTCTTAGATTTGCGGAGGAATTTTGAATTTTGAATGAGGAATACTTTCAGAGAATGAGGGCTATTTATATAGGCAAGAAGATCATATTTAAAAAATATATCATGCAAAACCTCATGTTATCATCTAATAATTTAATATTCAATAAAAATATAATTTATATTAAATAAATATTAAATTTAGCACCAAAATTTGGCTATTCACATGGGTAAGTCAAAAGTAATCAAATATGACTCTTAATATATTCAAAGCATGTAGCATGCATTCATTATAAAATCTAATGTTTGAAAATCATAATAAATTCAATTTTAATCAAAAGTGGGTCATGTAACCTCTTAAATTAAAGGAAAAAAATTCAAGGAATCCGTTGGAGATGAAATTAGATATGAATTCTTTGATTAAAAAATGGCTTTGGCTAAAATACAAAATTTTATATATTTTTTTGTTAATTTTGACATGTGAAATTTAAAAATTATGATATAATTTATATATAATCATAAATATGTTAGTTATCTTATAACCAGCAAATTAAATTAAAATACTTAATTATATTAAGTAAAAAAATAATTATACTTAATAGTTTTTATCATTTATTACTTTGACAATTTTAATGCTATGTATGAAACATATAATTGAATGTTAATTAAATAAAGATTTATATAAATTAACCTCATTAAAATAATATATGTTAAGTTGTGAGCAAATTGATTCATGCCAATGAACTCATATGAATAGTCATATAACCCAAAATATTGTATCTTGAGCTTTACATTATCCTTTTCATTCTTCTACTCTTGCAATTTCCTCTAATGTATTACATATGTAATTAGAAATTGATATATCTAAAACACATAAAAATATTCATTAGAACATCCAAGCATTTATTTGTTATCATCAAAAGTAATCGAATTGAACATGAGGCTAATTAAGCCAACAATCTCCCCTTTTTTGATGATGACAAACTAATGTTGAGTATTGATTTTGATGAAGGTGAAAATTGACCTTTCATCATAGTTTTTGAAAAAAATTCTCTTAAAAAAATTTTATGCATAAGAGATGAATAATGTTGCTCCCCTAAATGTATGTATAAAATAGACTTAATACTAACTAACATTTTACTCTTCTCCCCCTTTTGACAACATCAAAAGTGAGAACAACTACATACAATTTTAAATATTAGGATCTAACATTCAAGCATGCATCTTAAAGTACAAAATATTCTTCGGTAAGGGTTTTGTAAAATATATCAATTTGTAATATTGAAATTAATATTAACATGACCTTTCAAAACATGATCCCTAATAAAATGATGTCTAATTTCTATATGCTTGGTTTGAGTCTTTGGATAGGATTTTTAGTCAAACTAATACTTAGTATTGTCACTTGAACTAGAATGTGATCTTGCTTAATACCAAAATCTTCTAATTGTTGCTTTAACCAAAGGACGAGCAACACAACTACCGACATGTACTCACGGCGGTGGATAAAGCTACAAAATTTTGTTTCTAATGACCAAGACAGTGATGATCCTAAAATGACATGTGCCGGATGTGCTTTTTTTTTACTTTGCATCCAAATCAATTAGAATAAACAATCAAAATCACATGATAAAGAATTTTTAGGATACCATAAACTAACTAGTAGTGGCTATCAAATACCGAAGATAAACATTTTGCTATTAAATGAGATTCTTTGGGTTGGAAAATGAGCACACAAACAACAAACATAATATCAATTAGCTGTATAAAAGTGAACCTATCATACTCCTATAAAGTTTTTGATCAACAGATTTTTCTAATTCATCTAAATCCAATTTTGTAGATGGGCTTATAGGAGTTTTACTAGATTTAAATCTTTTCATGTCAAACCTCTCAAGCAATTCATTTGTGTACTTGGTTTGACAGATGAATGTGCCATTTTCTTGTTGCTTCACTTGAAGACCTAAGAAAAAATTAAGTTCTCCCATCATACTCATTTCAAACTCTTTAGACATCAAAGATGAGAACTCATGGCATAAAGATTCATTTGTACTTCCAAATAATATATCATACACATACATAATCAAATCATCATCTATGCTCTTAAGGAATAAGGTATCTACTCTACCCTTTCTAAATCCATGATCTATCAAAAGTTACTTAACCTATCATACCAAGTGAGCCTGTTTTAAACCATATAAGGCTTTCTTTAATTTATACACATGATTTGGACAATCAAGGCTCTCAAATCTAGGTGGTTGCTCTACAAATACATTTTGGTCAATAAATCCATTCAAAAATGCACTTTTGACATCCATTTGAAAAAGTTTAAAATTTCTAAAACAAGCACAGAGTAACTGATAGCTAGTCTTGCTACGGTGCAAAAGATTCTTCAAAATCTATACCTTCAACTTGTGTGTACCCTTGTGCAACTAACCTAGCTTTATTTCTAACAATACAACAAAACCTAGCTTATTCTAAAGATCCATTTTGTTCCAATGACATTTTGATCTTGGGGTCTTGGGACTAATTCCCAAACATCATTTCTTACAAATTGATTCAACTCCTCTTCCATAGCAATAATCCAAAAAATTATCATTTAATGCTTCTTCTAAATTTTTAGGTTCAACCTCAGATAAAAATCTTGAATGATCTACAACCTCTCTACTATATGTCATAACTCCTTTTGAAGGATCTCCTATAATTAGTTCCTTTGGATGATTTTTATTATATTTCCATTCTTTAGGCAATGAATCATCCATTATCTTCTAAAGATATTTTTTTTTTAAAATTATCAATCTCTTCATCAATCACTTCATTTCTAATCGGATTAAATTTTCATCAAAAATATGTATTGATTCTTCTACAATCATTTTCTTTTATGAAAACTCTATAAGCTCTACTAGAAAGAGAGTATCCTAAGAAAATATCATCATCGATTTGCAATCAAACTTACCTAAATGATTTTTTCCATTATTCAAAATAAAGCATTTACATCCAAATACATGAAAGTGTTCAATCTTTTTTCTTTCTTTCCAAAAAAATAATTCATAGGGTGTCTTCTTCAAAATTGGTCTAAAATAGATCCTATTCATCACATAACATGCTATTTCTTACGCAAAATATTTTGGCAATTTATACTCATCAAGCATAGATCTACTTAATTCAATTAATATTCTATTTTTTTCTCTCTACTACTCCATTTTGTTGGGGAGTTCTAGGTGCAAAAAAATTATGTCTAATCCCATGTTTATCACAATAATCCTCAAATAATTTATTTTCAAATTCACCACCATGATCAGTTTGAACCCTATTAATCAAAAGGCCTTGTTCTCTTTGAATATATTTAGAAAACTTTATAAACTCACCAAAAACATCATCCTTAAGTTACAAATAAAACCCAAGTATATCTAGAGAAATCATCAACAATCACAAAACCATAATTTTTTCCACCTAAGTTGTAAATAGGACCAAATAAATCCATGTGCAATAATTCTAGAGGTCTAAGTAGAAATAATATTTTTACTTTTAAATGAGCTTCTACAGACCATGAATACATTGAAACATAGTTTGAATGAAAATTTAATTTATAAATCAAGTTTGGCAATTTTATTAAGTGTGTGCATGTTAATATGACATAGTCTCCTATGCCATAACCATATATCATCATGAGTGCTTTTAAAATAAAGTAAATTCAAATTCACATCATGAAAGCTATCTAAATCAATGACATAAATATTTTTATATCTTTGTCCTACTAACAAAACATTTTCATTATTTTTTATAATATGATGCATGGAATACTACATTCAAACCTCTATCACATAATTGACTAATAGAAATTAAATTATATTTTAATCCTTCTACTAGAAAAATTTTATCTAAAGTGATAGAATTCTTACAAATAGAACCAATGCCAATGATCTTTCCCTTTGCATTATCTCCATATGTAACAAATCCTCCATCACTTGATTCTAAAGTTGTGAATTTATCTTTATCTCCCGTCATATGTCTTGAACATCCACTGTCCAAGTACCACATGCCTTCTTTGATTTTGATTTGAAGGCATTCCTTCAAAAGAAGCTCACATGTTAACTTTTGGAACCCAAACATGTTTGGGTCCACATTCTACATTTGAAGCAAGATATCTACCATGCGTGGTTTGTGTAGTGCTTGTACCTTTTGATACCAATACATAAGATGATTGCTTAGTGTTTTGTAATTTACGTGCATAGCAATCAAATGAAATATGCCCATTTTTATCACAATAGTTGCACCAAACATTAGTGTTTGCATATGACTTAGCATGATAATTATAAGACATATGAGTGGGATGTGTATGATGCAAATAATTTCAATTAAATATTTTTCTTGATGAAGTATTATAATGAACTTGTGATTTCAAACATAATTCTAATCTTGCTTTTAATAAGATATTCTCTCTTTCAAGTTTACATATAAGTAAGGAACAATTTAATAAAGAAGTATTTTTAAATTATCACATTCATTTTTTAAATCACAAAATGCATATCTAAATTTTATGTTCTTTTCTAAGGTTTGTATTTTCTTTTTTAATTTTTTATATTCAATAACTAAATCATTAAAAGCATCATCTAATTCATCATAAGATATATCATTACATATCTGAGAATTTAAGTCAAATTCTCCATTTACCATAAGACATATGTTGACCTCTTCATCGGATGAGCAAGTACTTGATTCATTTGAATCTGGATTGCCCATAAAGCTATCTTCTTCTTCTTATGGTACTTTTTCTTCATATTTTTCTTCTTTTCACATCAATCTTTCTTCTTTGATTCAAAGTTCGGACAATCACCTCTTATGTGTCGGGCTTTTTTAATGGTAGCAAATGATCCCTCACCAGGAAATTTTTTAGTTTGAAATTTATAGTTTTAGAATTTTTATACCTTTGATTCTTCTTTCTTAGCAAGTTCCCAAGCCTTTTGGATAGCATGACCACCTCATCACTATCACCAGCTTGAGGTGTTATGCTCATCATCATCAACTCATCAATGCAATGCTTTTCCTTATCCTTCTCCCTTTTGTTGAGTTATCCATCTTATCCCTTTGAGAAATAACTGTTCATGTGCTATCAAAGAAAAAAAGTTGATCAAGTGGATAAGAAGATAAATCCTTAACATTAATATTGTTACTTTAGCTTCATTCTTTGGAAGACATCTAAGAATCTTATAGACTAAGTCTTGATTCTATATGTTTTCCAAGAGAATGCAATGCGTTAATTATTTTCATGAATCTAGTATACATATCAGAAATAGATTCAGAAGGAGACATGAAATAACTCATATTCATGAACAAGTCTATTTATGTGAGCATCTTTAACTTCACTAGTTCCTTCATAAGTTATAATGAGTTTATCCCATATTTCTTTTGCTTTACTTAACATAGAAATTTTCATGTAATCATCAATAAAGCACAATGTAAAATTACAAACTAGCATTTAATTCATCAAGTTCTCTTTTTTAGCTGAGACCAAAAAGATTTTTCTACTTTAATTTCATTTACTTCTCTGGGTGTATGATATTGATGTGTCAACATATACCACATGCGTGCATCTTGACCTCTTAAAATATACTAATTCTATTTTTCCAATAGTCAAATTACCTATATCTAATATATTATTTTGGGTGAATGGGTGATATTAAAATTTTAAAACTTAAATCTTAAATTTTAATTTTTTGTAGAAAATTAATTTTGATTTTATAATGACATGATATAATTCTTAATGCAAAATAAAAAAAGAGTAAAGAGAGATAAATTTTTTTACGTGGTTCCTACGTATTTAAAACTGAGATAGCTTACAAATAGTACTCTCTATAGGTAGTACAACCCCACAATAATATGTACTCTCCCAGAAAGAGTAGTACAACCCCAAAATAAATTTTACGAA
Organism: Cymbidium sinense; assembly: GCA_021442155.1. Classification (NCBI taxonomy): domain Eukaryota; kingdom Viridiplantae; phylum Streptophyta; class Magnoliopsida; order Asparagales; family Orchidaceae; genus Cymbidium; species Cymbidium sinense. The sequence continues at coordinate 107,102,442 of CM038223.1, read as the reverse complement.
AAGAAAAATACAAAATAATAAATTTTGATCAAATAAATCTCTCTATACCAAATCAATGATCTCACAACTTATAAATGATCACTTACAACTTAAAATTTTGGCAAGATAATATGCTCACTTAATATTGAAATAAATATCTTAAAGTGATCTTACTAAGATGTTTAAAATGATTTCAAAATAAATTCATAATATTCTTTTACACAATAAATTTCAAACAAGGAATAATTTATTTTATTTTTCCAAAAGATTCTTTCAATTAATGCTAATGATCACAAAGTACTTAAATAAAATGAGTATATGATAGATCTAAGTATGCTAGTAAGCTTTTAATTAAAAGGAGAGATCTAATAAATATAAAAATAATTTCACAATAATTTATTTTAAATGCTTAAAAATATACTTCTAAAATAGATCTAAGAATAAATGAACTTTCAAAATAAGACTAATGAAGAAATATTTCAAGAAACCAAAATAAATTTGTAGGAAGTTAAAATTTTCAAGTTGAAATAGATCACTACTATCACAAGAGTTTATCATAAAAAAATGATTGATAAACTTTGATGTGAAAAATAATGTCCAAAGACTAATCCACCAAAAGTATAAATTAGAAAGAATAAATAGATGGTGAAAATAGCATGAACAACTAAAGAGGATTAAAATCAAGAAAATCAAGTAATTTGAGAAGGCTTAGTTGAAGATGTTGAAGCTTCCAAACCAAGGATTTGATCTTTATTTGGAGAACACTTGGAAAAATCAAGAGTTTTTCTCTTAGATTTGAGAGGATTTTGAATTTTGAATGAGGAATACTTTCATGAGAGAAGAGGCTATTTATAGAAGAAGATCATATTTTAAAAAATAAATCATGCAAATCTCATGTTATCATCTAATAATTTAATATTCAATAAAAATATAATTTATATTAAATAAATATAAAATTTAGCAGAAAATTTGGCTATTCATATGGTAAGTCAAAATCAAATATGTATATTCTTAATATATTGCATGTCATTTATTAAAAATCAATGTGTTTGAAAATCCTAATAAATTCAATTTTAATCAAAATGGGTGTAACCTAAATTAAAGGAAAAAAAATCCAAGGAATCATTGGAGATGAAATTAGATATGAATTCTTTGATTAAAATGACTTTTGCTAAAATATAAAATTTTATATATATTTTTTGTTAATTTTGACATGTGACATTTAAAATTATGATATAATTTATATATAATCATAAATATGTTAGTTATCTTATAACCAGAAATTAAATTAAAATACTTATATTAAGTAAAAAAAATTATACTTAATAGTTTTATCATTTATTACTTTGACAATTTTAATGCTATGTATGAAACATATAATTGAATATTAATTAAATAAAGATTTATATAAATTAACCTCATTAAAATAATATGTTAATTTATGAGCAAATTGATTCAAATGAACTCATATGAATAGTCATATAACCCAAAATATTGTATCTTGATTTATTATTCTTTTTCTTTCTTTGCAATTTTCTCTAATGTATTACATATGTAATTAGTAATTGATATATAAAAACATAAAAATATTAGAACATAGATTGTTATCATCAAAATTAATCGAATTGAACATGAGGCTAATTAAGCCAACACTCACTCACACGGTAAAGTTTTTAAATATTTAAAAAATTTACATTTCGTTTTTTTTTTCATGAAAATCAAATCAAATAGTAATTTTTGACAATCCTACATTCTTTTTATTTCACATCTATTTTTTTAGCAAATCAAATAACTCTAAACATTTCTTTAGCTCAACTCATTTATTATTTTCTATTAAAAAATATTTACATCATATAATCTTCTTTAAAAAATAATATTTTTTATTTCATTAACTTAGAGCCTATTTAATATTATATTATTTTTATTTCTATGTTATTATTTAAAACATGTTTTTATTATAATTTTTAAGTAATTTTTTTTTAAAAATCATATTATTTTTTTAAAATATTTAAAACAGAAGTCTTCATGAATAATAAAGTCTTACTAACAATTATAAATTATAAAACGTGAAAATCCTATTCACAGGTATATATTCTCCATTATGAAAGCCTAAGCACCAAAGCATTAGCATATGGAGAGAGAATATCAAAATTTAGTTGTGAGATAAAAGCACTTCATGCTGTCATATTCTTACAGTAGTGCCCAACGGAAATAAGAAGCATAATATATAAATAAATATATAAATAAATAAAAAATATCTATCAAATTAAAATAAAAAAAAGATAATGATACGTGATTAAAATATGCAACCAAAATTAGATTGCTAATTAAATAGAATAAAAGCAAAAAAAAAAAAGCTGATATATGTAAAAACGCATTTGGACTCCACAATGATGATGAAATTAAAATTTTAATTTTTTCAAATGATGATGTAAAGATCAACTTAGATGATTAAAAAATTAATTAGAATGGATTAATTTGAGTTTAGTTAACTAATAAAAGGATTAAGCTCACTCATTATTTATGTCCGTATAATCGACATCAGTTGGTATAGTCTATAACACATAGCTAATAATAAAATCGCTCGAACTATAAAAATTTTCATAATAATATATAGGCCTAAAATATCATGTGCTAAAGATTAGATAACTTAGAGTTCGTTTGGGGCAGCAGGATATAATGCAAAAATGCACCATGGGTATACGAGTGCAGCGGTTATCAAAAAAAAAAAAAAAAAAAAAAAAATACGATTTGACTTCTTTTTAAGAAAAATCTGTAATATCTATCATAATTTTTTAGATAACAATTCACAGTTGAATTTTCATATCACTTCAACTGTCTCAAAGCAAGCCCTCAAAGGTCTAGTTTATGGGATAATGATAATGATGATCATGATGCCCAGCATCAATATTGTTTAACTTGGAAGGATTTGCTTTTTTAGAGTGAAGATACATGACTTTATTAGTTATTCATATGAGTTTATAATCTTTATTTGATATTTGGGTCGAATTTTTTTACTAAATAGATAACTATGTTTGTTGCGTGTTAATCGATTCGATAGAGTAAAAGTTTATCCTTTATTGCTCCCGCAAGATATTTGAAGAATTAATGATAAAACTCGAATTTTTAAAAACCGTGAAAAGAGAAAAATCGCAGGTGATAAAAATCTTCCACTATATGTTTGAGCACAAAATTTTCGATGCGATTACAATTGTATAAAGAGGCGAGAATCCCAAAATCGGAACAATACATATAATTAATGGTTAGGTTATAGCAGCGTGGTAGTAGATGATGGTGAAGGGGTTGGCCCGGCGATGTGATCGTCGATGGTGGTGACCTAACCGGCGGTATCGTCAGTGACCGGCGTTAATCCCGCAATCGGTAAGTTGATGGTAAGATAAATTAGCAGTGGTGCAGCAGTGTTAAGACAGCTGCATGGCGGCGCTGACCAACAGAGACGATGTAATCTGAAATAACCGCGATAATGTAATAAGATGCAGCGTGGTGCAAAGCAGAATTGGTATAAATGGCGGCAACCGATGAAGCGCGAGCAATAAATTAAAATAGATCAATAATGTGGGATAACCAGAATGGTGGTACCCAGTAAATAATGGCAATATTAATGGCGAATGCAGCAAATGGCTTCGGAGAAAAAATGCAGCCGAGTGAACCGAAATGCTGTATGGCAAGATTAAGCAATTCGCATTTTCCGGGATGATCGACGATGGTAGTGGCCATGGAGATGGCCGGCGATGGTATTGCGGTAGAGATATGGCTAGCGGTACGATGGTGATACCACGATGGTACGGCAAGGAATCGGTGGTGGCCATCAATGGCTGACGATTATCTGGAGGATTTTAAGCTTTGAGCTCTCTCTCTCTTTTGCTTGAGCCTCCTCATGTGAAGAATGAGGCTATTTATAGATTAGAGGGTGGCGTTTACGTAAATATGCAAAATTCGACCACTCCTCCATCGGATGGCTCAAAATGATTCCTGATCATCTTTATTTTGTGTATTTGAATGCTCAAATGAAGTCGAATTATGAGATCTTGGGCTTGTTAGATGTCGAGTCAATTACATTTAACACTCACATTTAAGAGTCGATTGATAATAAGCGCTTGATGAGTTAGTCTTAATTTACAATCATTGCTTTCACATCAAGAGTCTTAGTAAATTTTAAGTGTCATATTAGTTATATTTTGGATGACATTATCTCAATCATCCAAAATATATATATACTTGAAAATAAATTCTTATAAATTTGATTCATTAATTATACATTTTGAAGGAAACGATCTTTGAAAGATTATGATCAGCAGGTGTAGAACGATGTGAGCAGTGCAGCGTGGGCGTGTCGGCCCTTCGGATCTCTGGGGAAAAGCTCATGCGCGCATCGTGGAAAGCGGCCAATCTGAAGCGACTGATGAAGAGCTGCAATACAGTATGAGTTATGATGGTTTGGCTGTCTGGGGTTTAGTCAATCGTGAAGAAGACGGAAGCAGGCTGAGTCTAGTGGAAGGTCTGGCCGATGTTCTGCAGGCCGTGTCTGGGGAAAGAGCAGTCCCTGGTGCGATAAGCTGGTCCATAGCCTAATTTTCCATTTTCTCTTTGATATTTTAGCTTTTACCTCTATATGGGTCCAAAATCTGCCCAAGGAGAAACCCCTCTATACTCTGTTCTCTTCTTCAAGAAGGTCGGTCAGAGGATCAGTTAAAGTTCATCGACCTCGTTTTCTAAAGAGAGCCTCGTTGGACCAGGTTGAGGCGATCAAGGCCCGTAGTTCATATGCGAGGCTTGATTTTCCCTCGAAGAGGCTTCATCTATCGGACCGGCCGGTTAGGAAAGGCTCGTGGTTCATCTGGAGGCTCCAACGACCGCAACGCGGTTGGCGATCGGCACGGTGGTTAATAATGATAATGGTCGATGGTTCAACAGTTGATAATTGTATGGAAGAGGTTGAATCAAATCTTTGAGATTTTGACCCATCGGGTTGTTTGTCAAAGTATTACTGGCTAACTGTATGGAAGAGGTTGAATCAATCCGAGATTTTTTGACCAAGTTGTTTGTCGAGTGTTATGGCGTTAACTTTTATGGAAGAATTCAATGAAGAATTTGAAGATTTTGACCTATCCGGGTTATTTGTCAAAGTGTTACCGATGGCTAACATATGGAAGAAGTTGAATTGAATCCATTGAGGATTTTTTACGAGGTTGTTTGTCAAAGTGTTACTTACGATAATGTATGTAAGAGGTTAAATTGAATCCACGAGGATTTTGACCTATCCAGGTTGTTTATTAATTTGATGACATATATGGAAGAGGTCGAATTAATCCGTTGAGATTTTGACTATCCAGGTTGTTTGTTGAGTGTTACCGATGGCTTAAACTGTATGGAAGATGTTGAATTGAATTCACGAGAATTTTGACCTATCCAGGTTGTTTGTCGGTATTACGATGGCGTTAACCTCTTTGGAAGAGGTTGAATTGAATTGAGAATTTTGACCTATCCGGTTGTTTGTCGGATGGTTAAAGGAGAGACTTGTTACTCATTAACGTATAGAAGAAGTTGAATTGAATAAGATTTTTTGTCGAGATTGTTTGTTAAAGTGTTACTTGATGACAACAACCTGTATGGAAGAGGTTAAATTGAATCCACTGAGGATTTTTGATCTATCCGAGGTTGTTTGTCAAAGTATTACTTAATGACAGCAACCTGTATGGAAGATGTTGAATTAAATCCACTGAGGATTTTTGACCTATCCGAGGTTGTTTGTCGAGTGTTACATGGCGTTAACACAAATGGAAGAGGTTGAATCCAGATTTTGACCTATCAAGTTGTTTGTCGAGTGTTACCGATGATGTTAACCTATGGAAGAGGTTAATTGGATCCGTTGAGAATTTTGACCTATCCGGTTGTTTGTCGAGTGTTGCTCGATGGCGTTAACTGTGGAAGAGGTCAAATTGAATCGATTTTGACCTATCCGAGGTTGTTTGTCGAGTGTTGATCGTTACCTATGGAAAGTCAATGAATCACTTTGACCTATCCAGGTTGTTTGTCGGTGTTACTCGATGGCGTTAACTTTGAAAAAGTCGAATTGAATCCGAGGATTTTGACTTATTCGAGGTTGTTTGTCGAGTGTTGCAGATGGCGTTAACCTATATGAAAGAGGTCGAGTTGAATCTGAGACCTATCCAGGTTGTTTGTCGGTGTTACGATGGCGTTAACTTGTATGGAAAGGTGGTGGAAGTCCACCAAGGACCTTTTGACCTATCCTAGGTATTAACTAAAGTGTTATTTGACTTCTTACCTATGTGGAGTAAGTGCAGAGTTTTGACCTATCCGAGGTTGTTTGTCAAAGTTTTTGCTCGATGACGTTAACTTGTGTGGAGTAGGTGCGAAGTTTTGATCTATCCGAGGTTGTTTATTAGATTCTTTGCTCGATGACGTTAACCTATATGGAAGAGATCAAATTGAATCCGCTGAGGATTTTTGACCTATCCGAGGTTGTTTGTCGAGTGTTACCGATGGCCGTATGGAAGAGGTGGTGAAGTTCAGGACCTTTGACATATAGGTATTAGCCAAAGTGTTATTTGACTTCTTACCTATGTGGAGTAGGTGCGAAGTTTTGATCTATCCGATGTTGTTTGTTAGTGTCTTTGCTCGATGATGTTAACCTGTATGGAAGAGATTGAATTGAATCCGTTGAGAATTTTTGACCTATCCGAGGTTATTTGTCAAAGTATTACTTGATGACATTAACCTGTATGGAAGAAGTCGAATCAAAACATCCGTTTGTGGTTATAGCCAAGGTTGCTCCTTAACCTTGGTCTTGTTTTTCCATGAGTATGATTGAAAAATCATAATTTTCAAAGCTATATCTCTTCTTAATGTTGAAATATCCTCCAACTTTGACTTGTTTCTTGGGATGACAATCGATTAGATGCTTAACATAACATGGTATCTTGAGATTAAGAGTTGCCCCCCAGTTTTCAACAAAATCTGAATGAATGAAGTTTGATGAATCTTCATTCTTCGCTTGCGCTCCTTAAAAGCTTGAAATACTCCACCTTGATGGTGGTTTTGATCTTGTTGGGAAACTTGGTCACCATACAAGATGAAATAATGAGAATCAGTTCAGATGAAACTTGGCCAAACTGCTAAGGCATAAACTTTAACTCTAAGAACTAGTTTTCTGGTGATGGTGGAGATATGGCCAGGCATGGTGGCGGTGGCGTGATGACGGCGGTGGTGATAACGTGGCGGAGGCGACGGCAGAAGCGGTGGTGGCTACCAACGGAGTGGTCGACCCAAATTCAGTGGCCGATTATCTTTGAATCTCTCTCTCTTGCGCCTCCCTCATGTGAAGAATGATGGACTATTTAGATTAGAGGAGCGTTCAAAATACATGCAAAATCCAAACTCCCTCCATCTGACGGCTCAAAATGATTCCCTTGATCACCGATGTATTTTGTGTATTTGAATGCTCAAATAAAGTCGATTATGAGATATTGGGATTATTAGATTATCAGACGCCGATTTGATCTATGTTTAAGAGTCAATTGATATTAAACGATGCAAGTTGTCGATTTAGAATCAATTCTTTCGACATCAAGATTCGCGCTTCTACTAGTAGAATTTTAAGTGTCATATCAATGTTTATTTAATTATTTAAACTATCATTAAATCAAGAACAACATTTTATTTACATTATTTTGCATCAAATAATATTTTTGACCATATTAAACTCATTGAAAGGATCATCATATAATTTGGCTTATATTTTATGATAAATAAATTCTCTTTAATTGTTGGCTTATTTTGAACTCGATTTAAGTGACTAATAAAATATGGCTAATTAGACCTAAGCGATCTTCATTGAGTGTACAATATTGGTATTTGAATATTGCAAAAACAATAAAGTATGATTGAAATCAATTAGTAGACTACAATTTACCCTAAGATATATTGTGAAATCATTTGAAGCTTTAAGCAGCTTATTATATGCCAGCGAGAGGATGCACAAATCATTAATTGTCGCTCGACTTCTGATATTCTCTCATCAATCAAGTGTTTCCATCTACCAATGATTGATATTCGTGCTCTTGATCGTTCGATGTTTTCTATGTCAAGAGAATGAATGAATTGATCGTCCAACTTTTTTCATTCACCAAACGAAATCTATTGTCCATCATCATCATCATCATCCAACTTTCGATGTTTTTCATCGATCGCCACCTAATATCTACTAATTGCTGATGTCTGTTAACCATTAATATTCATCTTTCTGATTACCACACCTAATTGCATTTATTCTTCGACCGTCAACGATCATTTAATACATTTTATTAATAAATATATGATAGCATTCAACTATCGTCATAATCAAGAGAACTATACCTACTAGCCATTATCATCATCCAAGTTATGATGTTCCCCATAAATCATCACATTTTATGATAATTATTGCCTCTTAAGACTCCTCTTAGTACTACTAAATGGGATTTCTCTCAAGGTTCAAGTCCATTATAATTTGTTAAGGCCTTCTTAGCATTTGAGAATGATGCTCTTCGTAATTTTTATCTTATATTAGTGTAATTATTTCAATTAAGCAAGGCCTATGATTTTTCTTATAAAATTAAATTATCTTTATTATTATAAATATTTCATCATGGAAGATATAATATAGAATTTTAAAGTTGTTCATGAAATCATGTTAAGAGTTGGATCAAGTGTGCATATTTGTTTGCTTACATGCAAATTCATTTTGATTATTATCATATAAATAATAATATAAATGTATAATTAAATACTTTTCTATTTATTTTATAGTTTATTAACTTTTAATATCAAACAAAAGTGAAATAAATAGAATTTTCAAACTTTAACCAAATATTAACTTTTATATAATATATTTAAAGAAGGGGTTTTACAAATATATCATATAATTTTAAAAATATTTATATATCAAATACTCAAAATTTAATAATTATTTATTAGCATACATATTACACAATTCTTAAGCATTACATATCTAATAGTGATATTTTTGATATGATGTTAAAGATTTAAATATAATAAAAGTAAATATTAAAATTTAAGTGTTAAATAGATAAATATATAAGTTATGTTGTGTGTATGTAAATAAATGCTCATTGTTTTTATATAATATCCTTTGATATTAAATATATCATTAATATTAATTAAAAATATTTTTATATATGTATTTTTAATATAATTATGATATTAAAATATAATATAATTATACATTATAATTTAGATATTAAATATGTAAATAATTTTATGATATGTTTGTAAAATTCTCTAAAATTGTTTGAGTAAATTTAATTGTAGGTAAGGTATTGGCGCCTCATAACATCCGTTCTATTGTGCTTTTAAGTCAAAATAACATATGGCAATGACGACTAATTGCGTGGTGTAGCTTTCTAATTATTTAACTGAAATTAATTAAATATAGTTGATTTTCATTCCAAAATATTTAAATTACAATTAATATATAAATTAAAATAGAAATAATCCAAAAAAATTTTTAGCGAAGTTTGTAAATAAAAAAAACATAAAATTTTCTCAAAAAAGGTGAAGTTTGCACATATTCTGCTTTGACTGTTGACTCAAAAATAAAAAAATATATATTTTTATATATTTAGGAAATTTTATTCAAACTAATAATAAATCTTATACCTATAATGTTTTCAATCTAATAGCTTAAAAGTATTCTAAACACATTATTTTCACTTAAATATTATATTTTTTATTAAAAAAAGAAATGCAATATAAAAGAAACATAGTGAGAAAAAATATAATTATTTGGATGGATATATTGTAATGCATTCTTTTTATGCTTGAAAAAGCATAATACAATTGCAGTATAAAATTTATGGGTGACAATGACACAAGCAGCGATGATATGAAGTAATAATAGGTATTAGCTGAGACGAAACGGTGGTGGATTATGATGGGCAAAGTTGGCGAATGTGAAAGGGGCGATGCTGGCAAATGCGAAGAAAGGGAATCGGCGATGATGGCAAATGCGAAGAAAGGGAACGAGTAAAGGCTGAAAAATGATGGTAGTAGATGTGCAATAAGCATTGTGTCTTACATTTCATATAAGTGGCGTGATTGAAAGCTGTCTAAATCTGATGAATTCTAAATACAATAATATTATACTTGAGGCAAATTCAAATACATTTAAATGCTACATTGCATTTATTTTTTCTCTGGCTGAAAATTATTATAGTTTTTATAATACATTCAAAATACTTTGTAACTAAATAGCCTCTAAAGTTAAATGTTAAATTAGGTTAGCTTGTGCTGTTTAGTTTATATGGCAATCTTTAATTCTCGAGAAAGTCATGTACTAAGGTTAAAGTGATGCTACTTTGTTGAGTTAATGGTTTTGACCCTTGAGCTTGTTGTTGGGTCTCTCTCTCTCTCTCTCTCTCTCTCTCTCTCTCTCTCTCTCTCTCTCTCTCTCTATATATATATATATATATATATATATATATATATGATTATACTGATAGTATTAATTTGATTCAAGTATTTATAATAATATTCAAATTCAATCCATTTTAAATCATAATTATTTTAGTTTAGTTTAAACTCAACTTGCAAGTTAGTCAAATCCATCTTTGGAGTCTATTGATGAGCAATATATCAAACTTTAAAATAAAATTATAATTTAATAAATAAATAAATAAATAAATATTTTAATTAGCATAAATAAATACATATTTTTTCACAAAGAGAAACAATCAAATAGAAAAAAAAGTGACTTCCAAATAGTCACATACTAAATAAATTTTAATCAGATTAGTATATTTTTGAATTTTCATGATTGAAAATAAATAATATATCATATTATTTAGATTTGTTCATTTTCAAGTAAGTATTTATAAAAATATTCAAATTTATTTGATTGATTAATTAAATGATTATATATCTCTAATCAGACTGATCATGAATCAGATAATATGTCAAGTATCTTAATTCATTTACAGTCATAATAATAATAATAATAATAATAATAAAAATAAAAAATAAGCCCAGCCAAGAAATTTGAATCGGGCCTAGAAATTGGGCCGAAGTATTAATAAGTCCAGCCAAGAAAATAAATACAGCCAATATGATTGGAATAGAAAAAAAAATGCAAAAAAATAGCCAATTATGGATTAGTTTTAACAAGCCCACCAAAAGTTTCTGAAACAAAAAAATTTTTAAAAAATAAGAATAATAAAAATAAAAAATAAAATTCCGTCATGAACTCTCAAGAAGGCAATCATTGTCGTTATAAATTCATACATTTTAGATTTGAGTCGCGAGTAAATTTTTTTAATTAAAAAAAGTTTATATATGCATTAAGTTCTTAATTCTTGCAAGAAAATTAAATATAAAAATCAATGGAGATTTACATACATATCACATAATTTTTATATATTTACAATGATGATGATATTTTTGATTTGATATTGAAGATTATGATATAATATGTATAAAAGTTGTAGTTTAAATATTTTATATGCAAATATATAAGAATTGCCTGTATATATGTAAATCTCCCAAAAAAAAATAAGCACAATATTAGAACTTTAATAACATAATATCATATAGCACTCAATTAATACATAATTTTTATGTATTGGTTATAAAATGTTATACATTACTGTGAAATATTATGTATATAGATAACGTGTATTATAATAACACATAATATTTTTTAACCAATACAAAATAACTCGACTGAGTGTTATATGACATTATGTTATTAAAGTGCGGATGTTAATCCCAAGTTGAAATCAATGCTTCAAATATCACCCAAAAAATCAAAATATTCAAAATAAAAATCAATGAAATCCCAATTAATTAATTATAAAATACATTACTATGATTCAATTTCATAAAAAATAAAGAAATATTTATTCATGTAACAACAATTCTGAAATGGTCTTCCTCGGGCTATCTTTTTTTTTTTTTGGATTCATTCCAAAGACTCACCCATCTTACGGAATATCATCGACTAATCCCAGTTCTGGCCACATTCATCACCCACACGCCGGGCTCCACTGATTTCTCCACCATTACGCATAGGCCTCACGCAATTCGAACTTGCTAATGCTTAGCCGAAGACGCCCACCAACCGAGCTAAGAGACGGTGGGTTCCTCGGGCTATCTTGATACTGATTTGTATTTCTGAATTAAGACCAGATTAAAATATTCTTATTATTCCCAGTGATGAGGACACTTATAATAGTAAAACATTATATTCTGGAAAATTCTCAGAGGCTTATTAGCGTTTCAATTAACACTCAGTAAGCTTCGGTTAGGAAATAAATAAAATTGTTTCTTTTAATAAGATAAAAGGTAATTAAATAATTTACATTTAACACATAATGCCGATATTGGAATAATGATTTATTGTAGATATTATAGAACAAAAATTTCTTTTAATTTACATAGGGCTTGCTTAGGATCGTTCTTTAATTTTAAAAAAAAATATTTATTTATTGTATTGTTAAAATTTTTAATTTTAAAAATACTTAACTTTTAAAATTTTGAAATATTATTAAAAATAATGAGAATATAAATTTTTTTGAGTATTTGTAAAAATAATATAAATTATTTTGAAAATAAAGAATAAAAACACTTTAAAATATATTAAATAAATATATTTTTAAAAATAATATAAAATATAAAATAAAATTGATCTCAAATAAGCCCATTTTCTTAGCTTAAATGTGAGTTATGTTGGCTTTCTTGAAGGAAAGACATTATAAAGTTATTTATAGAGATTAAGGATGAGTTTAGGACATCTTTCTTGTTCCTTTGTTTTTCAGAAAGCTGCAAAGCAGCGAGAAAATAATCACAGCTATATTTTACTATTAATTTTTTGATTATTTTTCAAAAAATTTTATTATAATAAGCTATTTTTAAGAATAAGAGCTGTTAGAGTGTGGTGACAGTCAGAAAATATTATTTAAAATTTTTAAAAAGAAAAATATTAGTAATACACATAACAGCTTTTTGAAAAGTTGATTTCCATAGTAACTTTACAACTAATTTTTCAGAAAATTTTATAATTTATTTTTCAAAAAGCTATAACTGTCTCAAACAGACTTTAACAGAGCATGAAGTCTGTAGATTAATCACAAGAAATTTGATTTTAGAGTCTAATGCAAGATTAAGAATACTTTAAATACAAGCAAACTAGAAGGAAATCACATGATATATTGCTCTTTTTAATGCATATGAGATTGAGATTCTACTCTTAAACTCTTAATCCTAAATAATTAAGATGTTGGAAGATGAAGCTAGGGTTTGTCAACTCTAGTAGATTGCGTAGACAAGTAAATAACTCAGAAGCTACAATCCTCTTCTTCAAAGGAATGAGATTATGGACTAATCAAATTAGATAAAAACAAATTAAATCAATTAAGCAGAATAAACATTTTATTGACATGAATACAGCCAGAATTTAAATATTTATTATTATTTTTTAAATGAAAAAGAGTTAAATCTCATATCGAACCATTTACAAATGAATAGTCAGTTTGATAAAAATAAGTGTGATCGAACGTCACAGTTGAAAATTGATTTACAAACGAATAGTCAGAAGGTTGTAAATCAATTTCATAGTGATAGAATCACTGTAAAGTGATTAATATCGTATGAAACTCGCTATTGTAGTGCAATCTATAAAATAATAATTTTTTTAAAAATATATTTTTATAATAGGGGTGTATATTTGGGTCAGCTGGTTGGGATTCGAGTTTTATCCGAATTTAACTTGACTCGAATAGATTTGACCTGAGCTAAATTCTTTTATTAAATGGGTCAAAAATCTTAATCTGAATCGACTTACCTTTTAATGCAATTGACCTCGACATGCCCAAATGTTCTATTTATATGCTTATTCTATATTAAAATCGAGTTAAATTCAAGTTTATGAGTAAAATATTACGTTAGTTTTAATATTGTGGATTAATTTTAGTCAAATTCGAGTTGGCTGATCAAAATCGAATCGATATTATATTGAAAAGTTAACCTGAACTCGATTTAAAATATTAAATGAGTCAATTTCTTCGACTAGAATCTGACTCAAAAATTATCTGAGTTAATCCAAACTTAAATTTTTCGAGTTGAGTTCATGTTGGATAAAATTTTCACACCTCAAACCTATATTAAAAAAATATATATGAATTTTTTTTAAATTTTAAAAATAAATAATCATGAAAAAAATTTAAGGATTGTTATACATAAATTCAAAATAGTTCGAATGAATGCCTAATCATTCTTAACTCTTTAAATGCTTATAAATTGGAAAAAAAAAGGATTATCTCATTAATTAGGTGGCAATAACATCTCCTTCAGGGCCCCACCAATTCTGAATTAGGTAGGAATATACTTCTAGTGGGAGCCATAAATCATTAATCTACAACATAAACTCCGATTTCTGTCTAAATTATACATATAGAGAGAGAGAGAGAGAGAGAGAGAGAGAGAGAGAGAGAGAGAGAAATAATTTAATATGTAAATACTCAAATTAATATATCTATATATAAAAATTGTAATAATGGCAAGAATCTAAATAAACATATTTATTAAATAAAATAAAATTATGTATTTATATATTTAATATCTAAAATTTTATATTTATTTATATATCATTTATGTCTAAATTATATTAAAATATATGCATGAAAAAATGTGTTTTATTTTAATTAAATTATTATTGTTGATATTTTTGATGTAATTTAAAATTTTGAATGTTATATAAGTAAATATAAAATTTTGAATATTAGTTATATAAATTCATAAGAAAATTGATGATTAGTGTATGAATCTCCCAAATAAAACATTGTGATGGAGAAGTTTGATGTTCATAATTTGATTAGAATGATTAATTAAAAGCTTAAATTATATATTTTCTATTTAATGACACGACAACACAATGCTTTATCTCTGATGACTTTTGTAATAATTAAAGTCATATCTTTGCTTTGAGGATGTTATGGGATCCAAAAATTTGTCATCGATCTCTTTTTTATGAAAAGAATATTTTTAAGTATCAGTGAAAATTTCATAAAGTAGATGAATAGTAAATAAGACACTAGAGATTTTGTTATTTTGTGACTTGATCTGAGTTTATAAAGACCTATAATTAATTAACCCCAATCGAGAGAATACTTGAAATAATCGAAAGATATAATAGAAGTTGAGTTTAGGATTTACAAAATTTATTATTTTAATTTAGAACTTTTGGTTGGGGGAATGATGACGCTCCCGATCTAGATCCCATGATTATGTCTTCTCGAGCCGCGTCCCTGGTTCACTGGGAGAGATAGTCCACCCAAGAAGAATCCTCACAAGAACACATGTGTTATGTCATCCAAGGTGTCCTTGTAAACTTGGAGTAGAGTCTAAGGGGAAAAATATAAGTCAACCTTAGCTAACATAAGGCTTTTTACCCAACCAGATATATTATATATTTCACAACTCAAAGCAAAAGCCGGGAACATACTGTCGCTGGTAATTTAGTGACATCATATCGCTGAACCACCGAGGGTTCTCAGAATCCATTTATGTGGTGCCATTTTATGGCAAAATCACGCTGACAGAGGACATGAGCCACGTCTTTACGGGCTTAAGATTATTTGAGTGTAAAAATAGTTATGCATTTGATTTGACATTGATTCTTTGTGAGCAAAAAATTTTTAATTTGTCACCCCCAGACAAATAGTTGCGGAGGGGTGGATTGATTTTAAGTTTAAATTTAAATAATTAATTTTATTTAATTTATATTATATTATATTTTATTTATTTGAATTTTGATCGTTTTATAATTGTTTTAGATTTGAATATATGATCATTGATTATTTAAAAGCATACTAATGATAATATTTAGTAGACCTTGTCAACTTTGCATGCTTTTTTACAAAGGATCAGGTTTAAATTCATTGCTCCCATATTTGTAATCCTCTAAATATTATCAACTCTAGCTGAGCATAGAGGATCGGGTTTGAGACTTTTCTCTTGGGAGTTTGAGAAGTGTCAATAGATTTATCATTCATCATTTTATGACAGAATTAACTTCTCAGATTTTATTAAATTAAAATTTTTATAATAATATCATTAGATTTTTAGGTTTTGTTAACTCGGATCCGGTCCTAAAACCAAACTAGGGTGTAAATATCTGTGCTTTCATTTTGCACATGACTTGCATATCTTTTTAGATGCTTGATCTAATGAATACTTCAATATATATATATGTATTTATTCTTTTAAAATATTGTATGAACATTTAGATGTCTAAGTTGAAGTAGTTATATTTGACATGACATATGTGTCAGATTGCAAGCATAAGTTTTAATATGAATTTTTTTAGGTTTTGTTAAGTCGGACCATGTCCTAAGATCAAACCGGGAAGCATAGTTATTTGTTCTTTTTAGTATATGACTTGCATATTTTCTTAATTGTTTGACTTATTGAACATTTCAACATACATACGAGTATCTGTTTTTTTAACATATTATATAGACATTTAGATGTCTAAGTTGAAATGTATATGTCAATTACAAGTTTTGATTTTGATATGGTATTTTTAGGTTTTGTTAACCCGGACCCGATCCTAAGACCAAATTAGGAAATAGACCTTGTCAACTCTGACTATTTTCTTGCAGAGGATCAGATCTAGATTAATTATTTCAAGATCTTTCATTCTCCAAACCTTGTCAACTCTAGATTAAACATAGTGGATCGGGTTTGAGACTTTCTTCTTTACATCTTGAACTTGAAAATATATATTAACAATGATGCCGATAGATTTATCTTTTGTCACTCTATGACAGAATTAGCTTCTCAGATTATATTAAATTAAATTATTATAATAGTATCATTATATTTTTTAGGTTTTGTTAACTCGGATCCACCAAAACCAAACCAGGAAGTGTAGATATATGTCCTTTCATTTTGGGTTTGGCTTGCATATTTCCCTTAAATATTTGATCTAGTAGATATTTCAACATACATACAAGTATCTGTTCTTTTAAAATGTTGTATGGACATTTGAATATCTAAGTTGAAGTAACTATGTTTAATATGACATATCATCTTTAATACATGTTATAAAATAAGTAACGATATATTCTTGATCAAGCATGTATCTGTTCTTGAATTTAACATTACCAAATACAAACCAAATGAGTATCTCTTCTAGATGATCAACTAGATGATCAAGCATGTATCTATTCAAAAGAGGAAAGATATCTACTTTCACGTCAAGTAAGCATTTATTCTTTAATAATATGAATTAAAACCCTTCTCGATTTGTCATGAATCAAACATGCATATCTTTATAGGATATACATTTAACTTTTTAAAGCATTCACTATGCATCGAGTGCAATATCTATCTTAAAGAAAATTTGAAGAAAGGTTATGAATCACGCATAAGTTTTCACAGCACATCCAAACTCCTTTTATGCATATTAGAATTTGGATGGATAGATATCAATTGAAATGTAAACTTGTATATGAGTTTCCATTCGATGCTTCTTTGAATTTGAAAGAGAGATTCATGCTTAATGAATAGCCATTCTTATTTCAAGACACCCTTCACATATTCATTGAAATGAAATAATGATGATGCTAATAAAGCTACCTACTTACTTCCCACCTTTCACTCTCTCATTTTTTTTAAAAATAATAATCAACTAGAATTTGGGCTTCATATAAAGCAATTAATTTTGGAGGATCATGTCTTACCTTTATAACGATGCAAAATATAGATTTGACACTTGTTTATGGGTGTAACATGAACATTTATTAGATAAAATGCCATTTTAACATTACCAATTAGCAAGCTAAAAGGGGCTTAAAATTACATTAAACTTCTTTTCAAATGGCATTTTAAAAGCCTATTAGCTCAAATATGAAGCCATTCACTTTTCCTTTCATTCTCTTCTTAGCTCATGACAATTTTATAGAACTAAGAGATTTCATAAGCTGGATAATCATACTAAGTTTGATAAACTTAGAGAAATCTGAAATTTCCCTCACACAAGGTTAAGGGAATCTGAAACCTTTCTTACACAAGGTTAAGGAAATCTAAAATTCTTTCTTACACAAAAAATCTAAAATAATGATTTTCATGATTGAGAAAAATATGAAATTTTTCTTACACAAGATTAAAGAAATTTGAAATTCTTTCATACACATAGAAAATTTGAAAGAATGATTTTCATGATTGAGAAAAAAAAATCTGAACTCTTCCTTACACAAGGTTAAGTAAATTTGAAATTCTTTTTTAAATGAATATTGATCCTTATGATTGTAAATGAGCAAGCCATAGGAGGAGGCAAAAAGAAAGGGTAATCATGAGCTTGTAACATTTAGTTCATGGTTACATGACAACTTAAACATGTGTCCATTCCCATTAAGCCTTATCTTTATCATGCTTTACATAAGCCCATTTGTAATGTTTTGTATAAGCCCATATAAGAATTTTTTAGGATATACCAAGTATGAAGAAAAGCCCATGACATTATGATCCATTCATAATATCATTTATTATATTTTAGTTATTTGTCATATCCCCTCTTATCATGACATGCACTCATAAATGAGAGGAAGACTCACCTTCCCATTCTTTTTATGACACACCCATTTTGGTTGAAAAAGAGGATTTCTTTCCTCTCCACTCTTTTTTATTTATTTATTTATTTTTCCCTTAGATTCATGCTCATTTCATGAGTGATTAAGAAGAGGATGACAAAAGAGATAAAAATCCCCTCTTAGATCCATGCTCATTTTATGAGACATTAAGAGGGAATGACAAAGAAGCAAAGAACTCCCCTTAAACCCATGCACATTTTATGAGGCATTAAGAGAGAATGACAAAGAAAATAAAGATCTCCTCTTAAACCCATGCTCATTTTATGAGACATTAAGAGGGAATGACAAAGAAGTAAAGATCTCCCCTTAAATCCATTCCCATTTTATGAGGCATTAAGAGAGAATGACAAAGAAGTAAAGATCTCCCCTTAAATATATGCCCATTTTAGAAATCTTTAAGAGGGAATGACAAATAAGTAAAGATCTCCCCTTAAACCCATGCACATTTTATGAGGAATTAAGAGAGAATGACAAAGAAATAAAGATCTCCCCTTAAACCCATGCTCATTTTATGAGGCATTAAGAGAGAATAACAAAGGAAATATAGATCTCCCCTTAAACCTATGCTCATTTTATGAGGAATTAAGAGAGAATGACAAAGAAGTAAAGATCTTTCATTAAATCCATGCCCATTTTATGAAGCATTAAGAGAGAATAACAAAGAAGTAAAGATCTTCCCTTAAATCCATGCCCATTTTATGAGGCATTAAGAGAGAATGACAAAGGAGTAAGATCTCCCCTTAAAATTCATGCCCATTTTAGGAATCATTAAGAGGGAATGACAAAGGAAATAAAGATCTCCCCTTAAACCCATGCACAATTTATGAGGCATTAAGAGAGAATGACAAAGAAAATAAAGATCTCCCCTTAAACCCATGCTCATTTTATGAGGCATTAAGAGAGAATGATAAAGAATTAAAGATCTCCCCTTAAACCCATACCCATTTTATGAGGCATTAAGAGAGAATGATAAAGAAGTAAAAGTTTCCTCTCCTTCTTAATGAAATGTAAAAAAACTATAGAAATTAATGAGATGACACAAGCCATATTTCCATTTTTTTGGCATCATGCTAAGGGGTTAACCTTCATTATAAATAAGATAGAATTCTTCTCTCATGAAGACTTTACTCTCCCACTTCTCCTCATTCTCATTACAAAATCTATTGCAAGTCTAAGTCTCATAAGAGAGATTTCATCTACCCTTCAAAGGAAGAGATCCCCAACACTTAAGCTTGTTCTTATCATAGCACATCAATTTGTAAGTTATATCTAATTTGATGCTTTTAATTTTATCCCTCCTCACCTCATATGAATAGATGTTTGATAATAAAACAAGACTTAAATCATGCAACCATAAGATATTTGCCTTTTCCATTTTCAACTATTCATAAGCATATAAAGATTGTTGAAAAAAAAAATAAATGAGATATGACAAACATTCATACTAAATTCATGATCATAAATATGAAAGTCTAGACTTGACTAAGCAATCATCCATATTGATTTCTTTATCTCAATCTTATTTTATGACTTAGAAAATCCATGTCATCATGCTTGATAATACAACAAGATTTAAATCACATTCTGTGGTTTAACATTCTCTTTCTTTCATCATATTCCTCTTTCCTTTCTGAGGTGGAAAGAAGAATAAAGGATGAGAACACAGAGGAATATAAAATCTCCTTGGTAAGATGCCACGTAGATCCATAGATATACTTATTAGGATGATCGGATATGACATTGAGGAGAGGTGTACTATCTTGAAAGATAGAAATCACCACCCTATAATAGTCCTAATCACCAAAATAAGGACTCCTAAGGATGTTGGGTCTTCGAGGTATACTAGAGATTCTTCCCCTAATTTACATGGAAAAATAAAGCAGGATTTATTTTAAACCGGGTTCATTAAGTTCCCTATAGGCGCAAGCCCCCATAGTTAATTACATCCTAAGAAATGGAGATTCCTTAGGAGAACTCTCGATTATGGTAAATGATCATTATCTCTAAGGATTTTAATAAGAAAAGAACTATTAATCAATTGGTTTATTTTTAAAGTTTAAATGAGATTGATCAAAAAGGGATTTATTATCGAAGCCAAATGGAGATAAGTAGGAGATGCTCATGATGCTAGGAAAATTAACGAGTACCTCAAATTATCCTACGATTAGGCTTTACATTTTTGAAATTGATTTAATTTGTTTGAGTTAAATTTTTCATTAGGATGCCATGACTTATAATTTTATAATACAAGGTTATGAAAATGCCTAAAAGTAAAGGATTTATGCTTATGGCCCACAAAGGGGAAAAGCAACCTCGGAACTTAAATTTAGGGAGCTTTGTCGAGAGCTGAAAGCATAACCTAAATCTAAGATGAAATATGTATTTGGTTTACCTCCATAAGAGAGGGAAAACCACCCAACTGCTTAGACTTATAACCGCTTGGGGGTGACTGCCAACTAACTCCTCCTATGATTTTAAATTTATGTAGGCAAGTCATATGCTTTATGCAAGATAGCTAGGCTATTATTTATTTAGAAAGAGACTAAGTCCTTAAACTCACTCCCTAAAGAAACTAGATCATGTAAGGATATGCTTCAAATGACCTAAATCTAATATAATTCAGATTTCATATTATTTTTATTTTTGGACAATCATTTTAACTTAGGCTAATAAGATTCATATGCCTAATGCATGAGAAATGAGATTATAGGCCAAAATCAATGATGAGGAGGAGGTGTGTTTCCACCATGGCTCTCACAGGTCAAGCAAAGTTTCTTTGGCAAAGGTGAAAGCCCTCCAATCAAAAGTAAAATAATATGCATTTGTGCATGATGTTATAAAAGAAGTACTCATCCAGCTAAGGTTGCTAATTCTTTTATCTTGATTTTAAGCCTAAGTTTTAGGTGAGATTATGAGTTTTTTTTAATTTTAATTTTGAATTATTAGATTTAGTAGAAGATTTATTTTTCCTTAAGAGCCTAATCGTCATCCAGGTCTTACATAAAGCAAGAAATAAACTAGAAAAAGGATGTCACTTAATACACAAGTTAAACAAATCATCAATCAATTTATAAAGCTAAGTGCAAAATAAGATAAGAATTGTGTACCACCACAAACCCAAAACAAATTGGGTAGCCAAGCTCTACCCTTATACAACCTAGATTACAAATGAATTAAATACAATTAAGCAAGGAATTCATTGTTATGGGTCTTCAAGTTTCATTTCTTCATTCTTCTTCTTCTTCTTTCTTCTTTTCTTCTTTGGATTGGAAGGTGGATATTCCAAAAGCTTCACATGGTGCATAAGATAAGATCTTATGACCAATGTTCATCCTAATCCCCATAACAATCATTCCAAAATCCTAATTGCAAAATCTACATGAAAATGAAAGAATGAAAATCTAACTAACACCTCTAAAATAGAGATTAGAAAATAATCCACACAAATCCAAAGAATATATATTGGACTCATCACCCCACACATGGGTGAATAAGTCCACTTGGCCTATTGGATTATACTTAGGGGTTTAAGCACTTGCACAACAAAAGTATTTATATTTTTATTTATTACAGTGCCCCTTATGTATAATCTCCTACAGAAAATAATGGTTAGACTAAGATCGACCTATCATTCAGTCTACAAGCATACACCTTAACATCCAATCTAAAATATATATCATAAAATAAAAGCAAGCATCAAACCATACACTGCCCTAACCTAAAATTAGAAGTAGTGACTTAGCCTAATGTGTGTGCTTTAGAGGTTTGTGTGGTATGCTTAGCTATGGCTTTAAGTTAGAGTTTTTTAAGTGTTAAGGATGTTCAACTTAGGGAAAGATTTTATTTAAGTTGTTTAGAAGTTTTGGGTTGATTTTATTTTGTGTTTTCATTAGGTTCAAGTGAATCATACAATTAATTACTAAGTTATAAAGAGAGGAAAAGAGAAGAGAACTTCTCTTTCATTCCCTAACCTAAGTAATTTCTAAGTGGATTCATGTTTTAGTTTTTTTAGTGAATATTTTATTATGTGTTTTAATTAATCCTAAGTTTATATGAACTCTAAACAAACCTATTCAAAATAAAGACATTTTAAGATTAAGTAAAGTGAAGAAAAATTCACAAAACACACATTACTTCATTTCTTTCCCAACATGTATAACATATATATGAATGGATCTTAAGCATATCTATACATACCAAATAGAAATGTTTAACACACTTTATGATGCATGCTAAGTAAGTTACTTAAGAAAATTTGAATGCTTATGATGCATGATTTTCATTAAGTAGAAAAGGAGATTTCTTATCCAATTTTCACATACACATATGAATGTATGAAAGACATAAGTGAGTATGATGCCTAAAAAAGATAGTTTAGGGTTTAGGGTTTAGGGTTTAGAGTTTAGAGTTTAGGGTTTAGGGTTTAGGGTTTAGGGTTTAGGGTTTAGGATTTAGGGTTTAGGGTTCTGGACAACCCCAAGGTTGTGATGCTTTAAGCAAGTGGGTATTATATCTTACACCTCTGGTTAACAATGACATTGTACTCACTTATGTCTTTCATACATTCATATGTGCATGTGAAAATTGGATAAGAAATGAATGGAAAAGAAAGAATGTAAAAGTTTGTATTGGTTGATTTAGTTTTGTTTATGCAATTTATATGTGCAAGTGTAGGTATCCATCTTAAGTCATAGCATAGGAATGAATAGGATATGAGATTAGGCAAGTTTTAGGTTCCTTTCAAATGAACCATGCACTTTCCAAATCCTATTCAAAACTATACTAAAAGAAAGGAGAAGGAAAACCTACACTAAGCACATCCTCATATTTTACTCACATGCAAGCTTATAAGTAAAGTATAAGGTGCACACTTTCAGTTTTGATAATTGATTTATATATTTTAAAAATAATTTGGATTTAATAGTGATAATAGCCACACATATTTCTACCTTAGCCAACACATGCAATTTTGACATAAAGGAAATATTTTCATTTTTAAATTTGATTTTTGAAAAGTATGGATGCATGAAACCATATGACATATATATTTAGCATGTCGGGGAAGAACTAAAGTAATGAAAGCATCTAAACTAATTCACTTCAATTAAATCCTAAATATAATCTTATGAAATAAGAAATCTTAAAGGAAATCAAAGTTTATTTAATATGATTTTGGTTTGATTTTGAATTTGATTTAATTTTGAAAATGTGAGTTGAGTTTGTTGTTTCTAACCTATTCCCACATGTGTTTGACATTTTTTTTATTTAATTTTAGATGATTAGATTTATTTCAGATTTTGATAGGTTAATGTATGAATTAAACATGTTGATTAACCCTTACCTACACCACCTTAGCATAGTTAACCAAATAATTATAAGCTAATGAGATGACATAAAATCTCACAAGAAATTTAAAGTTACAATGCACCTAGAAGAAAAGGGCCTAATACAATTTGGCTCATGATTAATGGTTATTTAAGTTAAGAGGTTTAACTTAAGTAATTTTAAAACACCCCTCACACATATGAGTTGAGTTTTGATTTCTTTAATTGAACTTAGGCTCTTGAATACCTAAGCATCTATCCGAAGTAGATTAATTAAGTTATGGAAAGTTTTAGAAATTTTTAAGAAATTAATCAAGAGGGTAATTAGTGAATTAACCCTTAATTAAAAGAGGATTAAGAAAGAAAAGGGGTTTAGGGAATAGCTTTACAAAAATGCCCCAAAATTATTCCCTAAACCTTCTATTCACTAGATCAAGCCATAATCAACTTCAATAATGGATTAGAAAACTAATCAAACCCTTAATTATCCTTAATTACATAAAGTAGATAATTAGGAAATAAATTAGCAATTCCTCCAATTAAGTATTTAATAAATCCCAAGAAAATTAGGAAAGGCAGAAGTCATCCCCCAAAATATACCCAAGAAGTTTGAGATTAATCAGTAGATTAGTTAGGGAGTAATTAGCAAATTAAGATTTCTAATAAAAGGCAAAATCAGAGAAAGATACAACTCAAAATTCATTAAAATCAATTTTAGAATATTCTAGACTCAATTATCTTTTCGTAAAAAATTACCTCATATTTTTCTAATTTTTCTTTAGAGATATGAATTTGTGAAGTTTAGAGGATTAATTAGAATTATTTAAAACCTAATTAATCCCTTAATCTAATGGCATGACACGCGATGAGTCAAGTGTGCTTTCCATGTGTCACCAAATGAGTGACCACTTAAATGTCACATCACATATGGCGATGATGCTACGCGATTTGATATCAGCTGTTCGATCAAGGATCGAACGACCAGAAATTAACCCACAATTTTAGAAGGTAAAATATGATTTAAAATGCCTAATCTCGGCGTCCATCCAAAATGTGTGGATGGACAACCGAGATCATCCCTATTCTTCCCTAAGGAATAATGGAGACCATCCACTTTCAAAGGGAAGATCCGAGCTCGGATTGGAATGAAACTTGCACACACTATCTAACCATAATAGCAAGCTTATCCAATAGTCAAAATCTCATGCCATTATAATTTCTTTCATAAAGGACCAACACCCAGAGAGTTTAGTGATCAAAAAATGCCTAACCTCACTAGAGGTGATCATGGTGCTCGATTCCCTTGGAGGAGCTTCGTCTGGTTGAGATGAAGCTCTGGTGAAAGTATTAGCTTTTGAGGTTGAGTAGCTTGCTCTATGGACAAACCCCTCCTTAGCTCCCTTATGGCTTTGAGGAAATTAGACCTCCCCTTACCTTTGGAACTTGAGAGAGAGCTTAGGCAAGCTCGACTTGGCCCTCTGGTGGAGTGTGCAAAGAGAATTAAAGTGATTTGGAGTGTGCAAAAAGTATGCCAATCTATGGAGCTCCCTTATTTCCAAAGGATGAAAATCGAGAATGGCAATTTCCAATCTCTTCTAGAAAGCTTAGTAACACTCAAGAATTCTTCCTATGACTCTCTTACTCAATCGACATTGAGCACCAGAGAATTAAAGTGAATTAGGGGGAGTATATCTCCCCGTATAGCAATCGAACGGTCGAAGCATTATTTGCTATTTTGATCTAATTGCCAAGATTGGAAGGGCTATTTGAGCTATTAGAAGTTTGCACATGGTCGGTTTGGGCTAGGGAGTGGAGTGGTAACCTCCCATGTGCTTCAAATTGAGTGGAGGGAGGTTTTCCATATGGCCAATTTGAGCCATGTGCTCAATTTTGGCCTTGGGTCAACTTGGGCCGACCCAAAACTATTGGGTTGGGTGCACCACCCTCCATAGGGTCTAGTTGACCTATTAGGAAGGTATCAAGTAGATATGAAGAGGACTTGACCAAATTCCCCATAGATTTGACCAAAATTTGTTCTATGGCCTAGGGTAGAATGGTCATTTGGCTGATTTTTGAATTTGGATATGTTGGGTATGTTGAGAAAATAGGTTTGGCCAAGTTTCATTGAATTTGGTGTTCATTTGATATGGTTTGGCTCATGTTGACCCATTTAGGTCAAAATGGGTCAACTTGGGTCAAGTTGACCAATTGGTCAAATTGGATCAAACCAAGGGTTGGGTCAAGTTCATATGACCATTTGAAATATTTTGGTGGATTTTGGCTTGATTCAATTTGGTTTAGGTTTGGATTTGGCTCATATAACTTCATTTAGGTCAAATGGGTCAAGTTGACCAATTTGACCCATTTGACCTATTTGAGCTAGGTCATGGGTAGGTTTAGGTTTGAGTCATATAAAATGGATTGGTGTCTTTTTTCAATCAATTTTGGTTAAGTTTGAATTTGGCTCAACATGACCCTTTAGGTCAAGTTGGGTTCAAGGTCAATTGGGCTAGGTTAGGTCTAGTTGGCTAATTGAGGCTTTGGTCAAGTTCAACAAGTGATTTGAAATGAACTTGACCTATTGGTTTCAATCAATTTGGCTTAGATCAAGTTTTGACATATTTTGACTTTTTAGGTCAAGTTGGGTCAACTTGGGTCAAGTGGCCAATTGGGCTAAGTTAGGCTCAAATGTTGACTTGGTCAAGTTCAAACATAGTTCATGAATGAACTTAGATCAATGGTTTCAATCAATTTGGCCTATGGTGGATTTTGGCTAAGTGTTGACTTGGTTTGACCCAATTTGATTGATTGATCATCTCATGATGATTGTTGATCATGATGAGAGGCATGGGTGAGTTTGATTCAATCCAATTCGGTTAGAATTAGAATTTAGCTCATTAGGTACTTTAGGTCAAGTGAGCCTAAGTGGGCCAAATGGCTTGGTCAAAGCTTGATTTGAGTTTGATTGAACTTGTATATGAACTTATGATTGAAATATAAATCCATTTGCAAGTGGTTTGAAGTCAAATGGGTTTTGATTCATTTGACAATTTCATATTCAAAGGAAGAATATGAATGGATTTGAGGTTTGATTTTTGAGTTGGGTTTTAATTAAATGATTGAAGTTTGTATTTATATTTGGATTCATGATTGAAGGATTGATTGAATCATGAAGGAAAATCAAGAGTTTGACTTGATTTGAAGTTGATTTGGCTAAGTTCAAGATTTTAACTTGAAAGGCTTAGGTTGAAATTTGATTGGATTTGAGTTTGATTTTTTGGAATTGCTTTTGATTATTTGAATTTATATTTCATTTATACATATGAATATAAATGAGAATATAAATGGATCATGAGAAAATTTTATGAGTTTGAAGTGATCTGATCATGATCTAGGCTAAGTCAGAGGAAAATTAAGGATTTAGGAAAGATTTTTGAACTTTGGAATTTGATTGTTGAGTTTAGTTTGATTGTTTTGAATTTATGTTTCATTTATATATATGAATATAAATGAGAATATAAATGAATGGTGAGAGAGTTTCATGAATTTGAATTGATTTGATGATAATTTTGGCTAAGTCCTTAAGAGAGAAATTAAAAGACTTAGAAAATATTTCAAATTTTGGATTTGATTGTTGGATTTAGTTTGATTGATTTGAATTTATATTTCATTTATATATGTGAATATAAATGAGAATATAAATGGATTATTAGAAAATTTTATGAATTTAAGTTGATTTGAAGTTGATCTATGCTAAGTCCTTAAGAGGGAAATTAAGGGTTTAGAAAAGATTTTAGAATTTGGAATTTGGAATTTGAATTATAGGTCTCAATCATGGATTTCAATCATGAATTTCAATCAAGGATTTGATTTGAGTTTAAAGAAAATCAAATAAGATTGATTTGGAGTTTGAGAAAATCAATTAAGATTGATTTGGAGTTTGACTTGAATGAGAAAGTGAGGAATGGTTCAAGCTAAGGGTAGGCAAATTTTCCTAACACCCCTAAGACATGACCTATTCCTATGGCTAACCCTTCTAAGTCTCTAGAGCTAGGTTGAGTGTCCACCTAATCACTATATGTGTCTTAAGACTAAGGATCTCTTAATGTCTAAGAGGATTCCTATGTCTGAGAAAGAGGGGTTGAGAGCTCATCCTAAAAATGAGGTTAACAAAGGGCGACCAATAGGTGTGGTGTGACTGACAAGGAACACCACACGTATTGGTATTGATCTAAATGATCAACAATACTGAAAAATCACAAGCACTAATAGAAACTATCTACCCTAACCCAAGGTATAGAAGGAATCTAGAGCTTAGCACAATGTGGATTTATTTATGTCCAAGACATAAGAGAGAGGGAGGAATCCACTAAGGGATAGAGTAGGTGAACCTTGCACTAGGGAAGCAGGTTCATGTCATCCACAAGGGGATGAGAGATTTGATTTAAGTTTTGTTGGGGAAGAGGGTTGAATTTATTTTAATTTGTTGTTTGTGAAATTTGTTTTTGTTTTAACTCCACGGGGAATAGACAAGTTAACTCTCCACTAGGGAGGCAAGCCCAAGTCATCCACAAGGGATGTGAAATCCATTGAGGGATTAAAATTCTAGATCCACTTGGGGAGCTAGAAGGATTTGCATCTCACTGAGGAGAAGCAAAATATTTGATTTAGATTAATTGATTATTTATTTCTTTATTTCTTTGGATTTATTTGTTATTAGATTTGGATTTTGAGATTTTGCCCTATTTGCGAAGTAGAGACCACGAGGCAAACTAACCATTTATCAATCCAAAGTGGTAGTCTACTAAACATATAGTAATACTAGCCAACCAAAGGGATGCCTTTTGGTATACAACAGCTATACTGGGAAGAAAGCGTAGTAGACTTACATCCTCCAAAGTAGGGACCAATTGCCGGGGTAATCTATTGGCAAGGCAACAGATTGAACCCAACTTGAGGCTGACTATTGAGTGAATGCTATTGGGGGACTTAAATCAACTCAAAGATAGTCAAAGGTAGATTTCATCTTTAGATTTATTTTGATTATGATGGATACCATTGATTTGCAATGAACTGTACTAAGTAGGGGCCATGGAGGCCTAGACCTTACTCAAATTTACCAATCCAAAGGGAGTATACCAACCAAATAACTATCCAACCAATTTTTTGGTTTTGGTTTAAGAAGTTTTAAGGAACTCACATCTTCTAGAAATAAGGAACCACTGGGGTGATCGATTACTTTGGGAAATAAATCGAACCCTACCTAAGGCTGACTATTGAATGAATGCCACTGGGGACTTAAATCAACTCAAGGATAGTCAAAGATTAGTTTCATTTTTAGATTTATTTTGATGGATTCTGTTGGTTTATGATGGATCAAACTGAGAAGGAGCTCATATCAGCCCAGACTTATCTCAGATTTACTAGACCAAAGAGTAGCTTCCGGGCCGATGGGAGAGCTATCCGACCAAATGAGTGCCTTTTAGTTTGCAATGATCAATTTAAAGGAAGAAAACTCAGGGAATCATATATTCTACTACAAAAGACCATTAGGATGATTGGTTTGCGCAACAAAATAACTTAGACGCCCATCGATTTCATGCTAGAAAGAATGCATCTAGTCTTACATCTTTCAATGCGAATGACCGGTAGCTCGCTTGTGGAAAATAGATTGAAACTAACCACCTGAGTGAGTAATTGACCAAGGATTTATCTCAACTCAAATTCTGGACAATTCCTATAGAATAATGCCCTAAAAGATGCCCGCCGGGCCCAATGGGGCAATTCCTAATCCATAAGAGAATATTTTATTTGTTTGGTTTAGTTTATTTATTATGGACCCTATTGTTTTGTGAGAGATCAAACCGGAGCTTATCATATCTATCTTCTATATCAACCGAGGGAGAATGCATCCACGAACAAATTCAAATTCTCCAACAGTGGTGGCTACTAGGAAAGGGGGACTGTCAAATCCAAAAGTAACCCATGTAGTGT
This sequence comes from Cymbidium sinense, assembly GCA_021442155.1. Taxonomy (NCBI): domain Eukaryota; kingdom Viridiplantae; phylum Streptophyta; class Magnoliopsida; order Asparagales; family Orchidaceae; genus Cymbidium; species Cymbidium sinense. Next base: position 107,072,459 of record CM038223.1, on the reverse strand, counting down.
CTAAGCGGGGTTGCAAAGGATGTGATCCAAATAGAATGCTCACAGGGGATGGGGCTGCTAAAGGGCTTAATCCAATGTATTCGATGTCCAAATCAAGGAGAAAGCGTGGGGACTCACATCTACCAAGAGTGGTGTACTCACCGAGTGAGTCGCCAGCATAGAGAATATCAACCAACTTAAGGTGCCCATCAATTTGCAATAATTAGCATAGGAAGAAAGCTCCGGGACTCACATCTTCCTATAATGGAACTGATTGCTTGGCGCTTTGTCTCTCCGAGCCATAGGAAACTATCGAGTGAATGCCACTAGGGGACTTATATCGACTCAAATGTAGTCAAGAGGAAAGGAGCCTCTGGGGGACTTACCTTAAACTTCAAATATACTTAACCTAGTTAATGCATGATGGATAGTTCAAGAAGAAAGCACGGGACTCACATCTTCTTAAGCAAAGTCAACATGATGTAGCTTACTTAGGTAGTGAAGCCTACCATACTAACAAGACACTCGTTGGTTTATAATGATCAAATTAGGAAGAAAGCACAGGGACTCATCACATCTTCCAACAAATGATCACTTGGGTGACATACCAGGTAGCATGTTGTCCCGACCTAGATAAGCTAATGAGTGAGTGCCACAGGGGACTTGCTCCCACATCAAAGTAACCTGAGATAAAAGATTTGTATTTTTTTGTGCATGTACTAATAGGAATAGGATGCCTCTTGGGTTCTCTCGCACCTATTCTAAATGCGCTGGGGAGTTTGATGAGATGGTGCCACAGATGACAATTGAGAATTCCCACTAAGAAAGGATGTCGCTCGGGTTCTCTTGCACCTAACTTAGTTATGTTAATCGAAATAGGATGTCTCTTGGATTCTCTCACACCTATTCTAATAGCACTGGGAGATTATGTTTGTGATGTGAAAGACGGATAGGATGCCGCTGGGGGACTCTTACACCTACCATAAACACGTCATGGTGAATTCGCAAGACAAACAAATAATGCTTTGAAAGAAGAGAAGATTTGATGAATGGAATTAGATTTTTATTCTTTTTATTAATAATTATTTTTAAACATTATTTATTTCATGGGTAATATTTCTTTAGGTAGAACCCATTAATTGGAAGCATCAGATGTTCCCCTTTACAATCAATAAGCTGATAAGATCCTCCTTGGTAGGCCTTCTCTATGACATAGGGTTCTTCCCAAGTGGGTTCAAACTTACCTCCCATCTTTTGATGGGCAACAATTGGTCTCCTTAGGACTAACACAAGTTCTTCTACTTGGAAAGACCTAGGGCAGACCAGCTTGTTGTGAACTTGAATCATTTTTGCCTTGTACAACTTGAGGTTTTGGCATGCCCGTAGGCGACTCTCCTCCAAACCTTCAAGCTCTTCTAACTGTAACTTTCAATTATGCTTTGAAGTGATCTTGCTACCCAATGCTATCCTTAGTGATGGGTGTTTAACTTTTAAAGATAGAATGACTTCAGACCCATACACTAAGGAAAACATGGTAATCTGAGTTGAAGTTTGATATGTGGTGTGGTAGGCCCAAATGGCTTCAACCAACTGCTCATTCCACTATTGTTTCTTATCATCTAGAGTCTTCTTTAGTATCTAGATGAGAGTTTTGTTGAATACTTTTGCTAAGCCATTTGTTATAGGGTAGTAGATAGTAGAGTATTTCTAATCTATATCGTGTCTTCTAGCAAAGCTATTGATCGTCGTGCTTTTGAATGCAGTACCATTATCGGATATAATTTATCAAGGTACCCCAAACCTATATACAATATAGTTCTAAAAAAAAAACACATGCTGAGTTGTGACCTCTCTAAGTGGGATGACTTTCGCCCACTTAAAAAAGTAGTCGGTGGCAGCTAGAATGAAATGGTGACTCTTAGAAGAAGGAGGATCGATCGGACCCACAATGTCGGTATCCCAACACTCAAATGGCCATGAAGCCAATGTAGGGTGTAGAATGTTGGGTGGTTGGTGGAGGACCACACCGTGTACCTGACACTGATGGCATCTTCTAGCTACATCCATGCAGTCTGTAATCATCAAAGGCCAGTAGTATCCAAGTTGCTTGATTTTCATCTTCATCTTCAAATGGATTGATGTGCTCCGCACAGACCTGAATGTACCTCATTGTTGGTGCAGGGGTTGAAAAGATAGTATAAGAATCTTATCATATCGTGGCCTGGAGTTAGAAGAACTATTCCTACCCCTGCCTTTCCCGAGAGAATAGATCGCGGTGCTTCCCCTTTGTGAAAATAAGCTGCACCATTAAAATACATCTCCCATCAGCGGTTGATGGCCTCCCCTAAGTTCATGATTTGTTCATCGGGGAGATTGTCACTAAGTAGAGAAGCAGCAAGAAGTGAGTGTGCTAAGAAATTCACTAGTACCTATCCTTTTACCGCACAGAGGAGTACAAATGTGATATCAAATTAGGAGAGAATCATGGACCATTGTGCCAAACATCTATATAGCATTGGCTGTGTCATGAGATATTACAACAAAGTTATTTTAGAGATCAAGTTCACCTTATGAGAAAGCATATAATGTCGTAGCTTTTGAGAGGGAAAGATCAAAGCTAGATGATATTTCTTAATAGGTGGGTAGTTCATTTTAGCAAGGATCAGATGACGATAGAGAGTGCTCTCCTTCCCTTTGTCATTGGCTTGGGCCAACAGAGCATCGAGAGAGTCATTCAATGCAATAGTGTAGAGGATGAGTGGCTTGCTCGGGATAAGGGCTAATGGAACTAGCGGCTTTACCAAATACTGCTTGATGTCTTTGAAAGTATGCTGGCACTTATCATCCCACTTGAACTTGACATCTTTTTTTGACAAGTGCTAAAAATGGTTTGCATCTCCTCGATAGATTAGAGATAAAGCGTCTCAGATATGCCAATCATCCTTGGAAGGATCTGAGTTGAGTTAAAATCTTAGGAGGTGGAATTTCTAAGATAGCTTTGATCTTTTTAGGATCTATTTCTATTCTCCGGTGTTGAAAAATAAACTTAAGGAATTTTCTTGAAGCTACTCTGAATGCACACTTCAGGGGATTCATTTTGAAGTTATATTATCTTAACTATTTGAAAACTACTCTCAAGTCAAATAGGTGGTCTTCCTTTTCTCTGCTCTTGACTTCTAGATCATCAATGTAACACTCAACCTGATGGTGGATGAGTTCATTGAAGATCTGAGTCATGGCCCATTGGTATGTAGCACCATCATTTTTAAGGTCAAAAAGCATGACCTTATAACAAAAGATTCTGATCGGGGTTCAAAAATTTTTGTTTCTTTCATCTTCAAGAGATATTTTGATTTGGTTGTAGCCAGATGACCCATCCATGAAAAAAAACACTGCATGAGATGAGGCAATGTCCACCATTAATTCTGGTATTGGAAGAAGAAACTCATCCTTAGGACATGCCTTGTTTAGATCCTTGAAATCGACGCAAATGCGAATTTGGCCATTCTTCTTCTTAACTGGTATGACTTGGCTAACCAGGTAAGGTATTTTTCTTCCCTGATGAAACCAACATCGATCAGTTTCTTGACTTCATAAATGACCTGTTGTTTGATTTCTAATCGCATGCGTCTAGGAGCTTGCTTAATAGGGGTAGCATTAGGGTCTATTGCTAGCTTGTGGACTGCTATGTTAGGAGATAATCTGGGCATCTCTTCATAACTCTCTTTATAACTCTATGTGAAATAGTCTTTAAACTCAATTAATAGTCTAACTTAGTCATTGGTTTCTTCTTCATTCAACAATAAACTGATATACGTCAGTCATGTATTTTTTCTATCCCGAGATTGATTTCTTTAAGCTTGTCTATTATTGAATGAATCTCTTCTTCAAATTCTAGAGGTGCATCCTTGATCTGAAGATCATCTAAGCTTTTTAAACACACATTTTCATAAGAGTTGGTGTTGTGTGAAAAGAACCTATCAAACTCCAATTGATTGGTAACAACTAAACAATAATCACCGTCATCGATCGCACCCACTGTACTGAATCCTAGTCCTGCTCTTGATTGTGCTTCCTTGCTTGTATTGTTCCATAGCTTTTCAAAGTACTCTGACTTGTTCCTGGACCATGTATGAGGAACCAAACTTTTTTGTATAAGATTATAAGCACAAGGCGAGTAAAAGTCAAGTGGTAATTTCATTAATTCTTTAAATGTATCCTCCTCAAGTTCTACATCAACTTCAGGACTTAAGGATGATGATCCCAAAAAGAATCTATTCGGCTTCATGTCACTGGAAGACTTAGGGGCTTCCTTAACTACTAAACCTTCACCTTTTTGAGATGTAAGTGAGGTTAGAGCTAAGGTTCCCAGATGTTGCCTGATAGTTTTACGTAAGCCTGATTCAAATACTTTGCTTTTTCTAAAGGCCTGGTCTTCATCGTTGTCTGGATCGAAAGTCACCTCCAATGGAATCCGAGAGGGTTGGGGTATACTAATCATATTCATCTCCCAGGGATTCCAAGTATATGTGAATAGTAAGGGTACTCCTGCGAACTAGAACATAACCTCTATTGGCTGATGGCCAACCAGGGGATCTTCCACCTCTAGAACTATCTCTATTTCTACCTCTGCCTCTACCTGGTGGAGGTTGAGTCATTCTACCCACACGTCCATATGATGGAATGGACTGTGGGTGGAAAGTGATATGCGGCTTTATTTCTTCTTCAATTTCCTTTCTTGTGTACTTGAATTATCATTTTTCTTTCCTTTTTCTTTTTCTCTTTCTTTTTTCTCATTTTCTTTTTCTTTTATTTTTGAATTTGAATTTTGTCTAAGTTCACGAGAGAGGGTGTGTTGAGGAAGATAGTAGGTCACATCCTCATAAATCTCAACCTCTTTGACTGAAAATAGCTTTTCATCCCCATTGACTTGATATTTAATCTCATCCTTTCTGAACTTGATGCACTGATGGAGGGAGGATGGAATTATCTTATTCTGATGTATCCAAGGCCTATCGAGCAAAGCAGTGAATGAAGTATTCAAATCAATTATATAGAACTTGGCTTCAGTCTTCCAGTCACCTATCTCCAAGGTAATATTATGGAACCTAAATCCCTCTCGCCTTGTTCATTGAATCCTCTCAACATCATCCGATCTCCTTAGAGTGTGGAGATGTCAATCCTCAAATAGGCAAGGGTCTTTAGACTCATAATGTTCACCGATGCACCTGAATCAATGAGAACTCTGGCCAGTCTAAATCTGCCCATGTCAACTATGATGTAGAGGGGACGGATGTGCTCCAAGTCCCCCAAAAGAGGGTCTTCATCTGTGAAGGTAATTGTTAACCTACAACTATGTGCCACTTGAAATTAAATAAATGAGGTGGAGGTTAAAATCCATTAATTCCATCAAATCAAAATCGCTTCAATTTGAAAATTCTCAATGCCTAAAATATAAAACTTAATTAAATAAAAAAATATTGAATCAATTAATGACCAATCAAATAATTAAAGTCAATTTTAATGAAATTACACACATATCAAAGTCAGGAAGCCCCATCGATATTGCTTAAATGACCTCCGATAAATCGACGCACTGCAGATTTTGGCATAATCAAACACTAAGATTGACACCCATATGGGTTTATTAAATAAAATAAAATCATGCAAAAGTAATATTAAAATGCAATTAGAATGATTAATGGTCTTTAATCGCATTTCTCTTAACCCTTAATCCTTAACCCTTGTCGACCATGAAAATAACTTGCCGTTGGCTAATAGATTAAGTGGTCTAACCTAAAGGCAAAAGGAACACGCTATCCCTAATCACGCCTGTTGACTCATTCACGCTTCCTCGCTTCTTTCTTTCCTCTCTCATTCTGTTCTCAAGTTTCATGCGACTCTTCTGATCGGCTCTCTCCTACTTATGGACGCATTCCTCTTATGCGAGTTCCCTTGTTTCCTCGCTCTCAAGTTCTCTTCCCTCACCGAATTAGCTCCTTCTCTCTCTTCTTGCAGATTGATTAACTCCCCAACAACTTCTTGTCTCTCAAGCACCAACCCCATTGAGCAAAGAGGGCTTGATCCTTCCTAATCACCCTTCCAATCAAAACCCCCTGGTTGTTTCGTTTCAACCCTAAGTTATATTTTGTCATGTGGGTTTTTCTTGAAGGAAATGCAGATTTTTGTTTCCCTCTTCCATTTGTGTTTTATGGTTGGACTTGTTTTTTGGGTTTGCAATAGCATGAAATTAAGATGATTGGATTTATGCCACAAGCTTTCAGTTTGTTGTTTTCTTCTGATAAGGTTGAGCCGAAGAGCTCATTATCTTTGCCTCAGTTTCTCCTTTCCTTTGGTCCGTCTGTTCCTCTCCACTAAATGCACGAGCTGAGGCTTTCTCCTCCTCATGCTGTGTGATATGTTGGTTTATATGCTTTTCATATTTTCTGTATCAATTACTTATCTACCTCTAAGAATTGCTCATATATTCATTGCTTGTTTCCTCTTCAAATGACCGATGGTTCATCATCCAATCTCGCTGCAAGAATTCTAAACTCTTAGTTTCTCTAAACTTACTATTGCTCCCTAAAGGACAAGCTAAGTATTCTATTGCTCTTGTTCTTATAATATAGCTCCAAAAGGTAAACATATTGCATTTGTTTGAAACAAACATGAGACAGAACCAACTTGAAGTTGAATTGAAACCTTAGATCAATCTACTTGAAGCTGAAGATGAATTTTTTTTTATGTATGATAGTTATGAGCTTATAAATAATAGTGAGAAGGATAATTATTTCATTTCAGTAAGCTATGATGCAATAAACTATTTTAAACCAACTATACAATATGTGCTTCTCATATACAGCAAGTCCCATCTCTTTTGTGATTTGAGGTTATCATGTTGTTGTTTAAATGGGTTAAATATTGCAAGCTTTAGGGTTACCTTTCTTCACTTTGCCTATTTCTATCATTTGATATCTTATTAACAGGGAAATTCATTATGCTATGCTAACCCATACGCGCCTTTCTTGGCGTGGTGGGTAAATAAAATTTCTGATGTCTCACATCCACCCATACACTTCTTTTGGCATGGTGGCCAGTTCATGGCAACCCCATATGGGTGACGGATGTCTTACAAATTTTGATAAAAAAAGGGAGGAAAGGTAAGGAAATAATTAGTTGGGGAGCCTTTCATTCTATTACATATTATTGTACTAGTATGAAGATGAGGATTTAAGCAAAGTTTTATTTTCAGATTTCTTTTTTTGTAATGTTTAATAGATATCATGTCTTTGTTAAATATATATGCAAGCATGTTTATATATAAATGCAAGCTTTAAATCTGTTACTATAAGTACCTACTCATGTTTCTCCAATATGGTAGGAAAATATTATGATGTGCTAACCCTTACACGCCTTTCTTGGCGTGGTGGGAAAATAAAATTTTGGCCGTGGTGTCTCATGACATCCACCCATACACGCCTTTCTTGGCATGGTGGACATGCCCAATCTCTCATGGCAACCCCCATATGCGGGGGTGATGCTGGGAGGCTGTTGTAAATTTTGTTTAAAAAAAATGGAGGAAAGATTTCTTTTCTTGCAATGTTTAAGCATGTTTATATACAAATGCAAACTTGAAACCTATTACTATAAGTACATACTCATGTTTCTCCAATATGGTAGGGAAATGCTATGATGTGCTAACCCATACACGCCTTTCTTGGCGTGGTGGGCAAAAAAAATTTCGGCCATGGTGTCTCACGACACTTACTATACATGCCTTTCTTAGCATGGTGGGAAGGCCTAGTCTCCTGAAGCAACCCCCATATGCGGGGATGATGCCGGGAGGCTGCCAAAAATTTTGGTAAATAAAAATGTGAAATGTCTAAGTATTTGAAAAAGAAAGGTACATGCATATGATTATTCATGCTTAGCTCATTCATCATACTATATGATAATTACAATATGCTTACCTATTCTTAGCTTAGTTGTTACTGATCTTCACAAAGATATGACAATTACTTATTTAAAGTTCAAATTCATTTTGCCTAAGTGGTGATTATGCCTATGAATGGGTGAGAAATGAAAATGTGACACTCAATGCATGGAAAGATATAAGTGCATGTCATATGTCATTTAGGAAACAAATGGTAAGGGCTTCATGCTAAAATGCTTAAGTGAAATGATTCAGTGTGCATATTCAAAGTGTTATCTCATTCTATTCAATTTGAATGTCTTTAATATACAAGTTAAATGAAATCTATGACTTTATGATGCAATGTTCTTTTTGCTTAACCATTTGATTCATGCAAATACTTGAAAGAATCAAATTCATACTCTACAAAATGCATGCTCGATTTATTAAAGAACATATATATGCTTGATCTAGGATAAGTGATTGAAAGAATCAAGCCTATATCAGACGATCACTTAGTTTGCAATGTGCATTTATATTCTTATAGAACAAACTCTCTCTTGATACATGCAAGTACATGAAAGATTCAATGCAGATCTTATTGATAAATCTATACTTGACTCACAAATAGTTGAGAGTCAACTGATTAGTCTTATAAAAGCACTTACTTGATCTATGATAAACACTTGAAGTGGTCAAATTCATATTTGACAGAATGGATCTATATCTGATTTACAATGTTAGGTATCAAAGCCTATGCTTATAATTCAACATCTATGCCATGTCAAACATCAAAATTTCAACTTAGACATTTCAATGTCCTTACAATATTTTAAAAGAACAAATACTTATATGCATGTTGAAGTATTCAATAGCTTAAATGTTTAAATAGATATATGCAAGCAATCAAGTGAAATGAAAGAACATGTGCTACATATCTTGGTTTGGTCTTCAACCGGGTCCGGATTAACAAAACCTAAAAATATAATGATGCTATTGTAAATCTTAGAAGCTAATTCTATCATAAAATGATAAAAGATAAATTTATCGACATCATTATTAATGCATCTTTCCAAGTTCAAGATCTCAAGAAGAAAATCTCAAACCCGATCCTCTATGTACAATCTAGAATTGACAAGGTTTGAAGAATGATAGATCTTAAAATAATTAATCTAGATCTGATCCTCTGCTTAGAGTTGACAAGGTCTATCTTCCCGATTTGGTCTTCAGACCGGGTCCGGGTTAACAAAACCTAAAAATCAAGATTTGAAATATAAATTTCAACTTAGACATCTTAATGTCCATGCAATACTTTAAAAGAATAGGTACTCATATGCATGTTGAAGTAATCATCATGTCAAATATAAAAGAATAGATGTTATGGTTCCCGATTTGGTCTTAAGATCGTCGGTTAACAAAACCTAAAAATTCCTCATGCTTGCATTACATCATGTCAAATTACTTCAACCTTAACATCCATATGTCCATATAATTTTAGAAGAACATATATTCGTATGTATGTTGAAGTATCTAATAAATCAAATATCTAGAAAGACATGTAATCCAAATGCAAGATAAATATACTAAGAATAGATACTACATCCCCGATTTGGTCTTTGGACCGGCTCCGAGTTAATAAAACCTAAATTTTTTTTGATATTATAAGAATTTTAAATTAATAATGTCTGAGAAGCTAATTCTCTCATATAATACAAGATATGAATCAACTGATATAGCTTCTCAAATTCAAACCCTCGAGAAAAAAAGTCTCAAACCTGATCCTCTATGTTCAAGCTAGAGTGGACAAGGTTTTGAAGGATTATACTTCTTGAGATAATGAATTAAGACCATCCGTAAAAAAAAGATAGCAGTGGTCTATCAATTGATATTAGTCCTATGATCAAGAAGGAAAATTATCATTAAAAATTTCAATGATAAATGATCATTATATTCAAATCTAAATCAATCATAGAATGATCAAAGATTTAAATAAAATATCAAAAATATAAATAAAAGATGAAATGAATTATTTAAATTAAAACTAAAAAAAATCAATCCACCCCTCCGCAACTATTTGTCTTGGGGTGACAAATTAAGAAAACTTTTGCTCACAAAGAGCTAATGTCAAATCAAATGCATAACTAACTTCACACTCAAATATTCCTAAAGCTCGTAGACGTGACCCTGTCCTCATGTGGTTTGATATGGCACCACATAAATGGCGGTTATGACCTGCCCTCCGAGGGTGATTCGTAATATGACATCATCACTAAATTACGATCATAGTAGTATGTTCCCCAATGATTTGCTCTTTGAGTGAAATATAGAATGTATTTGGTCAAGCAAAGCCCCACGTTAGCTAAGGTTGACTTATATTTATTCATTAGACAAACTCTACCCTAGTCTACAAGGACAACGTAACCCATGTATTAGGATCCTTCTTGGTCAGGTCGACTACCTCCTCACTACCAAGGATCATGATAGCCGGATGACGTAACCATGGCATCTAGATTAGCTCATCTCCCCATAAAAGTTTTAAATTAAAATAATAAATTTCATAAGTTTTAAACTCCATTCGCAATTATATACTCATTCTTTAACGATTCATTGACTAGCCTTAATCAAAAGTGTTCTCTCAAGATTGGGATAATGGGGCTTGTGCCTATAGGAAACCTCAACTGATATAAAAGTTCTCACCAAATGAGAACAAAATCTCTGAGTAGTGTCTTATCTACTATCCATCTGCCTTCTGAAATTATCACCGACACTAAAATAACTCTTTTATTTTCCAAAAGAGGTCGGTGGTGAATTTTTGGATCCCACAGTGATCCCCTGGACTTCTTTTACATAATGTGCCTCCTCACCTATAGTGGTCAGCTGAGCTAAGCATATTTTTTTGATTAGTGATTCCCTCATCTCTTTAGATAAGATAAGGGCATCATATATGCTTAGCTTAGATGATAACTTTCTTAGATGAGAGAGGACATTGTAGTCTACCTTGGCTGATCCTCACAAGCATATCCAAGGGTGGAGCATCTTGTGGAGGGATTCTCATCACTAATGACTTATTTCCTCTATCTTGTGGTGCTGCCCTTGGAGGTAGAACCTAACCACTATGGAGGTTAACTTCGGTGATCTCTTGTGGCAGGGTAATGAAAGGTTCTACTTACACATTAGGCTCACCTATAGCTTCTCCTATGGGACCCTCAAAATCAAATGATTCCAAGTCTATCTCAAGAGGCCCATGATAGAGTGGGAAGTCCAACTCAATCAAAGAGAAAGATCAGAATTATTATAGTTATTTTGACATGAAGAGTTATCATTAGGAATAGAAGAAGACAACCCATCAGAAGTGACAAAGATGTAATTCAAGCTAGCTTTATTCTTTAATTTCTTTGATTTTTTTGGAGGTACAAAGTAGGAATCAAGTAAAGTGAGTAGGGTAAGAGATTTAATGCCCTTATTCACTGATCCAAGAGTTCTATTAGTAGAAGAAGAAGAACTAGCTGAAGTGGAAGAAGTCATCGGTGTGGAAGCTACAACCGGTGGAGGAGACTCACTGGTGGTTGCGCTAATGGCTATCCTGTGACAACATGTCTTGTGGTGAGCTCTCCCTTTCCTCAAGTTGGCACTGGCAACTTGCAAACCTTCCTTGATGTTGGAGGTTTGAGTTCACTCAGGCACCTGCAAGGAAAGCTTCCTAATCTTTTGGATGATCTTCTCAGAGGTATTGGTTAAAGAAATATCTCAACCTTCTTTAGTTTTGGAAGGATCACATGTATCCCCAAGGATTATCCTAATAGAACTGGATGGTTATTCCAAGGTATTCCTTTGGGATAACTACAACACCAGTCTTGAAGCTATGTTCAAGCCAATCCTTAAATGTGAAGCAATCCTCCAAAACATGGCCTAAGATATGGTGGTAGGGACAAAAATTTGGATCATGAATTTTATCTACTTCCTCTGGTCTCTAGGCTTGGGTAACTGAAAATCAAGTTTCTTTAAGAGATTCTTAAAGATCTTCCTGATTACCTCTCTCTTAAATGAATAAGGCTTATTAAGCTTATCTATAAGAGTAGGTAGACCATAGCTACCTATGGATATGTGTCACCGGTGGCATGGCTAAAGAGGTGGCTGTCCCGTGGAGGTCGGTGGAGGCCTGGTCGCCTGGTGTGGCAAAGGAGGTGGAGGTCACCGAGGTCGTGGTCTCGAGATCCCTAGTCGGTCGCTTCCCTCTACCGCTATCATTGCTCCCAGCTTCTTCTCATTGACCTTTTATGGCTTTCTTTTAGGCAACTGGTCTTGAAAAGACAACTATTTGGCCTCTCCTTGTAGATTAGCCACCTTGTTAATTAGCTTTTCAAATGTTTTGATAGTGCAACCCTTAAGCATGAAGGCAATCAGGCCATGGATATTCTTTAAAAGAATCTCAATGGTATGTTGTTCAGACAATTGCATCTCACATTTCATACTCATGTTATGCCATCAGAGTATATAATCAATAAGGGACTCACCTGGGTGTTATTATGCTACAACGAGATCACTTACAGTAACCCTTTGCTGAGCTCCAGCAAACCTCTTGATAAAGAGTTGCTCTAACTCAACAAATATCTTTATTGAACTGTTGGGCAATTCAACATACCAATCAAAAGCAATCCTAGCTAGGCTACTAATGAAGAGGTGGAAAAGCAAAGTGTTGCTGCCTCCAGCATTGCAACAACTAGCCCTGAAGTGTGCTATGTGCTGCCTTGGATTTCCACTGCCATCAAAGCTTTTGAAAGGAAGGTGGCACAAAACCCTTGGGATATTAGATTGAATCGAATTCCTCCGGGTAGGGTCTACCCTTTGGAACTGATGATCCTCCCCAGGCTTGAGCCAATGCTTCCTTCAATTGTTGCTCAACTATGGATTTTATGTCTTTTTCCTGTATGGAGGTACTTTCCACTACCTTTCTATACATGCTAATGCTGCCTTGCTCAATGGGAGGTAAAGTCTTGGCTAGGTCCAAGACATGCACTAACTCTGGCTTATTGATCTCAGTTATGATTAGGTGAACTGCTAGGGCTTGTTTTTGAAGTACTGAAACTGCTGCTAACAAGTCCTCAAGCTGCTTTGCCATCCTATCTATCTTTTCATATTTTTATTTTAATTGTGCTAAGAGGTGTTGATGTGAATGGGATGTGTCTTCTTTCTCGACATCATCACCTTCCATAGCCTACTGCTACATGAGGAGAGATCCTCTAGTATCCACCATACAGACCATGACCGAGTCTCCCAATAAATAATCTTTGTTGGGATCAAAGCTGACCTTCTCCTCATCTGGCCAATCATACCCTAGAATCTCCTTCTTCTCTACAATATAATGTGCTACTATCTCTTTGAGAGAATGATCGATCTGAATAGGAATAAATGATCTCGGCTGACCGGTGTGATCACTATCGTGCATTGAGAGGCACCGGACCTCCTACTATTGGAGAGTCAATCCTATGAGGACTATACTCACTAGAAGAGAGACACTCCTGACTATCACTAGGTATGAAAGGGGTGACATTCCTAGGAGGTTCCACTATCGTTGGTGAAGTTGGGCTATCATCTGCTACCTCTACAATAGCTCATACCATCTTCATATCCTACTAAACTGGCAGAGTTGGTGAAGAGACAACCACTATGCCACTCCTTCCACACCGCCACTAGGGTAGAAGATTGAGCAGGAGAGCTCGGCCTCTCCATAATAGGCGGTGTAGATAGGGTAGGATCCCTTCGCCATAACTGGATCACCAACGGGTGCTTCTCCCGATATGGCCTTCATGGCTGGATAGATGCCGCGGACGTGAACTGGTGATGGAGGATGAGGGGTAGAGCGTGGTGGAGACACCACCGACTCTAACAGAGCTCCTCATGATGATTGGTCCTAAGTAGGATGTTATCGATGGTCGGCGGGTAGCGCCGAAGCTAAAAGTGTAAGCCGCCACCCATCACCTCCTACTAATATGAGTAGATGTATAGGCCTCTCTAGCCTTCTCTTGATGAATATGTTTCCCCACATTACGGGGGATGATGGATCTCAGATAAAATTGAGCTCCGGACTCTAAACACCCGTAAGTTCTACCAACCTGGCACAAGATTAATTGGAGGCCAGCATATGACCTCTTGCTCCGAGTAACTGATGGCTGATGCTGAACCACTGGTGGAGGTGATGTGCGAATCCTCCTAGCATCCTTTCTGTCTGACTTAGAGAGAAGATAAAATTGGTTTGCTTAACCAGTGGTGAAGTTAAAATAGAAACCTCAATACTGAATGCACGCCTCCATCTCCAAATCTAGTGATACCGCTTGATCATGTGATTTTTATTCCTTCATTGTATTTTGGTAGGATGAGAGGAGTGAGAGCTAGACCCATACTCAAAGGTAGGGGAGGCAATCCCTGAGATCAGGGGAGCCTTACCCTTAGAGGGTACTGATGAGAGGGTGCTATCCCTCACTGGGGTAGCATGAGAAACCACAAAGAACTGGGTTGAGGCTCTCCACTCTGGTGGAGCCACTACTTTCCTATTAAATGAGGAGATGTCAGAATCGAAGGTAGATCACCCGATGATTGACCACCACCTCCTACTTGACATGAGGGAATGCCCTTACATGTGATCCTCGCTCCCTCAAACCACCTACTGAAATGGATAAGGTGTGTATGATCCAATCGAGGGAAGTTGGCCAAGTATAAGGCTAATTCCATGCCATGAGGGAAAATGAAAATAAATTTTTGCGAGCCTACCATTTCAGATTAACTACATAGACTGAAAAATTGAACTGTAGATGTACTGTAACTGATGGTGAGAATCTACAATAGGAAATAAGCTTGGATCAGATTTCTGTCTTTGTTGATTTTTAAATTTGAATTGAAAATTTGAACCCACATCCAACATCTTGGAAGTGTTAAGTGGGGTTCAAATGGATTTGAGAAGATTTAGAAATTTGATTGAAAGAGGAATTTTGAATATGAATCCAACTTCAACAAATTATACTTCCATAGGTTCACATTTTTTTGAATTTAGATTTTTGATTTGAGGATCCTTTCTTTTAACAAATTTAGGTATGTTAAAGTAAGGGTCAATTGATTTTATTTTTGATTTATGATTTTAAAATTTTATTCACTTAGCAAATTTGGATATGTTAAGTGAAGTGTTTGAGAATAATTATTTCTTTTTGTGAATTGTTGTTTGATTTTGAAAATTGAAATTCCCACTTAGCAAATTTATGTATGCTAAGTGAAGAATCCAAGTGTGTTTTGTTTGATTTTTGAAACTAGGATTCTTAGAAAATTTGAGTATGCTAAGAAAATCCTAAGGTGTTTCATTTGTTTTGATTTGTTTTTTTTTTTTTTTGATTGAAAGTGGAGACTTTACTTTAGCAAATATGGTATGTTAAAGATGAAGTCCCACTTAATTTTGTGAAATGGAAATTTCGCTTAGCAAATTTGAGTCTGCTAAATGAAATTCCAAATGATGTGTTCAAAATTTTATTGTGTTTTGGTTTTGAAAATGGAAACTTCTCCTTAGAAAATTTGGTATGCTAAAGAATGAAGTTCCAAAAGTGCTTGAAAATTTTGTGTTTTGAATTTGGAGACTTTACTTAACAAATTTGGTATGCTAAATGAAGTTCCAAATGTGTTTGAATTTTTTTTTGATTTTGAATTTGGAGACTTCAGCAAATTTGAGTATGCTAAATGAAGTTCCAAATGTGTTTAAAATTTTGGTTTTGAATTTGGAGACTTCACTTAGCAAATTTGAGTATGCTAAATGAAGTTCCAAATGTGTTTGAAAATTTTGATTTTGAATTTGGAGACTTCACTTAGCAAATTTGAGTATGCTAAATAAAGTTCCAAATGTATTTGAAAATTTTTGATTTTGAATTTGGAGACTTCATTTAGCAAATTTGAGTATGCTAAATGAAGTTTCCAAATGAGTTTTAAATTTTGAAAATATGATGGTTAGGTTTTGATTTTTGAAAAGAAGACTTCCACTCAACAAATTTGGGAATGTAGGATTGGAAATCAATCTCATTTTTGAAATGTAAAAATTTTGTTTGGTGTGTGATCATTGCTTTTGAAAGAGGGAATTCCAACTTAATCATATGTGGGATATGTTTAAGTGGGATTTTCAAATGATGTTATTTTTATTTGGGAATGAAATCTTCATTCAATAAATTTGGGTATATTGAATGGAGATGTTTATATGTGCTTTTGGAAATTTTAGTTTTGTTTGAAAATGAAACTTCCATTCAATAAGTGTAGGTGTATTGAATGGAAAGGTCATGTGTGCTTCCTAAAAAAATTAATTTTATTTGAAAATAAAACTTTCATTCAATTTGAATGCAGAGGTTCATATGTGCTTTTTTTTTGAAAATTTTGATTTTGATCTTTGGAAAGATGATTGTTCATTTTACTTTGAAAATGAAATCTTCATCAAAGTGAATTGATGGAAGATGTTCATTTATGTTTTTGGAAAATTTTTAAAGATTCCTACATATAACAGTTATGAGAACTATCAAATGAGGGTGATTTAAGAAAATTTTGTGAAAAATATTTTATTATGTGCATTTTTAAAAGTGTGCTTTTTGAAAAAAAATTTATGAAAAATTGATTTTATCTTTATTATTTTAGGATGAACCTTTCTTTATCATAAAATGATAAAGAGGAAGTCTTTGAATGCTTTTCTTTTATTAGATTTTCATTTTTATCCAACGGGGGTTTTAAGACCAACATGGGGTGAGGTCCTAAAACCTAAAGATGTTGGCTAGCTTAACTTAAGAATGAAATAAGCTAAGTGCCAATGAAATAAAGAAAGATAGTCGGGATTCATACAAAGTACAAACCCACTATCGATACTTGAGACAATGATCATTTACCAAAGATGGAGAGAGGAACCATCCCAGAGTCGCCAAAAAATTTATGGTGGAAAATTTTAACATTCTGGTCCTCTTCTCATCATATTCCTCTTTTAGGTGGAAAGAAGAATGAGGATGAGAAATAAATATAAATCACCTTGTAGGATGCCACCAGATGCACATATGTACTTATTAGGGTGATTACATCAAGAGAGTGTACTATCTCAAAAGAGAAAGTCATCACCCTACAATGGACCTAATCACCAAAAGAAGGACTCCTAAGGACATGGGTCTCATATGTACCAGATTCTTCCCTACTTTACATGAAAAGTAAAGTTTTATTTTAAATCGGGTTCATTAAGTTCTCTGGGCAAGCCCCATAGTTAATTACATCTAAGAAATGGAGATTCCTTAAGAAAACTCTCTGATTAAGGTAAATGATCATTGTCTCTAAGGATTTCAATGGAAAAATGACTATCAATCAATTGGTTTATTTTTGAAGATCAAATGGGATTGTTCAAAGAGAGATTTATTATCAAAGCTAAATGGAGATAAGTAAGAGATGCTCACGATGCTAGGAAACCTAGCGAGCTCCTCAAACTATCCTACGATTGGGCTTTACATTTTTGAAATTGATTTAATTTGTTTAAGTTGAATTTTTCATTAGAATGTTGGGGATTATAATTCCATAATACAAGGTTATGAAAATGCCTAAGAAGTGAAAATTTATTCTTATGGCCCACAAAGGAGAAAAATAATCTTAGAACCTAAATCTAGGGAGCTTTGGCGAGAGACGAAAGCATAATCTAAATCTAAGGAAAAATGGGTATTTGGTTTGCCTCCATAAGAGAGGGCAAACCACCCGACTGCTTGGACTTATAACTGCCTGGGGGTAGCTGCCAACTAACTCCTCCTACGATTTTAAATTCATGTAGGCAAGTCATATGCTTTATGCAAGATAGCTAGGTTATTATTTATTTAGAAAGAGACTAAGTCCTTAAACTCACTCCCTAAAGAGACTAGATCATGTAAGGACATGCTTCAAATGACCTAAATCTAATACAATTTATATTTCATGTTATTTTCATTTTTAGGAAATTATTTTGACTCAGGAAAATAGGATTCATATGCCTAATGCATGAGAAATGAGATTATGGACCAAAATCAGTGAGAAGGGAGGAGTGTGTTTCCACCATGGCTCTCACAGGTCAAGCCAAGTTTCTCTGGCAAAGGTGTAAGCTCTCCAATGAAGAGTGAAACAAGATGAATTTATGCATGATGTTATAAAATAAGTACTCATCTAGCTAAGGGATTGTTAATTCTTTTATCTTGATTTTAAGCCTAAGATTTAGGTGAGGCTATGAGTTTTTTTTTTTTTAATTTTAATTTTAAATTTTTAGATTTGGTAAAAGATTTATTTTTATCTAAGAGCCTAATAGTCATCTAGGCCATACATAAAGCAAATAATAACCTAGGAGAAGGATGCCACTTAATGCACAAGTTAAACAAATCATCAATCAATTTATAAAGCTAATCCAAAAGAATAAGAGGCCATTATGGTCGGGCACCACCGCACAAACCCGAAAACAAATTGGGTAGTCGAGCTCTACCCTTATACAACCTGGATTACAAATGAATTAAATACAATTAAGCAATGAATTCATTGTTATGGGGGTCTTCAAGTTTCATTTTTTAATTCTTCTTCTTTTCTTCTTTCTTCTTTGGTTCCTTCTTTTGGATGGTTGGAAGGTGGATGTTCCAAAGGCTTCATGTGGTGCATAAAATAAGATTTTATGACTAATATTCATCCTAATCCCCATAACAATCATTCCAAAATCCTAATTGCAAAATTTACATGAAAAGGAAAGAATGGAAATATAATTAACACCTACAAAATAGAGATTAGTTAAAACAATCCACACAAATCCCAGACATATATATTGGACTTACCACCCCACACATGGGTGACTAAGTCCACCTGGCCTATTAGATTATGCTTAGGGGTATAAACACCTGCACAACAAAAGTATTTATATTTTTTATTTATTACAGTGCCCCTTAAACATAATCTCCTACAAAAAATAATGATTAGACTAAGATTGTCCTACCATTCAGATTACGAGCATACACCCTAACATCTAGTCTAAAATATATATCATAAAACAAAAGTAAGCATCAAACCATGCACTGCCCTAATCTAAAGCTAGAAGTGGTGACTTAGCCTAATGTGTGTGCTTTGGAGGTTTGTGTGGTATGCTTAGCTATGGCTTTAAGTTAGAGTTTTCTAAGTATTAAGGATGTTCAACTTAGAGGAAGATTTCATTTAAGTTGTTTAAAAGTTTTGGGTTGATTTTGTTTTGTGTTTTCATTAGGTTCAAGTGAATCCTACAATTAATAATTAAGTTATAAAGAGAGGGAAAGATAAGAGAACTTCTCTTTCCTTCCCTAACCTAAGTAATTTCTAAGTGGATTCATGTTTTAGTTTTCTTTAGTATTTTATTATGTGTTTTAATTAATCCTAAGTTTAGATGAACTCTAAATAAACCTATTCAAAAGAAAGGCATTTTAAGATTAAGTTAAGTAAAATTCACAAAATACACATTACTTTATTTCTTTTCCTGCATGTATACCATGCATATGAATGGATCCTAAGCATATCTATACATACCAAATGGGAATGTTTAACACACTTTATGATGCAAGTAAGTTACTTAACAAATTTGAATGCTTATGATGCATGATTTTCATTAAGTAGAAAAGGAGATTTCTTATCCAATTTTCACATGTACATATGAATGTATGAAAGGAATAAGTGAGTACAACACCATTGTTAACCAAAGATGTAAGGTATAAGACCTACTTAGGTTACTTAAAGCCTCACAATCTTGGGGTTGTCTAGACTAATATACTACGTTCCTTAAATACAAACATGTGTACAAAAGAAATGAATGGAAAAGAAAGAATACAAAAGTTTGTATTAGTTGATTTAGTCTTGTTTATGCAATTTATATGTGCAAGTGTAGGTATCCTTCTTAAGTCATAGCATAGAAGTGAATAGGATATGGGATTAGGCAAGTGTTAGGTTCCTTTCAAATGAACCATACACTTTGCCAAATCCTATTCAAAATTATACTAAAAGAAAGGAGAAGGAAAACTTACACTAAGCACATCCTCATATTTTACTCACATGCAAGATTATAAGTAAAGTATAAGTAGCACACTTTCAGTTTTGATAATTGATTTATATATTTTGAAAATATTTTGGATTTAATAGTGATAATAATCACACATATTTCTACCTTAGCCAACACATGCAATTTTGACATAAAGAAAATATTTTTATTTTAAAATTTGATTTTTGAAAAGTATGGATGCATGAAACCATATGACATATATATTTAGCATGTCGGGGAAAACTAAAGTAATGAAAGCATGTAAATACATTCACTTCAATTAAATCCTAAAGATAATCTTATGAAATAAGAAATCTTAAAGCAAATCAAAATTTATTTAATATGATTTTGGTTTGATTTTGAATTTGATTTAATTTTGAAAATGTGAGTTGAGTTTGCCATTCCTAACCTATTCCCACATGTGTTTGACATTTTTTTGTTTAATTTTTAGATGATTAGATTTATTTCAGATTTTGATTAAGTTAAAGTATGAATTAAACATGTTAATTAACCCTTACCTACACCACCTTAGCATAGTTAACTAAATAATTATGAGCTAATGAGATGACATAAAATCTCACAATGAATTTAAATTTATAATGCACCTAGGAAGAAAAGGGCCTAACATAATTTGGCTCATGATTAATGGTTATTTAAGCTAAGGGGTTTAACTTCAGTAATTTTAAAACACCCCTCACACATATGAGTTGAGTTTTGATTTCTTAATTGAACTTAGGCTCTTGAACACCTAAGAATCTATCCAAAGTAGATTAATTAAGTTTTGGAAGGTTTAAAAATTTTTAAGAAATTAATTAAGAGGGTAATTAGTGAATTAACCCTTAATTAAAATAGGATTAAGAAAGAAAAGAGGGTTTAGGGAATAGCTTAAGGGAAATGCCCCAAAATTATTCCCTAAACCTCTTATTCACTGGATCAAGCCTTAATCAACTTCAATAATGGATTAGAACACTAATCAAACCCTTAATTATCATTAATTACATAAAGGGGGTAATTAGAAAATGAATTAGCAATTCACCCAATTAAGCCACCAATAAATCCCAAGAAAATTAGGGGAGGTAGAAGTCATCCCCCAAAATATACCCAAGAAGTTTGAGATTAATCAGTGGATTAATTAAGGAGTAATTAGCAAATTAAGATTTCTAATAAAAGAAAAAATCAGAGAAAGATGCAATTCAAAATCCATTAAAACCAATTTTAGAATATTCTCGATTGAGTTATCTTTCAATGGCAATTTATTTCATATTTTTCTGATTTTTCTTTAAAGAGATGAATTTTTGAAGTTTAGAGGATTAATTGGAATTATTTAAAACCTAATTAATCCCTTAATTTAATGGTGTGACACGCAGCGGCTGAGTCAAGTGCGCTTTCAACGCATCATCGAACGAGTGCTACTTAAATGTCACGTCATAACACGCATGGCGGCGGCGGTATGCAGTTTGATAACTGTCATTCGATCAAGGATCAAACAATCAGGAATTAACCCATGGGTTTTAAAAGGTAAAATAGGATTTAAAACATGCATCTAATCTCAGCCATCCATCCAAAATGCACGATGGACGGCCGAGATCATCCATGTTCTTCCCTGAGAAATAATGGAGACCGTCCACTTTCAAAGGAAAGATCCGAGCTCGATCGAGCATAGATTGGAATGAAAACTTGCACACACCATCTAACCCTAATGGCAAGCCTATCTAATGGTCAAAATCTCATGCCATTATAATTTCTTTCATAAAGGACCAACACCCAGAGAGTTTAGTGATCAAAAAATGCCTAACCTCGTTGGAGGTGATCACCGGTGCTCGATTCCCTTGGAGGAGCTTTGTTTGGTTGAGACGAAGCTGTGGTGAAAGTATTTGCTCCTGAGGTTGAGTAGCTTGCTCTATTGACCAACCCCTCCTTAGCTCCCTTATGGCTTTGATGGAATTAGACCTCCACTTTCCTTTAGAACTTGAGAGAGAGCTTAGGCAAGCTTGACTTGGCCCTCTGGTGGAGTGTGCAAAGAGAATTGAAGTGATTTGGAGCGTGGAGAAAGTATGCCAATCTATGGAGCTCCCATATTTTCAAAGGATAAAAATCGAGAATGGCAATTTCCATTCTCTTCTAGGAAGCTTAGGAACACTAAAGAATGCTTCCTATGACTCTCTTACTCAATTGACAGTGAGCACCTGAGAATTAAAGTGAATTAGGGGGAGTATATCTCCCCCTATGACAATTAGATGAAAGTATTATATTCCATTTTGATCCAATTTCCAAGAATGGAAGGGTTGTTTGAGCTGTTAGAAGTTTGCACATGGTCAATTTGGGCTAGGGAGTGGAGTGGTAACCGTGCTTCAAATTGAGTGGAGGTAGGTTTTCCATATGGCCAATTTGAGCCATGTGCTTGGTTTTGGCCTTGGGTCAACTTGGGCTAGCCCAAAGCCATTGGGTTGGGTGCACCACCCTCCATAGGGTCTACTTGACCAAATTCCCCATGGATTTGACCAGAATTTGTTCTATGGCCTAGGGGTAGAATGGTCATTTGGCTGATGATCAGAGTGAAATTGAGCTTAAATTGCGCGACATCGCGCTCGAATCGATCAACGTTCTCGTAGACTGTATCGAATTGATCTCGGAAGACATTATTTGATAGATTTCAATGTTTCAACGACAATGACACAGTCAATTTTGTGAAAATAGGTCTTTCGGATGTCGTCGGGCTTCTTGACCTCGATATGCTCTAATTTCATTGAAAATTAATTTTGATTGATTGAATGGTTTAATTGATTTGATATGAATTTTTATATTTTAAACGTAATTATGCAATCAAAATTTTTGGATAAAAAGATTTTAATTAAATTTGGACGTGATTAGGGATTTTCAGCTTTCGAAAATGTGACGCTGCCATTATTTTTTTCATAAATTTGGCCTTACTAACTTAAGTTCAATTATGGCACACACGTGTAGGTGAACAAATGCTCCACAACAAATAGGGTTTGTGCATGAAGCAGACCGTTGTTGTGTACTCGTTGACCCTATTTTTTGTAGTATTTATTTAGCCGCCAAATGACATATGGCACATTAAGCCTCTTAAACTCTCATAAATTGATTCATATTTTCCTTATAGATAAGGATTTTTTTTATTTAAACATTTGATGAGCACTTCTCCTCTTTTTTTTGTTTTATTTCACACACACACACACACACACACACACACACACACACACACACACACATATATATATATATATATATATATATATATATATATATATATATATATATATATATATATATATATATATATATATATATATATATATATATATATATATATATATATATATGTACTTGCTTCATGTGACTTCTTATAGGAAGATGTTCAACTAGAGGACATAATTAGACTTGCCATCTAAGGAGCCTACTAATGACGCCATATGGCCTATCATCGATTCTCATGACTTTCGCGGGAATGTGGATATTTTGGACAGACTGGAGCAACATAATGATATGTTACAAGGACGTGACATATTTCAAAAATTTTTTTACTCGTTCTCCTATCCTTCCAGTCTGTTCTGAGGAATCTATTGAATTTGAGATTCTTCAGAGTGGGTAACCACCATTAGAATAAAGTGTGGTAAATACAATCCTCTGGATAGTACCGTAGATCAGGTGAGTTATGGATTGTGCAAAATTCTTCAACCAGCTGTCAATATCATTGAGCAAATGGGGCAATCATGCTTACTTAGTCATCGACAATTGCAATCTAATTTTTTAGAATGGCCTCGAGATTCACCCATAGGCCAGATTCATAGTCCAAAGGGGTATGTCACTTGGGCTCGATATTCTTCGAGCTCACAAGTATACTACAAAATGAGTTTACAGGTGATTTATGCCTCTATGTTTGATTTTGGAAATATTCCCTCTTCATGGATAAGGGGCCTGATTGAATTGAGTCGGAACATAACACTGTTGGTGGGGCCAAAGAATTGACCATTACACTGAGTGATCTACAGGTAGTATTGGACCTTCCGGTCTATGGTAGCCACTATGAAGAATGTATTCCTTCCCGATGAGTGAACTTTTCATACCAGATGGGAACGGGGAGGATGATTTTGCCTTTAGTTTACCCTGAGTTTCTCAGCCATTACTAGCGAACTTATAAAGCAGTTGGGTTACCTATGCATTCATGAGCAACCATACCTATGGACATTTGGATTCATAGCTTCTTAGGAGAAGATAGCTTATTACCCTCTTTAGCTCTATTATCCCACTGAGATGGGCGTATGGTGTTGGTTATGGGAGATTGCCGAGCCTTTCCTGTCACCTGGATATTTTTCTCCATCACTTCCAGGTATGGACGAGACTTATTTCTAGCTGGATTTTTGGTTACTTGGTTGTACATTTTTGTCTTACCCATTAAAGAAGGATCTATTCGCTCTGGTACTTTATTGGCCGCAAGTAAGATCTTCCAAGGTGAACTTCTTTCCTTGGCTCCTTCCATTCTTGCTAGAGTATATAGTGTATTGAAGATTATTTCAGAGGCTAGCTCACTTGAGCTACGTGATTTGATTCTTCCATGGTAGCACATTCACGCTTGGATTCACATCCATGTACACAAGGCTTTCGCTTGTCTGGAATGCCTTTAATACTTCTTGGAGATGGGCTATCCTATAGTTATGCAGTTGTCACAAGCCTCTTTCACCTTGGAGCTTGAAAGGGTATGCTTATTTTTCTTTGCTCCTTACTTAGTCGTTGATAGATTTAACCTCATCCATCAATTCGAGGTTGCAAGTCTACCTCCTAGCCTGAGGGAGATTGATATTATGGATGAAGTTGACCACGTGGGTGTGTATCTTCATAATGGTCAATTCTTACCGATCAGTACTTTGTCGCAAGATGCGTGTTATTGATTTGATCATTCGCTTGTCTTGGAAGGATATCAACCTAACAGGGTGGCTTGATAGTTTAGATTTTCATAGGCTACCACCTATGAAAGGAGACCTTTCATTCCAGGTGTTATTGATGCTCGTCAGATGGTTGTTGTTCCCGCTGAGACTAGATTATTCTCAGCTTTGGTGATGTGGCTTCATTTGCTCAGGTTTGGCACAAACTTGAGGTTCCACCTAGCTGCTCCTTTCAATTATACGGGAGTTAGCTATACCCGCTTAACTTGGGTGCGCTTATCTTTTGCACCGCGTGGACATGAAATATGAAGTGAGTGAGACTTGAGTCCCTCGAGGATAATGAGCTCATCGTGGCAGCAGCTCTAGCAGAGGTACTATTTCTGTATGTCTTGTATCATTTCACTATTTAATCTTTTTCCTAAGTTCTTTTATTCTTGTTACACATATATTTGTATTTTCTCTATTCTGTAATAGAGAGAGAGAGAGAGAAAGAGAGAGAGAGAGTGTGTGTGTGTGTTGTGGATCAATGGCAAAAGTAGGTAATTCACATCCTCGGGTGCAAACTCGAGAACCTTCAGCTAGCCATGTTGAGGTACCATCCCCATCTCACTAGAAAAGGTGTCCTCATCATGAGGACCCTCCGAGGGCTTCAATTAACTGGTCAGCCATCCCTATCCCATGATGCTTTTGACTCCCTAAGAGGCAAATTTAGGGCCAAGGATGTCCGTTAGCATGGAGTCGGTTTCCTTCGGGGACTTTGGGGTTGGTTTTCCCTGTGATAGCTATTGCTCCAGTGCCTTCCTTTTGAAGATTTTAGGTCGGTCTAAAGAACACAACCCATCGCTCGAGCCATTGAAGTCCTTTTTGCGGATGTAGTTCCCTATATGGGTTTCTTCTCTAGCATTTGGTGGTGAAACATCCAAAGTGAGGGATAGAGACTACGATGAGATCTCTGCCATGCCTACTCATGATGAAATAGTGGTAGGCATTATAACACTGATTGATCAACCGCCACTTGGAGGAACATAGCCTCAAGTTGAGACTTTTGACTCAAGTATGATCTAGTAGTTTTTCTCCTTTTTTTTGCTTTAACTTCCAGATGTAATATTATATCTTCTTCATCCCCCTTTTTTGTAGTGCAAATTACTCTCAAATCCATTGGAGGCATGCATCATATGTAGATTCACACAATAAGTATATTTATGAAGATAACCTGATGTTTTTGCATGAACTGATCTCTTGATTGGACCCAGGTTCACCAATATCACTTGATCCTTTTCAAGAGATGCAATACTGTGTTAGACTTCTTAGCTCATTTCAGATTGAATGAAGAGAAGTTGCGATATTGGGAGACTTTATATCAGGAGGCCAAATTTTTAGTTCGACAAATGAAAGCCCTCAACAAATTTCATTCATAAGTTTCATTGTGAGTGAGAGGTCAAACTTCGATGCGATTTTGCTCATGATGAATTTGAAAAGAGCTCGAGGCTTAGAGGACTCTGGCAAGTCACGACATTGGGGCTAATATTGATTGTATAAAGATTCGGCCTTTGGAGAGAACTTAAGCATTCAGTGTCATGTAAGACAGACCTTGAAAGGTGATAGAGCTTGCAAAACATAGAGGGAACAATGGTTTCTGATCGCCATGGTTGCTACCGGTCGCTTAGTCGAGTGGAGAATTTACAAACTGCTGAGATAGAAAATGAGGCTCTTACTATCATTGTATCTTAGCTCAGAGACCTGCAATATCATCTACCTTGATGTATTTTCTCTTTTTTTATTCATATTTTCTTTATGCTTTGAACTGTATCAGTTATCTTGGCTGCTAGAGTCTCTTTGTAGCATGACTCCTATATCAAAGTTGTGTTTCATATGTACTTGCACATTTTTCATGAATAAAAGCTAGACCACCAGCATGCTGTTTCATGATTGCTCTGCTTTAAGGATTTGATGATTTGTTGGTGAGATTAAAATATCGTTGGCCCTATGCTTTATGCCTTAGGCAGACTTATTGAAAATTTCATCTCGAAATTTAGAATTTGCATTTTTCTCCTGTCCTGGCTTTGTGCCTTAGTGGACTTGATGGAGTCAATGATTCATTGATTGAGATGAGAACAACTTCAGTCTTATGCTTTATGCTTTGATGGACTTGTTGAAGATTTCATCTCAAAGACTCGTATCCTATGTCTCATTTTATCCTGCTTTATTCCTTGATGGATTTGATGGAGGAAAGTCTTGAATTGTCTTGAAGACTTATCAAACAATATGAAATTACCTTCTGCCATAGCTTTCTACTTTTATGTGCTTGTAGAAGGATGTCTGTCGATGACCTAGCTCTCTGAGCTTGTATTGGGTCAATGTCGAGGACTTATCAGTCCTATGCTTTGCACATAATGGACATGTTGATGACAAAACTCCCTTAGTTTAGCTTTTAGCTTTGTACGAACATTGAGATGACTTTTGCTTCGCTTGAGTCTGAAGAAGAATTTCTCTTTTTCTGCTTTAATAGACTTGTTGAAAGAGTTAAGATTTGACATATATATTTTTGATTCCAAACTCAGCTTAGTGCATTCTTGAGTAATGATATTTTTTTGTTAGAATTTGAGAATGACCTTATGACCAATAGGGATGATCTCCTAGTATGGGTCACTTGAACTCACTAAGTTGGAGAGATTTGGGGATTTGGACACTCCTGTCTTTGAACTAACAAAGTAGGAGGATTTCTTACTATGGCCTTGTAGGCATTGAGTAAGCAAATCTCATGACCATTTTGACATGTTGAGGACCTACACCCACTTGAGCTTGAGCAATTGATGGAAGATTTTATCATCAGGTTAACGAGATGGGGATCTCTTACTATGGCCTTTGTGGCATGTTGAGTAAGCAGACCTGTCAGCGACTCGACCGTATTTTGGCATATTGAATCTGACCTTATACACCAACTCGAGCCTTTAAATTTGATGTAGTGATGGAAAATGTGTTTCCAACTTGATTTATAAAAGTTTGTAGACTTGAAATTTTTTTCTTTTCTGGTCAATAAGATTTTTAAATTTGAGAATTTGAATACACGAATTTGAGTATGCATATGGGGATCTCGGCACTAGGCACGATGTTAACCCAAATACAAGAAGGGTCCCGTGTGTCTTACAAGGAACAGACTTTTACTATAAAATTTTTAAAAAATGACTCCTGTCTGACAGGGGGATTTTTACTTTATTTTGGAAATACATTTTTGTGTTACAAGAGAATTTCCAAGCAAAACTCACACATGTGTTTAGTAATAAAAACTTCAAGTGCAGAATTTATCTGATTACACTTTTATGTGTAATATTTCTTTAAATATCTAACATTAATTGGAGGCATTGGTCTTTCACCTTTGAAGTCAATGAGCTAGTAAGCTCCTCTTTGATATACCTTTTCAATGACGAAGAGTCCTTCCCAATTAGGCTCAAATTTATTGCCAATTTTGCGATGAGGGATGATTGTGCTTCTCAGCACCAGGACCAATTTCCCTTCTTGAAAAGCTCGAGGACGTACTGTATGATCAAATACTTTGGACATCCTCGCTCGATAGACTTCTAAATTTTGTTGAGCTTGGAGCCTAACCTCATCAAGCATATCAAGCTCTTCCATCCGTATATGAGAATTCTCATCTTGGGTAAGATTTTGTTGAATGGCTACTTGGAGCGAAGGTAGTTCAACTTCGAGTGGTAGAACCGCCCCCCAAATACCATGATAGATTTTATGTGAGTCTTGTAAGTGCGAAGCATAAACGCTTCACAAGCTTAGTATGCCACTCCCTTTATTTCTTGTGAGAATTTTTCTAAGTTTGACTAGTATTTTGTTGAAGCCTCACCAAGATTTGCCTTGGATTATAAATTGACAAATATCGCCAATCAATCTTATGTCGACAAAATCTATATGCTTTAGTGCTTTTGAAGGTCGGCCCATTGTCTAAAAAATGATTCGTGACACCAAATCTATAGACAATATTAATGAAGGTCACTGTCAACAGTGACTTCCTTGAATGGAGAGGCTTCAGCCCACTTGGAGAAATAATCAGTGGCTGCTAAGATGAAGTGGTGACCAGTAGATGATGGTGGATCAATCAGTCCAATTATATCCATCCCCTAGCACTCAAACGCCCAAGATGCTATCATTGGATGCAACAAATTTGGAGGTTGATGAATTATGTTACCATAGATCTGGCACTCATGACATCTATTGGCATGATCGATACAATCTTTTATCATAGACGACCAGTAGTATCCCATCCTTTTAATTTTAAAAGCCATTTTGGGGCGTGATTGGTGTGCGCCATAAATTCCTTGATGAATTTCAATAATTATTTTGTTGGCTTCTTCTATTCCCAAACATCGTAGCCACATCTATTCGAAAGATCTACGATAAAGGGTATTGCCAACATAAGCTTATAGTCAAAGTCTTTTCTCAAGTTGTGCAGCTATCGACTTATTACTTAAAATTTACCTTCCTTGAAGTAGATGATTGTCTAATCTCCTTCTCTACGTAAGGATTTCATTTTGTGGTTCTAGTTTCCGGAAATCTTTCCTCTTGACTTGAGGCTTGTCTTGTTGACTTTGAGAAGCAATTTATAAGAGAGTGTGAGGAGCAACGGAGTCGCATCCTGATTTGTATTTGATGACCCCTCTTCCAGCGGGGATCTTAGATTTGCTGGCTCTAGGACTTAACGATTACAAACACTAATTAGTATGTAGTCATTCATCCATGCTCGCCATTTCTTTAGCTAACTTAGCTAAACGACTGCTATTTTAGCTCGAGACTGAAGTCATAATGACAATTTGCTTTATAAGCTCGAGAACTCATTTGTGATAGTAGATCAAAGCTTGTTGATTTTGTAAAGGCCCAACACTTGATTAATGATGAGTTGAGAATCCATAAATTTGCGATTCTGACTCCATGGAAATGCTTCCTCTAAACCGCCACCAATGTTTCATTATGCTTCATTGTTATTCGTGGTTGAGTTATAAGAGTGTCCTTATACCACCTTCAGCATGATCAAAATGAGGATGCCGCCTTTGTTTGAGGTTTAAGGGTTGAGTGTACTTGATGGATGAAGCTCCATATACATATTTTTTTTTTTTTTATATATATGCATGATCGCTCATCAAGAAGATCATCATTATGAATCAGGATGGGATGTGCAGCAAGAAAATCTATAATTTACCTCTTCACCACTTTCTGGGGAACATATGTAATATCGAATTATAGCAGGAGGACAACCCATTATGCCAAGCGACCTGTCAACATTGGTTTTATCATCAAGAACTTCAATGGATCGATCCTTGAGATGAGAGTAATTTTATGAGATAACATGTAATGATATAGCAAAAAAAATTAATAAATAATGCTTCTCAATTGAGAATAACATGCACCCTATTAGTCTTGACTAATGTAGTAGAGCATTCTCCATTCCTTCTTCATTATGTTGCACCAACAGGGCACCTAGAGATTCCTCCAGTGCTGCTATGTACAAGATGAGAGACTTTCCTGGGATTGCGGCTGTAAGAATAGGTGATTCAATAGATATTTCTTGATTGTCGAAGGCCTCTTGACATTTTTATCCCATTTGAAAGGAGTGTCTTTCTTCATTAGTTTTGTAAATGGTTGACATCTGCCTGACAGATTTGATATAAATCTTCTAATAAATGCAAGATGCCCCTTATGGAACGAAGTTGGCGAAGGCTCATTGGAGGAGGCATTTCAACTATTGCTTTGATTTTGTTGGGATCGATTTCTATCCCCATGCGGCACACAACATATCTAAGGAACTTCCCCGTGGAGACTCCAAAGGCACACTTGAGAGGATTCATCTTGAGATCATATTTCCTAATTCTTTCAAAGACTATCCTTAAGTCATCGAAGTGATCTTTGCAATCTATACTCTTAACAACAAGGTCATTTACATAGCACTCTACCTTTTAATGAATCAATTTGTCAAAGATGCACATCATAACCCTTTGGTATGTAGCTCGATTCTTCAAGCAAGGCATGATGGTAGCAATATATGTGGGTCTAATGAGGTATATTTTCATCTTTTTTAATTTGATTGTATCCTGATAATCCATCCATAAATGAGAACATGTCATGGTTTGAAGGATTATCCACTAACAGTTCTGATACATGGAGCAAAAAGTCATCTTTTGGGCATACTTTGTTTAAGTCTTTGAAGTCGATATAGATATGAATCTGACCATTCTTTTTCTATACTGGGATGATATTAGCTATCCACATTTTTTTCTTCAATGAAACCATTCAATGAGCTTCTAGTTTGCAACCATTCTTCAACCTCCATTCGCTAGACTTGTTTTCGACTGTGTACATCCGCTTAATAGCTAATTTGTGAACTGCTACATCGGGGGATAATTAGCATAAGTCCAAGCAAAGCAATCCCTAAATTAATAAAGTAAAGTTTTTAATTCTTCCACTTTATTTTTAGGAAGTAAAGCATTGATGAATGTTGGGCGAGGATCCTCCTTGGTTCTTAGATTAATATCTTTAAGTTCATCCATAGTAGCCGCCTGCCCACCATCTTCAAGCTCTTCAGGGGCTTGCCTGAATTCTACTTCTTCATTATTTGTAAGCCTGACTTCTAAAATGTCATTCTCATTTTCATTATCACTCTCAATTTATATTCATGTTATGCAGTGTATTCTGTAATTATTGTTGGATGAACCCAAGGCCTTTGATAGTGTGCTTATTTTTTTTTACCAATAGTTTGAGAACCTTGTGGGTACCACATCATCTCAAAGAGCTTAGTCCTTTGCTTGCTTGCTCCAGCATGGACTCCATGCTTACACATTAGGTTTTGCATTTTTGGAGAATAATATTTTGATATCTTATGGGCATAGTTTCTTCTCTTCAGATAACTGCATTGCCCAATCAGGATCTTCTTGATATCCCTCAGATTTATAAAATAGTCTTCCTAGCCTGTGTTTTCCAGGGAGATGAGGTACATAGAAGGTCACCAATTCCTCAACTTTGTGAGTTTCTCGAGAGGTTATTTCTTTAAAATGTTGAGGAGGAACAAGAGTGACTACAAGTATAGTCTATGTTGTCGATGAATCTATGATTATTTTAAAGTAGG
Source organism: Cymbidium sinense (assembly GCA_021442155.1). Taxonomy (NCBI): domain Eukaryota; kingdom Viridiplantae; phylum Streptophyta; class Magnoliopsida; order Asparagales; family Orchidaceae; genus Cymbidium; species Cymbidium sinense. Next base: position 107,040,483 of record CM038223.1, on the reverse strand, counting down.
TGCATTGCACCTTACCTTCAAAGTTCAAACTCATGTCAGTCAATGTCTTAATCAATCAGCTTTGCTTGAAGATTCATGTGGACCTTTGGATTTGAAAATAATAGATTCCTCTTATTCTTCGGTGTCACTGCCTAAATGAGGGACATTGCTACTTATTTTAGACTTGATCTTTATATCCTTAGGGATATTTGAAACAATCTCTTTTCCTTTCTTTGTTTTAATTTCTCCCTTCTTCTTAACTTGTTCTTTTATGGGTTTTGAAGTAGATGCAGTGTTTGCTAGTTGCTTTGTTAGCTTGGATTCTCTCGGAAGGAAGTAACTGGCATCTTGATGTATCTTCATTTCATGCACCATAAAAGGTTGTATGTCACCCATAATTTTGCATTCTTTCCCATCTTTTGTATATTTCATACATTGATGCAATGTAGATGGGATAATACCATACTCATGAAGCCATGGTCGGCCTAGAAGAGCCCTGAATGAAGTATCTGCATCGAGCAGATGAAATTTGGCTTCTATGTAGAGGCCTCTGAGTTTAAGAGGGAGGACAAATGACCCAATAGTTTTCTATCCCTTCTCATTGAAACATTGGACCAGGATTTTATCTCATCCCAGATGTTGTACATCTAGAGATAACCACTTGAGGGTTCTTAGGTTCATAAGATTTATAGAAGAACCAGAATCAATTAAGATCCACAGTATTATAACTTCATTACTTTCAGTTGTAACATACAGAGGGCGATTGTGTTGTACAGTTCCAAGCAAAAGATCTTCTTCTGAAAATGTGATGGCTGGAGGATCTTGAACGTGCAAGGTCTCCGTTAAACGTCGCTTAGTAGAATATCCTTCAAATTTCTCTAGCTTTTTAAGCTCTAATTAGAGTATTACGGAGATCTTCTGACATCAAAAGTGCTTTGTATACACTAAGCTGTGCGAATTTTCCTTAAGTGGGATCAAATGTTGTAATATATCCCTTTATTTGGTGAATGTTTCTTGTTTGAATCCTTAGGGATGACTTTTTCATTGATTTCAATTTCTTTTCTTTTATCTTTATTTATAAGCTCTTTCCTCTGTTGAGATGGCAGCACTCGACCACTTCTCAATTGCACTTGAGCTACTTCTTTCAAATTTGAATCTTCAGATGAATTGGTTGCTTCAACATCTACTTCTGCTTCTTCTAATGATGGACTAGAAGATTGAATCCTTTACATTTTACATTCTTCATGTCTGCGACGAGCTCGATTCATCTTCATTTGGGAAAGCGAGTTTCTAGCTATTATCGACTTCATCACCAAGATTCGGTGAAGTTCTTCATCTTCTTCCCCTGCTTCTTCACTGATCTAAAGCTTGGTAATGAAATCAGCAAGTGTGATGAGTCATCTTGCTGGATGTATGTAATCATCCATATGGTCTTTTGCCTTAGTATGTGACCATCCATGTTATTGATGGTCTTACGTTTGATCTTTTTCTTTGATTTATTCTTTTCTTGGCTTTTCCTTGCGGTATTTGGCTATCTTTCATGAGATGAACTAGCCTTTCCATAACTTGGGTTTCTTTACTCAATGCAGGCTCAAGTGATTTCCACTGAATACCTGGAATGCCTTCCAATCATTTCAACATCTTTACAGTCTTTTAAGAAACTATAACTTTCCATCCTTCATCATCAACCAATTTCTCCTTGCCTTTATCTTTTCTTGATGGAACTGAAGAGGAGGTGATTACCTTTGTAGATTCTTTCTTGAACATACCAATACACTGTCCGATAGAATGAATTCTCCATTTCTATATTTTTGTTCTAGCCAATCTTTGAATATGTAGCAATATTCAATGGGATGGCTGAGCACCAATGGTATAAGCAATAATTAATATTATCGGCCTGTTTAGCTTCTTCAGGTCTTTTACACTTTGGGAGCTGGAGACCTGCATTGAGTGCATGCTTGAATAGTTTAGCCACACTTTTCCTTTTAAAAGAATAATCTTTGTTCAGCCTTTCCTTGAGGGTTGGGGCCATTGAGTCATTCGCTCCTTTTGTTTGCTTTGGTCACTCGCCTCCACTGAAGCGACCTCGAGGCACATCATTATCTCCAAGTATGAGCTTGGGTTGTGGAGCATGATTGAATGACTGCTTTGGACTTTCTTGGTAAACAGGTAGCCTTTCTTTGTCAATATTATAGACTAACCGCTTACCTGTATCTTTCTTGAATGAGGTGAAATGTGTTTCACCTTTCTTTGGATATGAAGCTTTTCCTCTTTTGAATTTGTCTGAATGGCTATCAGAGCGTGATAAATTTAATTTCTCAAATTTAGCCACCCTATCAAGCAGCTCTTGAAATGTGATAATTGAAGCCATGCAAAGATAGAGCGCCATTTTCTCATCAATGTTCCCATAAGTAATTAAATTGCATGCTCTTCTTCTAACTGTTGCTCACATTTCATACTCATATTTCTCCAACGTGTGATGTATCTGGTTACTGACTCGTCTTTCTCCCTTTACTCAAGGGAGAGATCAGCAATAGTTATCTTCTTGGCTGCGCTGGCAAACCTTTTAACTAACATGGTCTCAAGTTCTGTGAAGGTCTTAACTGAGTCATTTGACAACTCTGCATACCATTAAAAAGCAGTGTAAGTCAAACTACTAACAAATTGGCAGAATAATAATGCATCATTGCCCCCTGTGTTACCACAAGATGCTTTGAACTGGGCTAGATGCTACTTGGGATTGCCATTTTCATCAAATAGATTAAACTTTGACATTGAGTATCCCTTTGGGTATGAAATTTGATCATACTCCGAGGGATATGGACGACCCTTGCTCACCAATTTTTTGCTTGCTTCGCATCTATAACAACTTTGATCTTCTCATTCAAATAATATCAGTTAAGTTGTGGCGACTTGATATTTCATTTTGAAAGCAGTTGTGCTAACGTTTACTTCAACCCTCGCTTCGGGCTCAATTTGCACTCTCGAAGTATGTGAGATTAGGTTTATTGGAGGGTTGTCGTGGGCACTACTAGAGGCTTGATGATTATTTTGAGGGATAGGTGTTGAACCTGCTACAATATTTCTTTACATTAACTGCATCATCGCAGTCATCTGCATCATCATTTCGCTCATTTTCATATTCAACTGAGCGATTTATTTGTCCTTGGCTTTCATTTGGCATTGAATTTGTCTCCACGCCTCTACCAAAGTGGTTGTGTCTGTGAAGGTGGGATTTTCTTCCCTTTCTCCTTCTTCTTCTTTTTGTTGTTCCTCTCCTGAAGAATCAGAGGATGCTTCCTCTATTTGAACATTCTATTATTCTTTAGGTTGAGGGGGAAGTGATGTTGTACGATGCCTATGTTGATATTGGCGCACGCTAGATGACTCACCACTTGTTGTACCATGTACACTATTTTGACAGCTGTTGTATCCTCCTCTTCCCCTTCATCTTTTTGGACACAGATCTATGATTGGTGTCTCCAATGGACTTTCAATTCAAGTGTGGAATCGAGACTTCTTTGATTGGAGGGCTTCGATTAAAGCTAACCTCCTCTCACTAAGATGGAGTTGATTGGCGACTGGATCCTCTGGAGGATTCTCCAAGGTGTCGACCGTCAGAAAATTTATCATCTGGGGTATTCATTTTAGGCTCCCATCACTGATAAATTTCAGTTAGGGCGGATCTCCGGAAGTGCACACCAAATGTCGCACCGTGTCTTTTCTCTAAGATAATATATATTTTTAGGCCTAGGCCTCCATATTTGTTTGCCTTTCCACCGGACCTTTCGGCGACGGATTCCTGGACACATGGTCCAAGTGTCACGCTCAATGCTCACCACATGAGACATGAATTGGTTGGTGTCTTGCTGGAATTATGGGATGAGGTATCCTTGGAGGAGCAGTTCTAACATCCTTGATAACAGGACCGATATTTTCTTTTCATTAGTCCTCTCTCCTTAGTAACTTAGAGGACCAGATGCACTCTTGTAGATATAGTTTTGGGTTTCCTCATTAGAGGAGCTGGAGCCTGGCACTGTCGGGTCTAGAAGGACTGTTTAATCTAACTAGTAGAGTTATTTTATTTTACCCACTTAAGGTTGTCGAACCTATTATAGGTTGGAATACTCACTGCTGGTTCCATGGTTGGTTGTCCAGCTGATTGCACAAGCAGTAATCGTTGATCACGTAGCTCAAGACTTCTATTTCTTCTTTGCCTTTTGCTTGAAATGAAGAAGCTTGACATCTCCCAGGGGTAAAGGTTTTTGGGGTTATGTTGTTGAGGAACTAAGGACATCCTAGTAACAACCCTCTTCATGATCGGGGTCTTTGAGCCCAAGCCTCAAAACAGAAAGTTTCTTAGGCACCCCATAGTAGGGTCCGACCTCAAGCCTCTTGATATTGTTACACATGGCGTGCGGAGGCATAGGCCTTGATTGAGGCCTGATAGTGTGACCTTGGGCCATGATGGTTGGAAAGTCAATGCTACCAAACTGGATGGTAGCCCCAGTGTTTTCAGTATTAATGATGACATTGGCCAAGCAGATGTTGGTTCCATCTCCTAGAGTAATAGTGTCGAGAGTGTTTTGTAGAGCCATTCTGGAGGTTTAAAGGTAAATATTAACAATTGAAAATAGCTATACTATCCCCTTTCTTCCAAAAATATGGATACAATAAGACAAAACATACTAAAGCACAGGCTCTAAACAAAATCTTAAATGAATTAAGTCTCTATTTAGAAAGCCTTTAAGTTTTCTCTTTCAACTTCTCATTTTCAATTTCATTTTCATTTATCATTTCATTTTTTTTATACTCTACTACAATTATAACTAAGATTCAACTAGCCAAAGATGGAAAGAGAAACCTGTCCCTAGCGGAGTCACCAAAAATCTATGGGATTCAAAAATTCACCACCGACCTCTTTTTGATGAAAAGAGTGTTTTCAAGTGTCGGTGAAAATTTCAGAAGGTAGATGAATAGTAGATAAGACACTACCCAGAGATTTCACCTTATTTTATAAGGACTTGTTAGATCTAGTTCCAGGTTTCCTATAGGCGCAACCTCTATAGTTAATTACCCCTCCTAATACTGAGAGAGCACTTTCTATTAAGGATAATCAATGAATCATTAAATATCGAGTATATAATAGTAGTGAGTAGAGTTTAGAATTTATGAAATTTATCATTTTAATTTAAAACTTTTGGTTGGGGAATGATGATCGCCCGATCTACATCTCATGGTTGTCATCGGTTCAGTCCACGGTAGTCATAGAGGTAGTCGACCCGGCAAGGATCCTTGACACACACATGTTACATCATCCAAGGTGTCCTTGTAGACCTGGGGTGAAGTTAGTCTAAGGGGACAAATATAAGTCAACCTTAGCTAACATAGGGCTTTTTTTCCATCCAAATACATTCTATATTTCACAACTCAAAGAACAAAGTCATTGGGGAACATATAGGCTACGGTCATGACCATAATTTAGTGGTGCCATATCACCAAACCACGTCAGAGGGTCGTCATTTATGTGGTGCCATTTTTGGCAAAATCATACAGAAGACAGACGTCATAAACCTTAAGATTTTTGAGTGTGAAAATAGTTATGCATTTAATTTGACATTGACTCTTTGTGAGCAAAAGTTTTCTTAATTTGTCACCCCCAGACAAACAGTTGTGAAGTGGTGGATTGATTTTAAGTTTAAATTTAAATAATTAATTTTATTTAATTTATATATTATTTTTATTTTTTATTTATTTGAATTTTGATCATTTTATAATTGATTTAGATTTGAATATATGATCATTGATCATTTAAAAATATACTAATGATAATTTTTAGTAGACCTTGTCAACTCTACATGCTTTTTGCAGAGGATCGGGTCTAAATTCATTGCTCCCATATTTGTAATCCTCTAAACCTTGTCAACTCTAGCTTGAGGCATAGGATTGGGTTTGAGACTTTTCTCTTGGGAGTTTGAACTTGAGAAGTGTAAATAGATTTATCATGTGTCATTTTATGATAGAATTAGCTTCTCAGATTTTATTAAATTGAAATTCTTATAATAACATTATTAGATTTTTAGGTTTTGTTAACGGACTCAGTCTTAAGACCAAACTGGGGTGTAGATATCTATTCTTTCATTTTGCACATGACTTGCATATCTTTTTAGATGCTTGATATAATGAATACTTCAACATATATACAGGTATCTATTCTTTTAAAATGTTGTATGGGCATTTGGATGTCCAAGTTGAAGTAGTTATGTTTGACATAGCATATGTGTCAGATTGCAAGCATAAGTTTTGATATAGAGTTTTTTGGGATTTTGTTAACCCGGACTGGTCTAAGACCAAACCAGGAAGTGTAGTTATTTGTTCTTTTTAGTATATGACTTGCATATTTTCTTAATTATCTAACTTAGTGAACACTTCAACATACATAAGAGTATATATTATTTTAACATGTTGTATGGATATTTAGATGTCTAAGTTGAAGTGTAGATGTCAAATTGCAAGTTTTGATTTTGATATGACATGTTTGGGTTTTGTTAACCTGGACCCAGTCCTAAGACCAAACCTAGAAATAGGCCTTGTCAACTCTAATTATCTTCTTATAGAGGATCAAATCTAGATTAATTATTTCAAGATCTTTCGTTCTTCAAACCTTGTCACCTCTAGATTGAACATAGAGAATCGAGTTTGAGACTTTCTTTTTGAGATCTTAAACTTGAAATGATACATTAATAATAATGCTGGTAGATTTATCTTTTATCATTCTATGACAGAATTAGCTTCTCAGATTATATTAAATTGAAATATTATAATAGCATCATTAGATTTTTATATTTTGTTAACTACCGGTCCTAAGACCAAACCAGGAAGTATAGATATCTGTCATTTCATTTTAGGTTTGTCTTGCATATTTCTCCTAAATATTTGATCTAGTAGACATTTTAACATACATACAAGTATCTATTCTTTTAAAATATTATATGGATATTTGAATGTCTAAGTTGAAATAACTATGTTTAATATGACATATCATCTTTAATACATGTTATAAAATAAGTAACAATCTATTCTTGATCAAGCATGTATATGTTCTTGAATTCAACATTCCCAAATGCAAACCAAATGAGTATCTATTCTACATGATCAAACATGTATATGTTTGAAAGAGGTAAGATATCTGCTTTCACATCAAGTGAGCATTTGTTCTTTAATAATATGAATTTAAGCCCTTCTCGATTTGTCATGAATCAAACATGTATATCTTTATAAGATATATATTTAACCTTGTAAATCATTCGCTAAGCATCAAGTGCAATATCTATCTTAAAAGAAATTTAAAGATAGGTTATGAATCACACATAAGTTTTCACGACATCCAAACTCCTTTATGCATATTAGAATTTGGTTGGATAGAGATCAATTCAAATGTAGACTTGTATATGAGTTTCCATTCGATGCTTCTTTGAATTTGAAAGAGAGCTTCATGCTTAATGAATAGCCATTCTTATTTCAAGACTCCCTTCACATATTCATAGAAAGGAAAGAATGATGATGCTAATGAAAATACCTACTTCCCATCTTTCATTCTCTCATTTTTTAAAATAATAATCAACTAGAATTTGGGCTTCATATAAAGTAAGTAATTTTGGAGGATCATTTCCTACCTTTATAACAATGAAAAATATAGATTTGACAATTGTTTATGGGTGTAATATGAACATTCATTAGATAAAATGTCATTTTAACATTACCAATCAGCAAGCTAAAGGGGCTTAAAATTACACTAAACTTCTTTTCAAATGGCAAATATGAAGCCATTCACTTTTCCTTTCATTCTATTCCTAAGCTCATGACAATTTTATAGAACTTGGAGATTTTATAAGTTAGATAATCATACTAAGTTTGATAAACTTAGAGAAATATGAAATTTCCCTTACACAAGGTTAAGGGAATCTGAAAAAGGTTAAGAAAATTTGAAATTCTTTCTTACACATAGAAAATCTGAAATAATGATTTTCATGATTGAGAAAAATCTGAAATTTTCCTTACACAAGATTAAGGAAATATGAAATTCTTTCATACACATAAAAAAAATTTGAAATAATGATTTTCATGATTGAGAAAAAAAATCTGAACTCTTTCTTACACAAGGTTAAGGAAACCTGAAATTCTTTCTTAAATGAATATTGATCCTTATGATTGTAAATGACCAAGCCATAGGAGGAGGCAAAAAGAAAGGGTAATCATGAGCTTGCAGCATTTAGTTTATGGTAATATGACAACTTAAATATGTGTTCATCCCCATTAAGCCTTATCTTTATCATGCTTTACCTAAGCCCATTTGTAATGTTTTTGTATAAGCCCATTTGTAATATTTTGTATAAGCCCATTTGTAATGTTTTGTATCAGCCCATTTGTAATATTTTTTATAAGCCCATTCAAGAATTTTTTAGGATAGGCCAAGTATGAAGAAGAAAGCCCATGACATTATAATCCATTCATAATATCATTTATTATATTTTAGCTATTTGTCATGTCCCCCTCTTATCATGACATACACTCATAAATGAGAGTAAGACTTTCCTTCCCATTCTTTTTATGACACACCCATTTTGGTTGAAAAAGAGGACTTCTTTCCTCTCCACTCTTTTATTTATTTATTTATTTTTTTCTTAGATTCATGCTCATTTCATGAGTGATTAAGAAGAGGCTGACAAAAAGAGATAAAAGCCTCCCCTCAGATCCATGCTCATTTTATGAGACATTAAGAGGGAATGATAAAGAAGTGAAGATCTCCCCTTAAACCCATGCACATCTTATGAGGCATTAAGAGAGAATGTCAAAGAAATAAAGATCTCCTCTTAAACCCATGCTCATTTTATGAGGCATTAAGAGAGAATGATAAAGAAGTAAAAATCTCCCCTTAAACTCATACTCATTTTATGAGGCATTAAGAGAGAATGACAAAGAAGTAAAGATCTCCCCTTAAATCCATGCCCATTTTATGAGACATTAAGAGAGAATGACAAAGAAGTAAAGATCTCCCCTTAAATCCATGCCCATTTTTTGAGGAATTAAGAGAGAATGACAAAGAAGTAAAGATCTCCCCTTAAATCTATGCCCATTTTAGGAATCATTAAGAGAGAATGACAAAGAAGTAAAGATCTCCCCTTAAACCCATGCACATTTTATGAGGCATTAAGAGAGAATGACAAAGGATATGAGACATTAAGAGAGAATGACAAAGAAAAAAAAAGATCTCCACTTAAAGCCATGCTCATTTTATGAGGCATTAAGAGGGAATTACAAGAAGTAAAGATCTCCCCTTAAATTCATGCCCATTTTATGAGGCATTAAAAGAGAATGATAAAGAAGTAAAGATCTCCCCTTAAATCCATGACTATTTTAGGAATCATTAAGAGGGAATGACAAAGGAAATAAAGATCTTCCCTTAAACCCATGCACATTTTATGAGGCATTAAGAGAGAATGACAAAGGAAATAAAGATCTCCTCTTAAACCCATGCTCATTTTATGAGGCATTAAGAGAGAATGACAAAGAAGTAAAGATCTTCCCTAAACGCATGCCCATTTTATGAGGCATTAAGAGAGAATGACAAAGAAGTAAAAGTTTCCTCTCCTTCTTAATGGCATGTAGAAAAAGTATAGAAATTAATGGGATGACATAAGTCCCATTTCCATTTTTTTGGCCTCATGCTAAGGCTAACCTTCATTATAAATAAGAGAGAATTCTTCTCTCATGAAGACTTTACTCTCCCACTTCTCCTCATTCTACTTACAAAATCTATTGCAAGTCTAAGTCTCCTAAGAGAGAGTTCATCTACCCTTCAAAGGAAGAGATCTCCAACACTTAAGCTTGTTCTTATCATAGCACATTAATTTGTAAGCTATGTCTAACTTGATGCTTTTAATTTTATCCCTCCTCACCTCATATGAATAGATATTTGATAATAAAATAAGACTTAAATCATGCAACTATATGATATTTGTCTTTATATTTTCTACTATTCATAAACATATAAAGATTGTTGAAAAAAATAAATGAGATAGGACAAACATTCATACTAAATTCGTGATCACAAATCTGAAAGTTTAAACTTGACTAAGCAATCATCCATGCTGATTTCCTTATCTCAATCTTATTTCATGACTTAGGAAAAGGGGAGGCAATCACATCATAATCATATGCATGGTAATACGACAAGATTTAAATCACATGGCACATTAGGTGTCTTCTTTCAAATAACTCGTTCATGTAATACATAAAGATATAGTTGGCAATGAAGTAAAGTTTAATTCATATAATGCATTGGGTGTCATATTTATATTTCTCACATTCATGTAGCATAATCACCATTTAGGCAAAAGAAATTTGAATTTTAAACAAATAATTTCCACATGCTATGAAGATTCAAATAACAATTGAACTAAGCATGAGTGAGCATATTGTAATTGTCATATGGTATGATGGTTCGAATAATAATGAGCTAAGCATGAATGAACATATGCACATGCTTTCCTTCTTAAGAACTTATGTATTTATACATACTTTTTTTTGTTTACCAAAATTTTCAGCAGCCTCACGACGTCATCCCCGCATAAGAGGGCTACTTCGGGAGACTAAACCTTCCCATCATAATAAGAAAGACGTGCATGGTAGGTGTCGTGAGACACCGCGACCAAAAATTTATTTTCCCACCACGCTAAGAAAGGCATGCATGGGTTAATATAGCATGCTACATGCTATGAAGATTCAAATAACAATTAAACTAAGCATGAGTGAGCATATTGTAATTGTTATATGGTATGATGGTTCGAATAATAATGAGCTAAGCATGAATGAACATATGCACATGCCTTCTTTCTTAAGAACTTATGTATTTATACAAACTTTTTTTTGTTTACCAAAATTTTCAGCAGCCTCACGGCATCATCCCCGCATAAGGGGGCTACTTTGGGAGACTAGACCTTCCCACCACAACAAGAAAGGTGTGCATGGTAGGTGTCCTGAGACACCGCAGCTAAAAATTTATTTGCACATCACGCCAAGAAAGGCATGCATGGGTTAATACAACATAGCACAACATTTTTTTGCCATTGAAACAGCGTGAGCAAGTACTTATCACAATAGGTTTCTCTACTATGTTGGAATAACGTGAACATGTACTTATAGTAACAGATTTTTCTGCCACGTTGGAACAACGTGAACATGTACTTATCATGAGTTTCCCCGCCACATTGGAATAATATGAACGGGTACTTATTTCAACAGATTTTCCTTCCAAGTTAGAACAACATGAACATGTACTTATCACAAGTTTTCCTACCATATTGGAACAATGTGAACGGGTACTTCTCACAAAGCATGTTTAGAAACTTACATTTGCTTGTAAGCATGCATGTATATATACTTAAGCAAGACATATGACATTTGTAAGTTTAGTTAAGCATTGCATTGAAAATATCACAAGTAAAAAAAACACTAAATGAATTTTCAATTGCATATATCATCTTCCTTTTCCCCTTCTTTTTTTGGCATAAGAGATGCAATACATTTCTCTAACTTTACAAGTAAGATAACATTCAACTATCAAATTATAGGCATATGTTTCATTTGTCGTTACCAAGTGTGTAAAGAAATATTTCACTTCATAATTACTTTCCCCATTCCATGAACAATTGCATTTAAACATAATTTGCTTGGATAGCATGTAACAATCTTTCCTTAAAAATCAGCACACATGTAACAATATTTCCAAAAGAATCTATATTCCCTTTGCAATAGTACACAATACTTTAACCTTTACTTGAATGGACTTTTTAATATCAAAATAGGAATAAGCTTTTTTAATATGTATACATGCTAATCCATACATAAGCACAACAAGAAATATGAGATTTCTTTATACAACAACAACAAGCCTTTATCCCACTAAGTGGGGTCGGCTACATGAATCCTTCATCTCCATTATATCCTATTGTGTCAAATTCTCATTTAATTCAAGCATACTAAGGTAATTTTTTACATCTTAACCAAGTCTTTTTATGTCTACCTCTACCTTTCTTAACATAAGGCAAATATAATACATCTACTCTCTTAGCGAGGGTCATCATACCAAGTTATCTAGGACTCTCTCTAATCTTATGCCACTGGCACTACTCCAACTTTTTTTCGAATATACTCATTTCTGATTTTATCTCTAAGGGTAAAGTCACTCATCCACGAGCATTCTCATCTACTCTTAGCACTTAACTTAGTCTTATGCTTCTCTTATTGTATTGTTATTGCTGTCTAAATATTGCGGTCTTACCAACAATAACAATAACAAGCCTTCATCCCACTAAGTGGGGTCAGCTACATGAAAATCTAAGATTTCTTTATAATGAGTAAAAATAGAAATCAATTCCATTATTATGCTTTCAGCAACATAAGCTTGAAAATCTGATTAGAGAGACAAGATTATGAAGTAGGGGATTTCTTTATGATGGGTAAAACAGAAACCAACCCAATCAACACAATCTCATCAACATAAATCTAAAAATCTGAAACTTTCAATTGCAAAGAAGGGAAGAAGAAAGCAAGCTAGGATTTAACATTGATTCAAAACAAACCAAGACAAAAAAATCTACTACAATACTTCCAAGGCAACAAGTACAATAGTATCCTTACTATTAAACCTTTCCAACACCACTCCAAACACAAGGAGGGCCTTTCCAATTAGCACTCCAAGCACAAAGGGTGTCTCACAATTGAACCACGATCATCCAAAAAAATCAGATAATGGCCATTGCATATAACAACTCTCACAAATTTTTTTTTATTTCCAACTTCATTTTAAGCACATGAAAAAGACTTAGCAAGTATCATCCCCTCTAAACAGAAAATCTGGAGCATGAAAGAGAGTGAAAATTTGCATAAACTTAGGGTTTGAGCCATACATCATTTCAAAATCCTATTTCCACACTTCTAACTTTATTTTAAACATGTAGAAAAGCCTTAGTAAACATTATTCCATCCACAAAAAACCTGAAATTTAAAAAGGGAGAAGGAAACTTTGCACAAACTTAGGGTTTGAGCCATACCACATCTCAAACCTTATTTTCAAACTTCCAATCTCATTTTAAACAAGTAAAGTGGCATAGCACATATCATCTTGCCTATAAGAAATCATTTTAAGCAAAATGGGAACATGAAATCCATTGATAATAGCAAACGACATGAGATTTAGGTCATACATCATCCCATATCTCAAAATTAAAATCTTAACATCATCTTAAGCATAGAATAAGATAGATTTACCAAACCCTAACTTCCAAAAGAACTCAAATGCATGAGAATAAGCTTAGGGTTAGAGAGAGATGACCCAGAGAGTTTGATTGCTAAAGAGGAAGAAGAAGAAGCTCTTTCGGTTGAGATAGCTAGGATCTCTCACTAACTTGGCAAAGCAAGCAGAACGGAATGCTCGAGAGGGATGGGTGAACCAAGTGGGGACGTCAGATGGGTCGATCGAAGAGCAATGAAGGAGAGCCTTGGACGAGAATCCCGCAAGAGAAGAAAAATGCCATTAGAGAGAAGAGTTGCGTGAGAGATAATGCCCTAGTCGCTCGACCTTTTGGAACATTAGGGCTGATCGGCTTCGTTTAATTGGTTGCCTAAACGGCAACCAATTAGAAATAGCGGTTGGCTATTTTAATTAGGTGAGTGGGCGGCTCGATTAGCATAGAGATTAGGGGTATTAAGGGATTAAGCAATCACTAATCATTTTAATTACAAATCAATATAATTTCAAGTCAAATATTATAAATTTACTTTGTGCGATAAACCCTAGCAATATGGGTGTCAATTTTAGGTATTCCTATTGTGCCAGACCTAATGGCGCAGTTGATTTCGCGATCGGAGCTCGTTTGAACCACGTTGCGATGATCAGAGTGAAATTGGGTTTAAATTACGCGATGTCGCGCTCGAATCGATCAACGTTCGCGTAGACTTTGTTGAATTGATCGCGGAAGGCATCATTTGATAGATTTGATGTTTCGACGAGAATGTGCGGTCAATTTTATAAAAAATGGTCGTTCGGATGTTGGCGGGGCTTCTCGGTCTCGATATGCATTTAATTTTATTGAAAATTAATTTCGATCAATTGATTGATTATTAATTGATTTGATATGAATTTTGATATTTTAAATATAATTATGCAATCAAAATTTTTGGATAAAAAGATTTTAATTAAATTTGAACATTATTAGGGAACTTTAGCTTTTGAAAATGCGACGTGCCATTATTTTTTTTATAAATTTGGCCATACTAACTTAAGTTCAATTATGACACACACATGTAGGTCAACAGATATTTTTTTTTTAATTTTTAAAAAATATTTTTTAATTTATCTTTGTGAGAAGAAAAGTATTATATTTCAAAATATAAAATTGTAGATGGTAGATATATAAATGTATAAGAATTGTGTGGTATATATATATATATATATATATATATATATATATATATATATATATATATATATATATATATATATATATATATATATATATATATATATATATATATCTTCCTAAATTAAAATCATATTATAATTTATTGTTCATCATTTCAAAAAAAAAAATAATAAAAAAGAAGAGAGAGAGAGAGATGTAAATACATGCATCCTCTTTTAATCTGCTAAAAATAGAAAAAAAAATTAAATTGTTAATATTCAATTTAGATGAATTTATTAATTATTATATTTATTTTAAGATTAATGTAAAATATATGATTAATCAATTTTTAATGTAAAAAAATAACTTAAAAATAGATTTCAATTAAATTTAATTTAGAATATTATGACCCAAAATATTTTTAAGATTAATTTTCCTCAAATTTTAAATTTTATTGTTTAAAAAATTAAAATCAGTATTAATTGAATGCTAATTTAATATAATTAAACCCAATTCTACACTCATAGGACCACTTTAGATGCAAAATTAACCACTGCCGTATTTGAATTAATTCGTGCCTTCATTAAAAAAGCATTGGTTGGGTCATAATCAATGTTTAATTAATTATAATGATGCTAGACTCTATATTAAGATATTTAATTATGATTGTGATGGCTATTAAAATAATGAGTATTTAGATAATAACTTGTGGGTTATGTACTTCATAGCATCATTAAAATAATAATTGTTCCTTTTATTGTGAAAAATTAATTATATTTAATGAAACATTAAATAGCCTTAAAAATATATCTTTCTCTATCACTTAATCATTATGTACTATAAAATTAAAGAATATTTATATGTATATAGTCATTTCATAAGATATTGTGCATGATTTATCAATTAAATATTTAGATAAACTACGTATAATTTTTAACTTAAAATTAAATTTTAATTATTATATCAGTTTATTATATGATCCCTAGTAGGAATATTTGTTAATAAGCAAATTATCTTCTAATTAGTTGAATCAACTAACCATTTATGCTTATTCAATAATTAAATATTTATAAAATAAAAAATCATACAAGTATAAAATATTTTCAAATCATTATATATATATATATATATATATATATATATATATATATATATATATATATATATATATATATATATATATATATTATCTCATAAAAATATTTATAATGATTTTTACAATGCATTCATAACTTCCTTATATATTGAGGACATTTATTTATTTATTTCATTAAATCCAGAATAATATTTTTCCCAATATATATCATATGATAAATAATTACAATGCAATAAGCTTATGGTGGGCTGATAACTTATGTGCAATAATACTATTTTGCAGTCAATATTTGATTATATGAAAAAGAAATAAAGTGTATAAAAAATTTAATGTAAAAGAAACATAATCTATTTCAAATATTTTATAATTATTTGATTGGATGCAAATTAAATTTAAGAATTTATTTTTTGATGTTTATTTTGAGTAAAAGTAAATTAATATAAATCTTAAAAGTGATCGTCGTCAATAGTGATAAACTGTCGTAGAAGGTGGCCAACAATAGTGGTGGACAACAATGAGCGGCTGATAGAGGCGGTCATGGGTGGGTGTGATAATTTGCGATTGGCTACTAGCGAGGAAGACAAGCTAGATGGTACGGCAGACTATATCAATCAGTGTAAAATAAAATCACCCAAAATCAGTAAAATTAATTTTTACAGAATTTGAGTTAAAAGTTGAAAAAGTAATGTATTATAATTTTATATTGAATTTCTTTTTTAATAAGTAATGCATAAAAATTTTATTTTTCAATTAACCAAATAACTCATGAAGCAAATACTTAATTAATTTTACTAATTTTTTAATATTTTAAATTAAATTATAAAAATAAAATAAAATATATCAGAAAAGTTTAAACTACTGAAAATGGCAACCAACCAATTAAGCCCAACAAACTCTTAATTATTTTTCTCTAACTGCTTTTTATCTCTGCAAGCAATATATTTCACCTTTTCACACCAAAATTAAGCAATCTCTGTCATAAAATCGTAAGGGCCCAATATTAAATGTGGACCAACATTCTTTCCACAAAATCTCCCCACCAAATAAATGAAAAATAAATAAAAAAAATTAATTTTATATAATAAATGATTTATATAATTTTAAAATAATCCTTTTCATGCATACAGCTTGTAATTCCTGAAATATAAATGCTTTCTCATAATAATTTTTTTAATTATTTATTAAATCTTTTATAAAAGTTAATGTAGTATTTGATATTATAATTTTTTTTAATTTTGATAATAATTTTATTATATACATTATAATCAAAGATTTGGCTATAATATTTTGAAAAATAATAAAAAAAATATATATCGCATTTAGTTACGGGGCGTCATATATCAATAAATAGTATGAATTATTAATATTTACATATATGAGTAGCATTAATTTTAATTTGGACTTCAACTTATTTGAGAAAAATTATTAAATCTGTTTCTTTATAACATTAAATTATTTATTTATTAAATAATATTCAAATATTTTAATCTCTCGTATTTTAAAACCAATGCTGATATTTATAATAGATTGATGATTTAACTAAGAGAGTTTTCAGTGACATTCAATACTCATTAATTTTTCTATTATTGGATTTTTCATTTAATAAATCTTGATTTTTCTCAAATTTTTTTGTTGTGTGTGTAAACTTTCATGCAATCTTGATATTGAATTCTACCTGATCTTTTTTGCGCATAATTATCTTGCATTAATTATTATTTAATCTTGGCATATATGAAGATATTTTTATTTGTTCAATATATTTATTTGAATGCTATATATATATAAAATAAAGTTTGTGGCATGAATGATAGGGTGATCCATCATTTCCTTAAGTTGGAAGTTCACTATAACGTTTATTTTTTTTAGCATTTTATAAAAAAAAAAGGCTTATAAAGGCATTCTAATGCAAGAAAGTCTTAAAAAAATTATTTGGTAAAGTTCTTATAATTTTACCGTTGGCAAATCCTTGTACATAGTGTCGGTGGAGAGAGGGCGACCGGTTATTATGGGGTTCCCGCGAAAAAGCGGCCTTCGATTCTCCCCATCTTCTCTCTCTCTCTCTCTCTCTCTCTCTCTCTTCCACTTAGGTCTCTTAGCTTTCTTGTGTACTCTTCTTCTCCTAATTAACCACCTTCTGCATTCCTTTTCCCTTCTGGTAATAGAAAAGACCAGCTTAGCTTAGCGCAGTCGTCATCAAGGCGCCACCACAACAGCAAATCTTCCATCTTTTTTCTTCTACAATCATAAAAACCTTGATTTTGATTAAAGTTGGGAGCAGTTGAGCTTATGATTTCACCAACGGCGATCCCATTTCTTCAATTTTTGTAATTTCATAACCGAATGCGACAAACGAACTAGAGTTTAGGTGGGGTTCTGCTACTATGTTTCATTTCACCTGTAGTTTTTGTTGCAGAATATATGGAAGGGAGTCCGATTCGTCTGCCTCCATGAATTCCTTGGGCTTGCTCTGTTATTAGGTAAGCACCCTTCCTGTTTTTTCATGGCCAAAAATGAAGCTTTCTGAGTTTGTTTGGTTGGGTTTGTGTTCAATCTGCTTCTTCTTCTTCTTCACCTTGCTCATGTCAGGGAGTGAAGCCTTCAACTGGTGAAACTTTGTAGTTTTCATAAATTGAGAAGGGGAGAAATGGTAGCTGAGAATGAAGTTGACGACAATGAAAGGGAGAAGGAAAGATGTATTCTTGTTGGAATCCAAATTGATGGTGATGGAAGAGAATTGCTCAGATGGGCAATCACAAATCTCGCAGAAGAAGGCGATCGCTTGGTTGCTGTTAATGTTTCAAGGAGTCAAGGTATGGACTAAATCATTCATCTGTGAAATAATTCTGTCAAACTTATCAAATTTTGTCATTATTATGTTTATTTGTTATGACTTCTTTTAGATCTTTCAAGAACTCCAAATCCTGCTTTAATTAAAGTCCTAGATGACTGCTTGGCTGAGCATGGGGATCTCTGTACAAGAAAGAAGGTAATACATAATGAATTCAACCGCCTTGTACCGACAAATTTCTGTAACTTTACTGTTTTTAAAGGTAAAGCTGATAAACTAAGCTTTGAACACTGAAAATATTGAAATAAACACCAATGCTTAATCATTAGACTATTAGGAAATTAAAGTTATCATTTTTTGTTTTTTTTTTCAGATCATTCTTGCTGGCCGAGTCGCCCGGGGAAACTCAATCAAGAAAGTTTTGGTGAAAGAAGCTGAGATTTGTTCAGCTAAGGCTGTGGTTGTTGGAGCAATCAAGAACTACTCATTAGGGTTAGTTGTTAGGAACTTCAAGAATTCTATTTTATATTATCTGGTTTATCACCATAATCAAGTTTTTTTTTTTTTTTTCTATTTTCAGAGGCTATGCTTCTCTGGCAAAGTATTGTGCCAAGAAACTCCCTTCAACCATTGCTCTGATTGCAGTTCAGAAAGGAAAAATAATCTTCGAAAGGGCCGCCGAGGCTAAACCACTCTCGGGTATCAAATTCTTGGCTGATGATAGTTTAATCTTTTGCCCAAAAAATTTAACTTTTATTAACTTCTTGATAACAGGAGGACAGCATAAACCGATTCTCCGAAGTTTCTTGCATCCTAGTGTTGGAATGGATACTAGAGTCATCGCATCGATTTCCCAATTTAATTCAGATGTGAAGAATCCAAAATTACACAACACAGGAGACAAAGTTGTGAAGAAGATGAAGAAACAGTGTAAGGATCTCTGCCTTCTTGATTATGAGAATATGAGAGAAAGAAATAGTAGTTCAATATCAGTACTAGTTAAAAAGTTGCCAGAAGCGAAGCCCGGTTGGCCGCTATTGCGCAGAGCAGTGACAGCAAATATTGAGGCTTTGAAGAGCAGTGAAGCACGGAAAATGTCTGTGATCCATTGGGTCATGAAGCTGCCTGACAGAACTTTGCCTGGCACTCAGTCGCAGTTTGATCTAATTAAGGAGCTGGAGATAATTCTGGAAATGAATTCTTCTTCTTGCAAATTTTTTCAGTATGAGGAACTGCTGAATTCTTCCACCTACTTCTCACCAGGTTTTGCTTCTGCTACATAAATGTCTCTTTTTCATATCAATATAGTTGATAAAATCCATCAATATTTATTATATCTTCAGTGCATAAACAGAAAATCTGATTGGGAAAGGAGGAAATAGCCAAGTATACAAGGGTTGCCTTTCTGACGGTCAACAAGTGGCTATAAAACTATCAAAGTTATCTGAAGAATCATCAAGAGATTTTCTTCTTGAGGTAGATATTGTCACCAGGCTTCGGCACGATCGAGTCGTGCCATTGATTGGTATCTGTGTTGAAGATAACAATCTTATTTCAGTATATTCTTACTTCTCCAGAGGCAATCTAGAAGAAAACCTTCATGGTGAGATGCTAAAACCTATCTCTTCTGAGAGATTTTTCAGCACACAAAAACTAATTTTTTTTATAATCTTGGTAATAAAAACATCATTTTGGAAACTAAATTCACACTCTCTTCTCTGGTACAGTTAAAAACTCTTACTGATTTTTATTGAATTGCACAGATAAAAGAGCCAATGCTGCATTGGACTGGGAAAGGAGGTTTAAGGTGGCTGTCGGAGTTGCCGAAGCGCTGAGCTATCTAAACGACGGCTGCTCGCGTCCTGTGATTCATAGAGATGTCAAGTCGTCTAACATTCTTCTATCAGATGAATTGAAGCCACAGGTATTACTTCAATTTGATTTTGGCCTTCAAACAAAGGAATTGAAGCTTTTTAACACAACTAGAATGAATCGTAGGTTTGCATTAGGGAGAATATTAAAGATTTGATTTTTTTTTTTCGTTCGACAGTTATCGGATTTCGGTTTAGCCATATGGGCTCCTACTAATGCACCATACCTAACTCATAGTGATGTGGTTGGAACTTTTGGGTAAGTTAGATTCTCCAATTGGAATTCTAATTGAATTTATCTCCTCAAATGACATTATTTGTCACTAAATCTTCAATAAACGTTCTAAAGCTGAGTTAATTTGTCAGATATTTAGCTCCTGAGTACTTCATGTATGGAAAAGTCAGCACCAAGATTGATGTTTATGCCTTTGGTGTGGTTTTACTTGAGCTCCTCACAGGAAGAAGGCCAATCAATGATGAGAGCCCCAAGGGGCAGGAGAGTTTGGTCATGTGGGTAAGAGTTTTTTTTTTTTAATTTTACCTCTGAATTATTATTTCAGCCAAAATGTAGATCCCTCCATCCTTCAAACTCTAAATTGATTCGAATCAATTTCTAACTTGACCTCAATAGCTTGAATATAGTTTGATTTATCTTTTTTTAATCAAATGAATTAATATTTTATTGGGGCTAAATCTCAAATAGTCCCATGATTATTTGCATGTGACCAATTTGATTTTAGATTACCATATTTCTTCAATTTAGTTACCGATTATATAAAATTTATCTAAAATGGTTCCTCGCCGATTAAATTGGGATCAATTTTGCATCACTATTTCTACATTAGAAACCATTTTAAATCAATTCAGAGACTAAATTGGAGTAATGTGATACTCTCAGACTAAAACAATCAAGGGGTTACCTTGAGATTTATTTCATTTTTTATGATTTGCATTCATATCAGGCCACACCAATGCTGGAAAGAGGGGATATCGTGGATATAATAGATCCAAATCTGGATGGAAATTATGATGAGGTTCAGATGAAAAGAATGGTAATGGCGGCATCACTATGCATCAGAAGGGCAGCTCGTCGGCGGCCTCATATGCACCAGGTATCAATCTTCTGCAAGTTACAAGTTTTTCTTTCTTTTCTTTTTAAACAAACATTGATAAAATCAACTTCATATGTTCAAGTAAGTTGATGATTATGAACTGGAATGTTGCAGATAGTTGAACTGCTGCTGAAAGGGGAAGGAGAGATGAAGCCATGGCCATGGATGAGTTACCAAGTAAATAACAGTTTCACAGAGGAAGATTGGGAAGATGAAGAAGCATATGCAGCTTCAAGCGTTGGGTCGCATTTAGGTCTTGCGCTGCTTGATGTTGATGATGACGCTTCAGTCATGAGCTTTGAGCAGAACAATATCAACTCATTGGATGAATACCTTCAAGATAGATGGAGTCGCTCTGCAAGCTTTGATTAGTTTCTTCTGTTTTCTTTGATGAAACTTTTTTTTTTATTTCTGAGTATTTGCTACATGCACGAAATAATTGAGAAAGAAGGAATTGAGCTTTATTTTGTTTTGATGGACGAATTAAAATGAAAACAGTGCTGATTGATCCACTAAATGGAGTGGAGCTCAATCTTTTTTTTTTTTTTTTTTGTGTGGTGAGTGAAGCTTTTATTTGTTTTTAATTTTGTACAGTAAATAATGGGAGATGGATGGCTTGTGGCAAATTATAGGTTAGATGAGCATAGAATAAATTGTATATAGATGAGGGAAAAAAACTGTTTTTTTTCTTTACATGGGAATGTGGGCAACCTCCACTCCTTCTTGATCGAAATTGCTGTCAAAATGTATATATTTATTATTTATGTAATTAATCATTAATCTATTTTACAAAAAAAAAAACAGTTAATTATTCCTCTCTATATGTGAATATCTATGTGATGACATCCATCATTATTCTTTAAATATTTTGAATGATTAAAATCAAAAAAAGAAATGAGTCAGGATAATCTTGACTACAAGTTATATATTAATACAATTAAATTTACTTCAAATAAAGACAGTGCAATTAAAAAAATTAAATAATTTTTAAAACTAAAATTATAATCTACATTTAAACGACAGGGACCGCTGTTTGTTCAAGAGCTGGTGGAAGGGTGGCCCAAAGAATGGACAGCACCTAAGTACGTAAAACCTATGATCACATATATCCAAAATATTGTCCCCTGCCTTCTCTTTTAATAATTTGCTTTAAACATTTTCAAATTCACTATAAACAATGCAAGTCAAATCGCTTTCTTCAATATAAAACCTGAAAATAATCGTTTTTTTCTTCAATATATATATATATATATATATATATATATATATATATATATATATATATATATATATATATATGCGTTCTTTACGGATATAACAAATTTTCTTTTAACGACATTAGCCTTGTCTGATGAAGACATCTCTCTCTCTCTCTCTCTCTCTCTCTTTGAGAGAGAAAGAGAGAGAAAGCGTGTATGTGTTACCACTTCCATTAACTGAACATCAAAAAGGAATCACGTAAGGCAACTGATAAATATCGAACTCAGGCAAAAGCGGGATTGGGGTGTTGCAATGGATTTGCAGAGATTAAACCAAGACTGTGATCAGGCTTGCTAGCTTTGCAGCCCATGGCATTGTGACTGCCTTGAGGAGGTGACTGCCTCGGCGGCAGCGGCGCAAACAGCCAATCTTGGGAGCAAGGATTTAGGCCAAATAACTGCGAGGTTGAAGGATTCCAGTTCAATATCAAATCACTAAAGCACTTTTCCATTTCCAGCATGCAGTGATTGCCGCCGTCATCACCGCCACTTGAAATGAAGTCAGTAGCAGCAACTGCTTCAATCAAGTGGGCGGCTTCTTCTGTAACTCGACCAGAGAAACAAGGATCCTCGCTTAGAGGCGTTGAGAGCAACTTCTGTTTTAAACAGGAAGCTTTTCCAGATGAAATTGGTGCAGTAACATCTCTCTCGGTCACAGCCACAGCCTCACCGGAACTGCACATTACTGTGCTTGTGTTAGCATTCATTGGCTCCTTGTGCTTCATCAAAGGTACCTTAATCCGTAGAATCAGGCCTTGCAACAAAACATTCATAAATCAATTAACATGTTTTCCCAGGCAAAAGAACAAAAACAGACCAATTTTAATGGCATAAAAAAAATTTATATATATGAATTTATAAGTATAAGATCCTACCATATAATTTAATTTTATACCACCTGGTATGTCTGAATTTGTAAAGGTAACAGCCATAATAAGTGGAAGTTAATCCAAAAAGAAATCTCATTAGATTGTTCTTAAAAAATAATCTTTAAATTCATCTCAATTGAAGCAACCCTCCCACAACCTATAGGTCAAGACAAGTTATTTAAGTTGTGAAATCTAATTTTTTATCTATGTAAAAAAACGCTATGCAAACTTGATAGAGGATAGGCCAATATTTGTGAGGGTTATTTCATTGTCTTGGCTACCTAGGTTTTTCTTTATTAAGAAAGAGGCACTGTCTTTATATTGTATCAATGAAGATCAATGGAATCATGATTCTCTAAAAGAAAAAAAAAAAACAAAACCATGATGAAATTTAAAATGGAGGCAACAAGATGTAGCCAAGGTTTTCTTATAAAACTGTCGCTTTGATTGTGTATTCTTCTTTTTCACTATTTGAGCTTGAATTACGCTTCACTTCTTATTTCCTAGCACGCGCAAGTAAAATGCTTAAATTGATTGTGATTGAACTAACTAGGGTTGGGTCAATTATATCCCCACAAACTACCAAAATTCAACTATTGGTTGAGTTAGGTAGGATTTCAAGCTCATGCACAAGTTTAGATCTAAATCTAGTAATAAAAGTTGACATTAATAAAAACATCTAAATTAGGATAGAATGCAGACACTAATAATTTTAAGGATAGATTAAAATAAAATCATAACATTTAAACAAGTATAGCGATAAAAATTCTAGACATAGCAAGAGCAAGAAAAAGAGCTCATAAAAGTAATTAAAGAAATTAAATACCTTGATCTTTCCTCTTCATTTCAGCAACTAAGAGCTTATTTTTCCTGCTGCTATTCTGAGTACTCTCCAAAGAGTTGCATGGATTGGGTACAGAAGAAGGCAGCCCTTGTTCCTCGGTAACACCACTTCTTTCCCGCTGGTCAAATGAATCCTTCTCCCAATCTCGGAAGCTCTCAAAAAGCTCGCTCCCTAGATCATGTCGTAACTTCTTTTTCTTGTGCAGAGAATAGTCGAGCTTATCTTGCTGCCTCGATCGCTTCTTGTTCTTCTCCTTTTTCTCCCAGCTATTTTCCTTCTTGTTCTCCTTATTCTCCTTGATCTTTTCATTGCTATGCTTCGCATTTCCACTTTCATAATAGAGCTTCTGAGCACCAGAGTAATAATTGTTGAACTTTTCAGAATGAATCAAAGGCGAGAGGAGGACGAAAGTTCAAAGTATATTGAATCCATAACTGTATTCATTTGTTTATTCACACAGTATATATATGTGGTGATAATATACATGTATATGGGAGTGTAGGATATGTATGGTATAGGTGTTTGTTATGTGTGAATGGAGGGAATAGTACCTGGAGAGAAGATAAGTGGTGGAGATGCATTCGTACAAATGTGGTGCAGTAATAACAACTTTTTTCTGTTATATTAAGGGCGGTGTTAACAATAATCAAAATGGATGACTGGAAAGGAAGAGAAATGCAGAATTGATGCATGAGTGAAGAGAAACGAGAGCATCCATTTCCAGGAGAAAGTTAAGAACCTACAAAATTAATGCTTTCAGTTCTTTGTCCTCACGCACATGATATCAAAGGGAAACAAGGCTCTCGATGACGCACATTGAAGAGAAACATGATGTCGTGCATAAATTAATACCCTCTGATTTTAAATTTCCAGTGAAGTACACTATCACTCCTTCCCAAACAGAAATCACAAAGCCAAATATAAAATAGTTGGCTAACTAATAAAACCAAAAAGATAAAAGATTAGATGATTCATCACTACAGCAACAGTTTGTAACCTTGGGTAAAATCTTTTAGCCCATCAAAAAAAATATACAAAACGTTACAAGTTCCTGAATTTTGAACCAATCCATCTTTGTCATTATTAGTCATATCCTAACTACTCAAAATCAATATTATAAATACTCATTTTCCATTCATTCTTGTTGATTGTTGTCTAAAACATCAGATATCTTTGCAAATTATTTTGAACAACTATCTATGTAATCTTAGGTTTACACATTTTCCTCCAAATTCTCAAAATCTATTTTGAGTGACCAAACATTCAATAGATGTCACTCCAACTTTTCCTCTAATAAAATCATTCCTAATTTTATAACTTTTGAGTCACCGAACATTTCCTAAGATTATAATTTATGAATTCAAGTCTCCCCCACTATCATTACTTAATAGGTCTTCATTGAATCATCATTATAATGAATTGATTTCTCTCCACCATCATCTATAATTATATCAACAACCTCCCAAGTTTGCTCCCAAGCTTCCTCCCAAGTTTCCCCTTCATCTTAGATCTTCCTCTCTAATCAATAAAATCAATAAGCAAATTAATTAAACTTTAAAATAATGATAATAATTTCCATTACATAATGTTTTAAAGTAACCTATTCTATTACTTATTTTATTAGAGTAAGTCTTCATCCTTCCTCCATCAAAGAAGTCAACATGAAGATCTCTTGAAATTATGATGGTATAATTTTATTTTCATGGTAAAAATCCACAAAATACCTATCATGGGACAACAAATCATTTAAAACAAACGATCTTTATCCTCCTTTAAAATTATCTTCTTCAAATGTTTATCATTTAATCCCTTTTTCTAAATAATGTATACTATTGAGTTCTTCATTAAGGTAGTCAAATGATTCTCCTCTTCGCAGAAACTTGGTCATGCATACTCACTCACATCCTGATGAAAAATATGTAAGGCTTAGTGCTGTAATTACAAATCTTTGCAGCTCGGAAGTGTCGTTTCCAAATTGAACCTACAATTTAACTATTTAAAAAAAAAAAACACTATTATATAAATTTGTGAAACTTAACCAATAAATATTTAAAAACACATGTGACACATTTTGTTGCTATATGTTTAACTTATTGCAATCTAAAGAATCCTTTGTTATATCCAAAATTCTACAAGTTAAAGAACAACCATTACCATCTCTAATAAATATCTCTTCACACAAAGATACAAACACAATTTAATATTTGAATTAGTTGACTTATTCTCAACATAGCAATATTTAGGATTCAAATAATAGCAAAAAGTATATAAATGCTGATGCAGTTGGAACTTCTATTTCTCATCCATGATTTCCTAAATTTCTCCATAGCTCCACTCATCACCTTAAGAGTTTTGTGCTATCAACTCTTTTGGTCAGCCATTGCATTATAAATGAAACCCATTGCTAAGCATTTTCTCCACATAAAGTAATGTTAAAAATGAAACCAAAAGAATAATAATTGTTATAGCAAAAGTGTAAATTAACCACAATCTCTCAATACAATCTTCTTGAGTTCTTCATCAAATTTCTTAGTCAAAAGTAAATTACTATTGGAGGCAAACATTCCTCCAAAAGTTGTTTTGCTTCTAGTATGCTTTGTAGACTTCAAATATGCCATAGTAAATCTAGTGGTTATTGGTGTCATGAGTTATTTCTTGGAAAACATCCTCATTAAAGCTAAAACCCTATTATTATGCAAATCAATGCAATAACGACACATTGAATCCCATAAATATAGTTTATCTTCTATATCAATTTATTTCTCGCAACACTATAAGGACTAGCATCATCAATAACACCAATCTCCTCTATAACTCAATCAACAAGTCTAAAACTATACTTGAATCCTTTTTATGATTTGAAGCTTCGATAAACTCTAAAAACAATGTCATTGAAAATTTTCATTTAAATTTGTATCAAGATCTTACTTTTAATATCAAATGAACCAATTAGATATCATTATCACTTCAATCTATGACAAAATATTATTAATCTCCCTAATAACCTTCTCAAAGTTATTAAATTCCTTTGTCAACATCCATGCATTGAATTATATATAGATGAATGTAAGACCTCACCAATAGGAACCAATAAAATGAATTATGTTGGCATAGGATGGCTAAGTTAACACACTAAATGTAATTACACTTTCATATAAAAATCTTTCAACAGTCATAACTCACTTGCAAGCCTCTCCTCTTTTATTGGGACATTTGATGAGTTGCTATTATTGTGATACTCCATATTCATCATATATTGATCATTAGATCCCTGTGCATCATCATTGGACATTTATAGCAAAGATGAAGAGTAATCAATACCATTAAACCCATTGCAATCTTAAGATCATCCATCAACAATGTCATCAAATTGTCATTATGCTAAAAGCTTCGATATGATCACTTTATTTATTTAAGTAAAATCTCTTCTTTCACCTCCTCAGACACATTGGCCCTCGATTAAATATTCTTAAGAGAACTAACAAGATACTTTTTCATTGTTATTATATCACCTTTGAAGACTCTATAAGAACAATTGCACATAAAATAAATGAATGTCTTTTCACTACTTTCGATTCACACAAGCAAATAGTACTTTCAAGCCAAATCTTTTTTTCATTTCCTATGAGCTTTTCTTAAAAGTTTTAACCATTTTAAAATAAACCTAACTCAAAAATTTTACTACGAATAAAAGAATATAAACTCTTTATTATATTCTAATGATCTCTTGCCCCTTGGTAAGGTTCCTCTAATAACCTCACTTGCCTTAAGGTTGTTGAAGGATTTTAATCCTTCCAAAAGGTGAATTAATTATCACAAGAATACCATTTGCTTCTATAAGTATACTAGCATAGCTCCTTAACCAATTCTCTTCAATTTTGTATATTGTGAAATCTATTCACTTGCATTGGACTTCACCTTTCAAGCAAAAGGTAGATACATGTTAGCTTCAAAAAATGCATTGATAATGTTGGATGGTTGAAAAGCTCTCTCTCCTTGCACAATTGGTTTCAATTTATTAAATTGTATACAATTTTTTGGGATGCTAGTTCAAATCAATGTTCTTGCCTAACAAAGTTATAAGCTTAATTGATAATGCACCAAATTTCTATCCAATTCACTTGATCTCTTAGAACTCTATTTTCCTTTGCAAAGAAAAAACTGGATGGGCATTCCATATATCCCTCTTACAATTATGATGGCATAATTTCATTTTCATTATCTATAAATCATTCATCATCTAATAACACATCATTATAAAATAAAAGATATTTATCACCCCCAAAATTTATCTTCTTCAATGTTTATAGTTTAATCTCCATATAAACTATTAAGTTCCTTCTTAAAATAGTCAAACCATTTGTCCTCCCAACATGAACTATGCATACTCACTTCCACCTTGATGAAAAATATAAAAAACCTAGTGCTTTAATTAAACTTTGTAGCTTAAAAATGCCTATTTCAAGTTGAATCCACCATTCAACTAAGTTAAAAAACATAATTATATAAAAGTTGTGGAACCCAACCAATAAAAATAAAAAAAAATATGTGAAATATTTTGTTACTAAATGTTGTTGTGATCCAAAGAATCCATTGTTATTTCTAAATGCCACAAGTTGAAAATCAACCTTTAACCCTCTATGTCGGTCACCAATCAAACTATCTACAAAATAATATAAACCTAATTTGACAGTTGGATTTAGTTGATGACTTCTCAACATATTAACATGAAGGATTCAAATAATAACAAATGTCATGTAAATGTCCCATTGATGATTTCCCACATTCTTCTTGAGCTGCAATCATCATCTCATAAGTTGTGTTATAAACTCCATTGTCTTATCCATTACATTACAAATGTATACCATTGTAAGCTTTTCCTCAATACAAAGCATTATTAAAGCATGAATGAAGAGCTTAATACTTGAGATAGCATAAATCATACATAACCAAAATCTCTCACTCAACACTATCTTTCTGAGTTCATCATCAAATTTCTTAGTCCAAATACAAGTTTACTACTATGTGGAGATAAACATACCTCTGAAGATTATTTTGTTGTTAGCATGCATTGTAGACACAAAAATGCCATAACAAATATAGTAGCTACATATCTTCTGAATTCTTTCTTAGAAAATTTCTCATTAAAGCTAAAACCTAATTGTGGTGCAAATTAATGCAACATGTGACACATTAAGTCCAACACACTTTTTCGTTGCATTATAAGCACTATGATCATTAAAAATAACTTGAACGATTAAACGCTCTCCAATCTCCTCTATAACTCAATCAACATATTTAAAAATATACTCTAAATCTTTTACTTGATTTGATGTTTGAAAAAACTATAAAAATAATGTCATTGGAATTTTTTATTAGAATTATTATTTATTACCAAGTTCCTATTATTAATATCAAATGAACCATTAGATATCATTATGACTTCAATCAAGGACCAAATACTCTTGATACCCATAATAACCTTATAAATGTTATTCAATTCCTTAGCCAACATCCAAGCCTTGAACTTTTATATGGACAAAGGCTTAAGGCCTCAACTATAAGAACCAATTAAATGAATCATGTTGGCATAGGATTGAAAAGTTACTATATTGAATGGAATTACACTTTCATATAAAACTCTTCCAATATCCATACAAACACACCTGCAAACCTCTCTTGCATTTTATTAAGATATTTAATGGGCTATCCTCACAGCATTATTTTTTCATCCTCCACATTCATCATATATTGATCATTATATCCCTTGTGCCTCCATTAGAAATTTGTAGTAAAAAAGAAGAGGAAACATTGCCACTAAACCCACTACCATAATAAGATCCACCATCACCAATGTCATCAAATTGTCATTATGTTAAATGCTTCCATATGATTATTTTATTCATATAAACATAAATCTCCTCTTTCACCTCTTCAGGCACATTGGCACTTGGTACAATATTCTTACAAGAACTAACAAGATGCTCCTTTACTCTTATTACATCACCTTTTAACCATTTTAACATAATAGCTGCAATTCAAAACAAACAAATGTATTTTCACTACTTCCAATTTACACTTACAAAGTATACTTTGAAGCCACATCTTTTTTTCATTTACCATTGAGATTTACTTAGAACCATTAATCAATTTAAAATAATCCTAAATTAAAATTTTCATTAAAAAAAGAATATGAGTTGCAAATGACTAAAAAGTAAACAAAGAAAATATAAAAAATTTAAAAAAGACAAAATAATACATAGAAAAGTTGGTGGCAAAAAGAGGAGAGGCCATAGTAGAACACGGTAATGTGCAACATCAATGATGTGTAGGACAACAACGGTTACATACAACTAAGAGTAGGGTGGGTAAGACTACATTGTACAGCTAGTAGTGTAAAGGTTCTCATTTCGTTTATATTATGTTCAAGTTTCAAGAAATGATAAAATAAATGTATTTTATATATTAATTTTTAAATTAATTAAACTCTAGCATTAATCTACTTAGACTAGTGCCTCTCACTAATTGTGCAGCTTGCTTCAACCTTTACTAAGGCAAATGCCTCAAGCAAAGGTGAAGCGAACTCTTGTGGCAATTTTTTTAACATAACATTGAGGCATGCATGTTATGGCCCAATTTTAAAAATTGTACAAAACTAATTTGAGCCTTCTTAGCATTTACTACTTTATTTAGCATATTTAAAGCAAGTGTGGTGATAGAATCTTTGGAATAATTGTCTCTTCGTTGAGTGCAATCCACACCAAAATGAAACATCATCTGACTAACTATATTTTGAGATGGAAGAATTATGATAGGGAGATTGGCTCTTAAACAATTGGATTTCATGAACTTGAGGTTATTTCATTACGCACTACTGTACTCTAAATTTCTATGGTGGCTATTATTAATATTTCCCAAAGAGCCAATTGACTCTATGTTCTCTCTATTTTTGAGATGGCTTTGTCCATGGGGTGAGAACTTTTTAACTACATATTGGGCTCTTAGATGGAATTTTGCTTACTATGTGCCAATTTTATATAATGTTGCTGGGATTTTGTTTATTTCGAATCATGGAGACAATTTTGAAGGCCTTCTATCATCCTTTTTGGCTGAATTTTGTTGCTTCTATCTCCCTACCTTCTATGAATGGGATGATAATGACTATATTAGTTACATAATCAATGCCCTCTTAGATGGCCCTATATGCTACTATGACTTCCATTACATTGAACGAAACCTTTTTTTTTTTTTTTGTTCATGGACAACTAAGAACCCCTCTTCATTACAACTTTCCTAAAATCTTTTCCAGACTCATGAGGGTATCCATTACTCTTTTGACATGGTGTTCTTTCCTTAATTTTTTGTTAGTTTTACAATGTCTTGTTTATCCTTTTTTTACCATAATCCTCTTTACATGTATTATGGATTTACATAATTTATTTTTTCATTATTAATTCATAAATCAACACTCCTAAAACCATAACCAATATACTTAAATCTCACGCATTGCCTCTAATTGTTCATCATCACTTCATTATTTGAATACCAAATACCAAAATGTATTAAGTCAAAAATAATAATAATAATAATCGAACTATCCAAATACGAACTTAAAGAACCTCTCCATGTATGGTAGCAAATAAAACAAATGGTAAGAAAAACAATAAAAAAATAGGACAGGAAATAAATATAAAAAAAGAACAAGAAAGAATATTTGAAGGCCTAGAACACCTATAAACTCATTTAGAATAATTAGTCAATAAAAGATCAATTATCACTTCATTTTAAAAAAAAAAATTATTAGAAAATTTTAATCTCCATCATTCATAAATTTTGCCCTTATTCCAACATTATATGACTAACTCATTATCGACAACTACTGCCTTATAATGATAAACAAACATTGATCTCAA
The DNA here is from genome assembly GCA_021442155.1 of Cymbidium sinense. Classification (NCBI taxonomy): domain Eukaryota; kingdom Viridiplantae; phylum Streptophyta; class Magnoliopsida; order Asparagales; family Orchidaceae; genus Cymbidium; species Cymbidium sinense. The sequence continues at coordinate 107,008,287 of CM038223.1, read as the reverse complement.
AAGTTCATTTATTATCATAGAGTAGTCATTCTCACTCAAGTTTAAAACAGTCAATTAAATTTTGATCCAACAACTTAGGATAATAATCTTATATCATCATTAACATCTTAACAAATAATTACAATAACTAATTTTTAAATACCCTTCAATGCTTTTAAATGGTAAGAGTGCTAAAGGACAATGTATCAACATAGATAGCTAATCCACATACCGATGTATTAAAAAATGCCTTCAAACAAAATCATCTGATTCAATAACACTTGAAAGTCACTGAATAAAAATAAGAAACTAAAAGGTATACAACTGGTTGTCTCACAAAACATTTTTTTTTAAAGCAATCTTTCAGATTAAAGAGTTCCCTAAGAAATGTAGTAAATAATAACTATTTTCATGAACATCAGAAATACTAAAGTTCACATGCACCATGATAATGCATCCTATTTAAATTAGAGTGAATTCCAATGTCACTTTATATTCCAAAATCCAATAATCAGGTTAAAGAAAAATCATATTTTAAGTCGCACACAACTTAACCAACGCACTAGAATAGTCTCGCATTCTTTGGAATATTGGGAATAAGTTCACCCATGACACCAAAAGTCATCACCCATGCAGCTAATTTCAAGTATTGTCCAATATCCATAAAACAAAAAAGATCATTAGCGAGAACTTTTTAGATATAAATAACTTATGATTTCAAAAATCCATAGTTCCGCACAGCACAGCTTAATCCAAAGACCACTATAAGAATTCACAAAAAAGGAAAAAGTAAAATAATTATGCCATTAATAACTCAATGAAAACACTGTAAACTAATACTAAGCAAGCAAGGCTATCAACTAGCATTACATCAGCCCAAAGAAATGTGGTGATGGCCACCTAAATATGCCTGCCATCAAATATAAGTGAAAAAAAAAAAAAAAACCTTAAAAATCGAAAGAGCCTATAGATCCATCAATGCAGAAAATGCACAGTAATTCACCACTCTTACATGGAGGCTATAGCTGAACACATGCCTTTCAAGAGAACACAACTCTATGGGGCTCATCCTAATCAGCACCTAAATGCTTTCTACTTGCTTCTTGTTTCTTGCTTCTTGCTTCAACCATTTGAAGCATATGCAGCCGGCTATAAAGTTAACGCCGCTCAACACGAAGTTGATTCAAATCCTCTAGAACCCTAATCCCTATTTAACCTAATAAGCCATAATTGCATCGATCAAAATTTAATTAAAAACAAGACCATGTTCCACATAAATCATTATGAAATTAAAAAATTAAAAAATACATAAAAATTGTATGGTATGTTTTCCAAAACTCAATAAAGGGGCAAGTGATGGCATAGGAAGACCAAAAAAATTAACTACAAAATATTGCAACAATATTCCCTAGTTCCCGATTTACATATGATACAAATGTCTATCCCCTTTTCTTGTACGTCTTCTAAAAATCGTATCGTATCATCAATTTCATACATAACTGCGTCACTATCCCAGATCAGGAGATAATTCACATGAACGGATCAAGAACGAGGAGTCGAGCATGGATGCAATTAATTAATCCCATCGGCTTTTATGCTCAACAAACCTTGATGGATCCGACCTGCGACGCATCGTTTCTAGAAAGGTCCCAAGACGGAAACGGGAAGCACCTCGACATCGTTCCTTCGAAATCCAACTCCAATTTAGATAATCCGCAAACAGCACGCTAGGAAGAATAAACCTCAACGAAAGCGCAAGACGAGAAGGAGAAAGGGCCTGGCCAGATACTAGTGCTAGGGTTAGAGATATGAGGAGAAAGGAATGAGGATTTCCGAGGGTGGGTGTTATATATAGTCTTAACGGCACCGCGGACTGAGGATCGTTATATTTGATGGGGAAATGGACTAAAATGTCTCAATCCGAACGCGTTTATCACCGTAGTCTGTCTTGGAAGTTGTAAATTTTTATTTAAAAAAAATTATTAGGTGTCATAAATATTTTTTTAAAGAAATTTCAGAGAAATTTTTTTTTGTCAATCAAGACATTATAAAAGTATCCATCATCTCTTAGCTCGGTTGATAGACGAACAAAGCTGAAAACTCTGCTCAGATTCGATTTTCTTGGAGGCGATATAGAAAATAAGTAATTCATATGTATGATAAATATGATCGTATTGTATCAATTAAATATGTGTCATCCATAAATTATCTCAAATATACTCTAAATTTTGATAGATCTTAAAATGATTATATTTTGCCTAAGAATATATTCAAGATTAAATGATATAAAAATATAATTATAAAATTAATTCAAAAAAATTTATTATGTGTATTATAATTTTTATATTTTAAATAATCAAATCATATCTTTCTAACAGTAAGTACACTCTATTTAAGTTGGATTTCAAAATATAATTTATGATCACAAAATTTTTAAAATGCACTCAAATGATAATTATGATGTGATGTGTTTTTATATCATATCATATTGTTATCTCAAATAAGATCCTAAATCTTGAGATCATAATTAAAGATAAATTTGAATTGACTTAATTGATCTTTAATTATTTCTTTATCAAAATAACAATATTTATAAATTCAAAACAAAAGATTAATGCACAAATTTTCATAAATTTAATACAAATTATATATATATATACCCTAATCTTACATCTAACATTCATATTATTGATAATAATCATAATTAAATAACTACAAAATTAATTAGTGAGAAGGATAATTTTGTTCAAGTTTATTTTTGAAAATTTCTAATAAAATTGTCTATTGTTCTTTATTAAGAGGTAATTTGGGATCAATTTTATTTTCTATTTTAATGTTATTTTCAAAAACTTGTTTATTTAGAGTACTTTTTTTCGTGATTTATTATTTATTTATTTTGGATACTTGAGCGAATTTAATCTTCAACTAACACATATAACGTATGTGCAAGAATTTAAACTCAAGACATCTTCATTAATAACTTAAACTCTAAACCATTAAGTTAAGATACCGTGTACTATACTATCATTTATGTTGCATTATTTTCTTATGTAATAAACTAATTTGTGAAAAATATCATTATCTTATCTGAGTTTGAGAAATTTGATCATTCATTGTGATATGAATGCGAGACTATATAATCATATAGATATTTTTATATCATATTTAAGTTTTTTTTTGTATTTGTTTGAATTAACATTGAGATTATGACTTTACTCATCAATGTTACATAACACACATATTGAGAAAACAAGCTCCAAAAATAATGTAAGGGTGATATTCTTGAATTGCCCATTTATGATGATTTGACTAATTAATATGTGAATTGAGTGTTGAGCTGATCCTCCTGCTTAGGGTGCTACCAAATTACTATTAATTACCTCCTATTTTCTTTTGTAGGAGGAAAGTTGCCAACTTTGATACAAATATCAATCATGAAGAAAACACTAATCATGGATTGATCATTCTAAGATAAAAGTATTAGCATTCATCATCTTTTTTTAAGCATATTTCACTCTTATTGAATGAACTCTTGCACAAGCATTAGAGATTTATCTCTCATATATTCATCAAATAAATAAGGAATGGAACAACTGTTTCTACATTTAGCCCTTACAAGCTGTTAAACTTGTGACTCGAATTTCTGCCAGTCATACACAATTTAATGTAAAATTATGAACACGCGAATTGAATACTTCCACCGTTGGATCAATCTTATTCAAAGTTTTTAGATTTTAATTCATGTGCTCTTGCTCTATTGACTTCTTTTTTTAAGTATTTCTTTAAAAAAAATGCCATGTAGAAAAATATAAATACCAACTTTTATGTACAAGGGATTCAATCTCTTTTTTTGGTTCGATCTTATGTTTATTGATACTCTCCACTATAATTCTCTCTCTTTATCTCTCTCTCTCTGATTTTTATATAGAGAATTTTTTGTTTTTCTCATGATTTTTTCATCTTAAGTTTTTCATTTAAAATTTATGTATTATTATTGATATGACATTTAAAATACTAGTCGAAGCACGAATCTTGATGCTAAAAGCAAAATAAGTTGAACCTGGTCGAGATCAATATTCTTTGAAACTCGAGATGTCTTAAATCCCTAAATAACCCTCAAACGAGTGTTTATAGTCATCGCGTCTCGATCTAACGGCTCATAATTCACTTTTGATTATTCAAATACTTAAAATACATCAATGATCAAAGGAATCATTTGAGCCGTCGATGAAGTGGAGTGGTTATTTGCATATATTCTGAAGATTCCACTCCTCTATAAATACATCATGATGAGGAGACCAAAAGGAGAGAAGCTCTAAAGCGAAAATCCTCTAGCATAATCGTGTCCCATCACAATCCCGTTTACCAACCAATGTTAGCCGCCGTTGATCTCTCGTATGTCAAATTATCTCTCATTGACGCCTTCGTCATTGTATTACCGTTATCATACCACTAGATTATTTGCACCAGGCTGATCATAGTGTTGTTCCTTCTCTCATATATAATTAATCCATTATCGGAAGATTTTGTACTCAGAACGGTCTAGTGGAAGCTTTTTACTGAAAGAGTTTTCCCTCTTTTGAGATTTTCATTGAAAATTTTGGAGTTTTCTTTGTTTCTCTTTAAATACCCGTGTGTGTGTTGGATTTCATAAGACATAAACTTTTCTTTCATATGATTTTTCAGCCGCTAATAATTATTATTACTTTTGTTGTTGTTGTTTATCGCTCTTATTTTATAACAAATCATTGGAGAATTTTAAAATAGAAAATGAAATACAATGATGAAATCTCATTTAGATTTTATTTTTATTTGTGTATTCTAATTTTAGCTGATTTTATTATGTATCATTTGAAACACTAGCAACATTTGAATTGATAGATGACGCACCTATTATAGGTATCCATATTAAACATATGGTCATTTTACTCAAAGTTTATCGAATTATCTTTAAATTGACAATGCTTACTATTCCAAATATTTAGAAAAATATTAATAATAATGACTAATTTATTTCAGTTCTATAAGAAAAAATTATCAAATTCAAGAAGAGGGGGGATCACTGTCCTCCTTCAACTATATGTTAGTCCACCCCTATCAAGAAGGATATTACTTTACATTCCACTCTGCATCTCATTACAACCGCACACATACTCTACTTCTTCTTTTTATTAAAAGATTATGGTTGAAAAGCGTGCATCTTATTTCCTGTAATTTTTTTTTTAGCTTCCACTTCCACTTCCTCTACTGCTCACGCATAGCTGGCCTAGAAGCACAATGTTACAAAACATTGTTTAAGAATGAAGAATGATAAAATTTGAATTAAATTAGATCAATTTCAAATAAAAAAAATGAATATAAATATTATAATGTAGAATATTATAGATATTTTAAATTTTATTTAAATTACCGTTATCGATCAGGAAGCTTTGATAGATTGCAGAGAAAAAGAATAGGATGATCAGAGGAGATATCTTCACAAAAGAACCATAGGAGAGAAAATGATGGAGGGGGAGGTCTCGTGGGCTTGTATTTATAACGAATATGAATTCATAATTGTCGGCATTATTGATTTTTATTGTGTGCTATGTATGTGAATTTTTCATTTTTAAGGTTTATGTGCCTTTCGATGTGATTGGTGTGGTCCTGATATTAGGTTGGCTTTTAGGTTCATATATTAAATGGGGTTCGTTGGAGAGCCCCAGATAATTTAGGGGATTGGCTAAAGATAAAATTTAGTTAGTTAAATAATAATAAGTTAAAATCAGAAAATTAAAAATGTATGTTTAATAATATTAAATGGTTTGATTGATTAAAAAATGAGCTTAAATGAGTTAAGAAACTTACTTTGTTACATGAAATTTTATGAACTTTTATCACAACACTTCAAAATAATTAGAAATGATATTACTTACGATAATAATCAATAAATTCCAAAGTAGTTATATTATATATTATTTATTATCAACTGAATTTTTTAAATTGCTATCACAATATTCTATATATATATATATATATATGATAATTGGTGTTTAGTCTTTGGCTATAAATAGCCTCCCATGTACATAATATGAAATATAGAAATAATAATAAAAACATAAGTTTTTCACGTTCTTCTTAAAAGGATTAAACATGAAGTTGTGCATCATCAATCATCATATCAAAAGAAAGACTATATATATGGATTGCGGACAACAATAGCAATAATAAATATATGTATGGAAACAAAAACATAGTGATAAAAAGAAGATGACGATACGATAGATAGATAAATAGATAGAAGACAACAGTTATAAATTGCAGTCTAAGAGTGCCAATTGACAGATTCTGCTGCTTCAACTTCCAACCCTAAACTTCTAATCGAGAAAAGACAAACAGACACATTATCAGAACCAGAACGATCAAACAAAGTATAGTGAAACCACAAGACTCATCCTACATTAAGATAATATATAGAAGAAGAGAATTGCACCAATTTCATTCAAATGCCCACTGGTTCTCCCTCCGAATCTCCTCCTCTTCCTCGGGGGTGAAGTCGTTCTTGATGTTAAAGGTCTTGCGAATCTCCTCTGGAGTTTTCCCCTTGATCATATCTGCCACAGTCTGGCAGGTCAAATCCAGAAGGCCTTTGATGTTCAGGTAGTTGGCCGCCTACAGAAATCACAGAAACCATCAACGGTGTAAGAGACTAAAAATATCTTATAGAAGCATCACAATTTTGTGTAGATTTAGTGGCATATTTGAGATCTTTTGATTTATTTTACATCTGATTTTAGGAGAATTTTCATATTTATTATTCTCTCATTAATAAATGCAACCCCCTGTTGACCTCCCAAAAGAATCCCTTGCAAAAAAAAAAAACCTCACCATAAAAAGAAGAGTGGAAGAACTCATTTCAAGAAAAATTAAGAGAGAGAGTGAAACAATCCTAAGTGCGTAAGAATGCATAAGATACCTCACAGTACATGTAGAGACACTGTACATCAAAAGCTGCATGGTACCGGCACACTGCAAGTTATACATGGCTAGGTAATATGTAGACTAAATACTACAAATCACCCACTATGATCAACAAGCTCCACATAGACATCATCATGCATAATAAGAATATGGTGGGCGTGTGCGTGCATGAAATATGAGGATGCCCTGCTAAATCTAGTTATGTAGGAAGATGCAGGAATGCTCTCCACTCTACAATTTGGGTCATTGCATGAACAAATAAAGTCCCTGCTCTGCTAGGTATTATAGCATAGTTGTGGAATTTCGCCTCCCTGATTTGCTCAGTCTCACCTTAACAACAACTAGTGCCTGCAGTCCTATCTTATCAAAGTGATGAGTTTAATTCATCTGCTATCTTATAAGAAGAATATCTCTAGGAACCTCTCTTATAGCCAGAACTTTTGATCTTTCTACAATTGTGGCAGTACGTAGATCTCACTAAATAACATACATTTGTGTGTGCTAGTGATTCCGCTTTGATGCAAATGTTTTCTTCTATCAATAACAAGAAATTAGTACTCAGTATCATCAACATCAATGTTAGTATTGCCCAACTATAATTAACAATCAACACCAATTATAACAATCCACAATATAATCAAGGCCTTGTCAATGCAACAATTACAACAAGAAGAATAGATAGCATCTAGTTACTCATATAAGGCAAAATGGCATAAGCGCAATTAGCATAATTAAAACCATTAATACTCTTATAAAAATGAAAATACCAAAAACTTATAAAAATTAGCTAAAAGAGAGCCTAGTTGAGTTGGCATTTACATGGATTCATGAAAAAAGCCACAAAGCTACGAAGAATTAATTTACAATTTCACTGTGTTAGAAAGAGAGATCAATAGCATCACTTCTTAAGCTATAGTACTAGAAACAAGATGGAAGTTGTTTTGACACAAGTTAGACTATTTGGATTAAGTAAATCATGCAATCATTGGATCAATGGATAAAGAAATCAAGGATTAAAAATATAGAGAGAAAAAGTGACGTGTAAGAAAGAGAACATTGAGGCTAATTGATCACTAATTAGACCTATTAAACATAAATTAGTTATAAAATCCTACATAGTTTAATAGAGAAATTTTCATAATTGATTTCTAACAAATTGACAACTTAAATATTAAATACTATAAATGCATAACTAAGTATAAAAAAAATTAATTAATGCAAACCATACTAAATAGCATAATAAATTCTTAGCTAGATTAAGGTAAATAATAATTAATTATTTACCAATCAATTAAGTGTAATGGCCCACTGAGTAAAAATCCCCATATTGATTCAATTAACAAATCACTAGTGAACATTTTAAAACCTTAAAAATGCCAATAAACCCTAAGATGTCAAATCAAATATCAACCAATCTAAAGTTTTGTTCATATTACAACTTTTTTGGGTGAATCAAATCATCTCACATATCTAATCTGCATCTTTTGAATCAACTTATTTGCAATCAAAATATTTTTAGAATATAATTTGGATTAAGGATATTGAGATCCAAAAATATTTCAAATTTTAAATATTTGACAACCTTAGGATATTCCAGATTTAAATTTCTAAGATTTAATAAATCCTTAGGTATGCAATATGCACAACAGTATGCAGAAGACGCCTACGGATAAGAGGGACAACAAAGGTATCTTGGCTATAATTTGTACAAAAAAAAAAATTTACACAATAGATTCAATAGAATCAACAACCCATGTGGTATTAAACAATGAATGTAGAATGGGATTCAATAAACCAAAAACAAGCAGTACTAGATAAGGTTAACAAATATGATGATGACATAAGAAACAGGATAATCTTCAACCATGCAGTAAGATCATCGTCACCCGCACTGATAAAGGCATAACTGCATACAATATCCAGATCATCTTGGTGCTCATTGATATAAAAAATCACAAAAAAAAACCATAACATATATGTTTTTAAACAAATTAAATAGCCTGTGAATGAAGTGCATCAGGATGTCAAGTAAGAAAACCAAATAACCGTTCATAGCACAATCTATGAGAAAATTAAAACCCAAAAAGCAAGAGATCACGAATCCCAGTTTTCTTTCCCAAATCCATCCATCAAATAATTTAAAATTAAAAAAGATCTCTATCGAATAAAAAACCCTAAACAAAAACAACGCCACTATAAAAACAATCGTCAATCGCAATCATTAAAACAACACAACAAAAGGTAATCAGGTAATTAGTGCAAGCGAAATACAAGCGAAAAAAAAGGCAAGACATGCATACCAGAATAAGATCGAACAGCGTGGCCTGGTCGACCTTCACAAAATCGGAATCCCAGCTCTTGAGATCCTCTTCGGCAGCCTTCTCTTCACCACCGACAGACGACTTGGCAGCCGAGTCGACGTGTTTCTTGCAATACTCAATAACCTTTGCAAGGATCTTACTGTTGACGTTAGGGAGTGGGATCCCGCTATCCGCACAATCATCCTCTATCATGTGACGGATCGTCTGAGACTCCATCGCCACAGCTTCTTCTACCAAGAACTCCTCACCGTCCGAGCTCTTCAAAGTCACCTTCTTCCCTTCATCCGAAGCCATCACTACCGCGAATCGATCGACCAAAAACCTTTGACGGATTGCAGAGAAAAAGAATACGATGACCGAAGGAAATCTCTTCACCAAAAGAACCCTAGGAGAGAAAATTATGGAGGACGAGGTCTTGGTGGGCTTGTATTTATACCGAAAAATAATTCATAGTTGTCGGCATTAATTATATATATATACGTATTAATTAATTAATTTATTTATTATTAATTGTTTTGTTGTCATGGGCTGGTGTGGTCCTGAAAAAACGTTCGATTTTAGGTCGCTATATTACTTGGAGAGCCACAAACAATTTAAAAGATTAGCTTAAGATAAATTCTAATTAATTAAATAATAAGTTAAAATCAGAAAAGTATAATGTATATTTAATAATAAATAATTTGTTTCATGAAAATAAGAGTTTAAATAAGTTAAGAAACTTATTTTTTATAGTATTATGATTGAATAAATTACTTTTTGTCTAAATTTAAAATATTTTATGAATATTAATTAATTCAGTAAAATTATTGGCAAGTTTAATTTCCCCCTACCACCTTATAAATTTAAGTGGGCAAAAAATATTTTATATCTTAGAAAATTTAATATATTATAAATAAATAAATATATATATATATATAATATATTCCAAATCCTAATAAATTGTAATGCTTAGGATTTATTAATTATTATTATAAGTAAAATATAATATATTATTTAAAATAATTTGTGGCCTAATGATTATAAGGGAATATTATTTTAAGGCCACTTAATTGAATCACATCTTTTGTGATTTATTATTTATTACTTCTAAAAAAGAAAATAATTTTCTAATCTCTTAAAAATTTGATTATGATTTTTTATAGTTAACCTATTTTAATAAATTTAATGAAAATTTTACTTTTCATCATATGACAATTGCTTAAAACCAAATGAAATTATTATAATTATCTAAAAAGTAAAATCATAAAAAATTTACCCTAAATAAAATCATAATGTCCCTTTCAAAATGGAGGTGCCATTTTAATTTATTTTTGAGTAATATTGCATTAAAATTTTTTAAAGAATTGACATATTGAGTTGCATATGAAATATTCTATGCAATATATGTTCATATGCTATTATTAATAATTTTCCTTTTTTTTTTAAATGCTTGAAGTTTTTTTTTTTGTGAGAATATGAGTGACATAACATTTTTTTTTTAATTTTAAAAAATTTGGCTTGCTTAGTTGTTGAACCTTTTGATTGTTAATTAGTTTGTTTTATATTTTTAATTTATTTATTGTCTATTATTGCAACACATGCATTAGTCATAGTTACCTATAAAACATTTTTAATAATATTTAAATCATTTTTTTAATTAAAAAATGGGTTCATATAGCTATGAAACATGTTTGTTAAAATTAAAATAGATTTTATCCCTTAAAAATTATAATTAATTATATTTTCCTTGATTTTAATGAAATATTGAAAAAAATTGTTGCAAAAAATATAAATTTTCTTAAAGAATATGTGACTCAATGATTAGTAAGTAGATTTTTCAAAAAAATAATAAATTTGAAGCATAAATTTTATGATTTATCATTCAATATTTTTAAAAAATAACTTAAATTTTATTTATTTTTAAATAAAAAATAAGTTTTAATTATTGTCATATTGATTGAATTTATCATAAAAAGTTAAAATGATGAGCTTGTATTTATAAGAAATAATATTACAAAATTGTGGGCCGTTTTTTTTGAGAAATTTATATATATAGCATATAATTCTTAAGCATTTACATATCCAATACTAAAAATTTGATATTTATAAAAATAGTATTTTATTTTTATACATAAAAGATGTATGTCACTTTTAAAAAGTAATAATAGTCTTATTTTTTATATAATAAAGGAGATTTTGGTGCTAATTAAGTAAATATAAAATTTTAGATATTAAATATATAAATATATAAGAATTATGTGCTATATATAAAAATTTTACTTTTATGTCTTTGAATGTGACTGGTGTGGTCCTGAAATTAGGTTGGATTTTTAGGTCCCTATATTAATTGGTGTTCGCCGGATAGATGCAGGTAATTTTGGAGATTAGATTAAGATAAATTTTAATTAGTTAAATAATATTAATAAGTTAAAATAAAAAAAAATTAAAATGTATATTTAATTGATATGACACTTATTAATCTAACGAATCTTGATGTTAAAAACGATCAAGTTGAAATTGGTGATCGCTCTTAAAATATCTTTGGAAATTTTATATCGCCAACCCAAATTCTCAAATAGTGTTTATAACAAATCGTCTCGACGCTTCCCAACTTAAAGATCTTACAATTACTTCATTTGAGCATTCAATGCACAAAATACATAATATGATCAAGGGATTATTTTGAGTGTCCATGAAGAGGAGTAAGACGGGTTTTGTAATGTATTTACAGAGACGCCACTCTCCACCTATAAATAGCCCTCATTTCTCATGAGGAGAAGGTGAAGGAGAGGCAAGCAAATGAGAGAGAGCTCAAAGATCCTTCGACACCGTCGCCACTGACTTTGCCAACCACCTCCACGCCGATCCTCGCCGTCACCATTGTGCTGCCATCATCACCGACCACTATCGTCGGATCGGACATATCATCGCCAACATCGCCGCCAACATCGCCGCCAACATCGTCGTCAACATCGCCGCCAACGCGTTTTATTACAAGAATGTTGTCCATCTCATATCAATTTAATCGAGATCGGAAGATCTTGTAATTTAAACGTAAGAAAGAAAAGCTGCTGATTTTTCCTCTTAGATTTTCCAATTTTATTTTATTGTCGCTTTTAAATACTGTGTGTCTTGGACTCCCAAAGAAGTGGCAACTTTTACTCTATTGCTTAAGACGCAGTTGGCACCATCTGTGGAAAGAACCTCAATCACAATTTTTGAAAACCCGCCATGACCATAGCGCATTCGTAACCAGCCTCCGCTTCCAACTCCCATCACTCTCACCAATCAACTATGACCAACCTTCGCCTCACTTCCCGATAGGCATGATCCTCAAGGTGATGGATTCTCTTTAAGATCGTGCCAAATAGAAGAGTCTCAAAATGAGATGACTTGAGGAACAACAGCACTACCGCAAAGAACACATCTCCCACAAGATCGATCGTATGGAGGTCAAAATGCTAATCTCTCTCGACGATGAAGTTTCTCCGCTTCAGCGGATGTCGATTTCCTTGACACGCGGTTCTCTCATCCATCACGCGCATGACGCTAATCCACCACTATTGAGGTGGCGTTCGCCCCGCTTGACTTTCCACCATGTTATACATAATTACGACGCTTAATGCAAGATAAATTTCACCTTGAAAATTATCTTCCTCACCGCGCATGAGGAATCATCACCTTAGAAGCTATTCTTCAACATCCTATTCGTGGGTTTCAAGCTCAACATTGATTCTATGATGAGCGTGACCCACGAACACATCTCGCGAACGCCTGATGGCTATTCTGGATGAAGAGACCATTAAGTGGCCACATACACTGAAACCAAATTTAGAAAATCAGGAGCAATATTATCACTTTCATCGAAATCGTGGACATACTACTTAGGCATGCAAACAACTCAAAGAGGAAATCGAGAGGCTCATTCAAGGATATCACGCCAATTTGTGTAAAACCAACCAACTCAAGCAAACATAGCTCCAAGGGGCAACCGGGACAATCATAACAAAACAACATAATACGCCAAATAGTTGGAGAAAAAGCATGAGTGGGCCACTACTATCTAATCAAATCTTCATCGCCTTTGAAGAGCGAGTTAAAAAAATCTTGTATTAATCATCCCATCACTTTTAATAACGGACTTGGAAGGAGTCCAAGTTTCACATCAAGATCCTCTTGTCATCAGTGTAGGGATTGGTGACCCCTATTATGTTGTTAAGAGAATTTTGATTGATAATGGGAGTTCCATTAATGTTTTATTTTACTCCACTTTTCTTAGAAGTTTTAAGGAAAACTTCAACCCGCAGACCGTATAGGGTTTGATAATCGCCTTGCATGTAGAGGGGACAATCACCCTTCCGTTGTTCTCTGAGAATTTTCAACAAGTCACTCACTTGTACATCTTAAGACCCTCCAATCAATCTGTCCACTTCTGCATTCTCATCTTAAGATAAAATTTCAAACTCCCATTGGGGTTGGAGTGGTCAGGAAATCAACAAATACACAATCATGTTACCTCAAACAAGCTCAACGCATTTCTTGACCTTCAACATTGAGAATTTTAATCTTCAAGATAAAGAAGTACCTCAGGGTTTATGTAAAGACACTCCCCCCCGTATCGATGACCAAGGCTGCCACATGAACCATCCGAGGAAAAAATATTCCTTAAAACTTGGAACATGGAGGGTCTCAAAAGTGTTATATGTAATCATTGGTGTATAAATATTGTAATCTTTAATTTATCCCGTTGTCCTTTCCTCTCCACCTCTTGTCCTTTGTTAACTCTCTAAAAAATATATCTCATCCCTTTAAGTTATCTTATGACAATATTGACACCGACAATATCAAAGTAATGAGTTTATGGATTTTCCTTATAAGCTTGTTTCTTCTTCATTTAATCCTCCCACAGGAATATACAACTCATGTTGTATCTCACGCATGATCAATCCGGGGACTTGATCGGACCTCTATATCGTTAACGCCATCGAGTCACACTCGACAACCTCTTAGGTCAAAAATCCTCGGATTCAATTGACCTCTTCCATACAGTTAACGCCATCGTAACACTCGACAAACAACCTGGATAGGTCAAGGTCCTGGACTTCCCACGACCTCTTCCATACAGTTAACGCCATCGGGTAACACCGACAAACAACCTGGATCAAAATCCTCGCCGATTCAATTCAACCTCTTCCATACGTTAACGCGTTCGCAAAGACTCGACAAACAACCCGGATAGGTAAAAAATCCTCCGGATAATTTGACCTCTTCCATGGTTAACGCCATCGTAACAAACAACCGATAGTCAAAAGGTCCTGGTGGACTTCCCATGACCTCTTCCATACAAGTTAGCATCGTAACACCACAAACAACCCGGATGGTCAAAATTCTCGCAGATTCAATTCGACCTCTTCCATACGAACATCTGTAACACTCAAAACAACCCGGATAGGTCAAAATCCTCGGATTCAATTCAACCTCTTCCATGGTTAACGTCATCGAGCAAAGACTCGACAAACAACCTGGATAGTTAAAAATCCTCAACGGATTGATTCAACCTCTTCCACATGTTTCATCGAGCAAAGACTCGACAAACAACCTGATAGGTCAAAATCCTCACGGATTCAATTCAACCTCTTCCATATGTTAATGTCATCAGCAAAGACTCGACAAACAATCGGATGTCAAAATCTTCAACGGATTTAATTCAACCTCTTCCATATAGTTAATGATCGAAAGACTCGACAAACAACCTCGGATAGGTCAAAATCTCCGGATAATTCAACTTCTTCCATAGTTAGCGCCATCGGGTAACACTGATAAAACAACCTCGGATGGGTCAAAATCTCGCCGGATTCAATTCAACCTCTTCACAGTTAACATCATCGTTAACATCAGCAACACTCGACAAACAACCCGGATAGGTCAAAATCCTCATTGTCGGATCCCCGCCACTACCGACGTTATCATCAGCCGACTACGAAGCACGGACGTCAAATCTCCGGCCGCTAATTCATCTGCCGGCCACCACCGACATCGCCGGCTACCATCGCCGTCACATCTCGCCATATTGACGCTCCACCACTGCGACTACGCCGGATTAACGCCACCACTCCTGCTTGCCGCTAACCATCGAAGTGACCGCCGTGACTATCCGCCGATCTCGGTACCACCATCGAAGGTTATCCTGTAACCACCGCCGAGTCACCGCCGACCACTGGGCCACCATCTCGATCATAACCTGTTGTTATCGGCCGATGATCGCCTCAAACCCGGACAATCTGACGAGTATTGACACCTCTTCGAGGAAAATCTTAGACGATGTACCACGCCTTGATCTCCAAATTCGGACGGTCCGACGAGCGGTTGATGCCTCTTCGAGGGAAAGAACAACGACGCGTATCACGGCCTTGATCGCCCAAAACCCGACGGTCACGAGGCATGACGCTCTTTTGAGAGAAAGCAACAAACGTAAATCCGCGGGCCTTGATCGCCCAAACCCGACGTCCGACGAGGGTTGATGCCTCTTCAAGGAAAACCGGAACAACGACGTAGCAGCCTTGATCGCCAAACCGACGGTCCGACGAGGCCTTGATGCCTCTTCGAGGAAAACCAATAACGACGTAGTACTGCCTGACCGCTCAAACGACATTCTCTCAAGAAGAAGAGAATGTGCCTTCTCCCTTAGCCCTAGGGTGGTTTTCATAGACCCCTTAAAGGGGCAAAAGGGTAAAAAATTGTCCAAAACTACTAAAAGCTCAAATCAAAAATCAATTCATTCGCTGGTGCGTTCCGACAACAGCCACCATGGCCAAAACACGGAGTCGAACCACTCTCATGGCGTAACCGCCGGTCCGTGGACGCTATGGAAGCCAGCACATCATGAACCACTCTTAGCTCGGGCGACAATCACCCATCACCGTGCGGTAACCCGATCTTCCTATCGGACCGTACCGGATCGGATCGCGACTGCATATCCGCCTAACCCGCTGATATTACCCACGCCCGTTTCAGATGCCGAGGCCCATGCATAATTCCACCACTGATTACGCCGCTGCGCCGCTTTACGCTGGTCTGCCAAAAAACCATCATTACGTGGCAGGCGCTACAGACCCATAGCCGTGTAGCGCCAGCTTCACGCATGGGCGCCGAATGCGTTTGCATTCGGATTCTGTAACTTGAAATCGCATTCGTGCATACCTACACGATTTATACCGTGAGTAGTCATAATCTGCTCACTAAGACTGTTTCTCTCAAAATGATAGTTAATGACCTCAAATTTCATCAAGAATTTGCTATTTTCAAGTATTTATATATTTTTGGATGATTGAGATAATGTCATCCAAAGATAGGGGGCAACTGATATGACACTTAAAATACTATTACTAAGCACGAATCTTGATGAAAAGAAAGTCGATCCAAGTTGAAACCGGTCGAGATCAAGCTCTTAAAATATCTTGAAACTTTGAGATATCGCTTAAATCCTTAAACAACTCTTAAATATAAAAGTGTTTATAATAAATCGTCCGACGTTTCCATAAAGCTAAAGATCTTATCGACTTCATTTGAGCATTCAAATGCACAAAATATAAAATATGGTCGGGATCAAGCCGTCCATGAAGGTATACGGGTTTGTATATATTTACGAGACGCCACTCCTCCAATCTATAAATAGCTCATTTCTATATGAGAGGCGGCGGAAGGAGAGGCAAACAAGAGAGAGGAGGAGCTCTAAAGATCCTCCAAGCACAATCGTCCGCCACTGACGGTAACCACCGCCATTTGCCGCCATCGCCATGATCCTCGTCATGCCGACCATTGTTGGGTCATCACCACCACTATCGTCCATCACAACATCGCCGAACATCGTCTGTTCGTCGTTAACATCGTGGAACGCTATTATTAAAGAATGTTCATTTCATATACAATTAATCTCGAGACGGGAAGATCTTGAAACATAGTGTTTTTTTAATGGCTAGCGGTTTTTCCTCTTTTGAGGTTTTCCACGAAAAATTCTTTTTATTGCTCCTTTAAATACTCTAGGACTCAAAGAGAAGTAAAACTTTTACTCTACAGAAGTTTTCTAGCACGCAACATTAATAATATTAAATAATTTGTTTGATAGAAATATTAGCTTAAAGTTTGGATAATATTCTGATTGAGTAAACTGCTTTTTGTCTAAATTTAAAATATTTTATGGATGTGAGTTAACTTAGTGAAATTATTGCAAAGTTTAAATATCACCTACCATCTTATAAATTTAAGTGGGCAAAAAAATATTTTATATGCCTTAACATTTGGAGATAAGTTGCAAAAATAGATTCGACAGATTCAGAGCAAAACTTTGTACACAGAAGAGAATAAAACAAGAAAACATCTGATTTAATGTGGAAAAATACGAGCACATGAAAAAATTGCGGTCACACCACACCAAGATATCCATTATGAAGAAAATGAGATGAGAATAGTACAAATAACATTTCAGTCAAATCCCTTCTTACTTTAGTTACTCTATGGAACTCATTATACACTCACACTCACAAGAAAATAGAGAAAAAAGGCATAAGAATCCATAAAAAATGCGAAACTATCTAAATGTGAACTCTATTATTTCATATTATCGCTGCACGATTTTTTAGACATTGGCGCTATATCATTATTGTATATCTGATATATTTAAGTGTCACAATGCTGGACCTCTCTATCTTGTAGAATGAGTGCTAAGTCTTAATGTTGCAATGCCAAGACAATAGCCTCTGTCTTTTTTGTATAATCTCATGAATTCTAATGCTGTGGCGCTGTCTTTATTATCTCTGAAACCAATATCTTCATATCATACCATCGAGATGCTATCCTAATGAACTTACTATCAAGCTCAATTGGCAAAAATTGATGGCTTTAAGTGAACTATACAACCAAGCTCCAAATAATAATATTAACAAAATTTAATTTATTATATTTTTCTGGTGATCCCAATGATACACCTAGTTGTTTATTTGCTTATAAATTTATTGATTTTTATTGTGAGTAATATATATTAAAAATAATTTGTGGCTTATTTGAATCACACCTTTTGTGATTTATTATTTATTATTATTTTTAAAGATATGATTTTTTTTAAATCTTTTAAATTTTGATTATAACACCACCTTTGTTGGTCCTAAGTCCGGATGTGAAAAATGGAGGGTTGCGATAGGTAGTCGACAACCAGCGTAAAACTGGTCGAAATAATCATGACATGAATCCTTTAAATCATTGTGTTAATGCTTGGCCTCCTAAGCAACATGATGTATGAATATAGTGAAAATATGCAAGTCTCTGCCCAGTCAATGTTAAATAAGCAAGGGTTCTCACATTATGGACGGATGCGGGCAAACAAGTTAGTCCATGAAACTAGAATTTGATTATGAACTTGGAATATAGGTACTCTTACAGGTAAATTAATGGAATTAATAGATATTATGATCTCTAGAAAAATTAATATTTTATGTATTCAAGAAACTAAATGTGTTGGAGAGAAGGCTAAGGAGATTGATAGTTTAAGTTTTAAACTTTGGTATTCAGGTAGAAGTCGAACTAGAAATGGTGTATGCGTGATTATAGATAAAAATTTGAAGGATAATGTTATAAATATTAATAGATGTGAAGATAGAATTATAGCTTTAAAGATTATTGTTGATACTAAGATTATCATATTATATTTATGCTCCTCGTAGGTTTGGATGTAAGCTCAAAGAAAATTTTGGAATGAATTAGAGATTAATATAAAGATACTCTTGAAGAAAAAAGTATTTATTGGAGGATATTTAAATGGACATGTTGGTAGAGTGGTAGAAGATTTTAAAAGTATTCATGGTGGTTATGGATTTGGAGTGACTAATGAAGAAGGTAGGATTATATTAGATTTTACTTTACCTTATGATTTTGTAGTTGCTAATACTTTATTTAAGAAAAGAGATGAATATATTATTACTTATAAAAATGAATCTAGTAAAACACAGATTGATTATTTTCTGATAAGAAAAATAGATCGTTTAGATTGTAAAGATTGTAAGGTCATTCCAAGTGAAAGTTTAAGTACCAACATCGATTGTTAGTTTTAGATTTTAAGATGAAAGGTATTATAAGAGAAAAAATAAATCAAATTATTATCCTGATTAGATGGGGACACTTAAAGAAGATAAATAAAAATATTTTAAGAGCAAGCTACAAGAGCTTAGAATTTGGGATGTTAAGGAAAATAATGTTATGTGTGAAAAAAAGCAAGTGAAATTAAAGCAAGTTCTAAAATGTGCTTGGAGAATCAAAGGAAAAGCTTCTTTTAATAAAAATAGTTGGTGGGAGTTAAAGTGTGCAAGAAAAGATAAAAATAAAAGCATTGTTATAAAAATTTGGTTTAGATGTAAAAATTTGGAGAATTGGGAAAGATATAAAGTGACGTAGAGATTCTAAGAAAGCATATATATGATGAAATTTAGCTTTTAGTGATTTATACAATAGATTAGATACCAAAGAAGGTGAAAGATGTATGTATAAGTTAGCCAACAAAGAGATAGAAAAGTAAAGACCAGTTCAAGTGAGGTGAAGGATGAAAATAATAAAGTTCTTTTAGAAAAGATATTGAAAATAGGTGGATGAGATTTTTAATAAACTTTTCAATGAAGGATCGAAAGTCGATTGATTTTAGCAACCTTAATACCACTAAACAAAAAGAGAATTTTATTTTATTATTATTAGTAAATCTAAAGTTAGAAAGCTTTAAAGAAAATGAAATATGGAAAAGCAGGGGATAATATTCCAATAAAAGTGTGAAAATGTTTAGGAGATCAAAGAATTTCTTAGCTTACAAATCTTTTTAAAATTATTTTAAAGATAAAAAAGATGCCATATGAGTGGAAGAAGAGTTTGTTGGTTCTTATATTTAAGAATAAAGGTGACGCATAAGAGTGAAAATTATAGAAGAATTAAGTTAATGTGTCATACATTAAAATTATGGGAGTAATTGAGCATAGGTTACGATGTGATACAAAGTTTCTCAATTAGTTTGGTTTCATGCGGGTAGATCTACTATGGATGCTATACATTTGTTAAGAGGTTTGATGGAGAAGTATAGAGAAAGTGAGGATACATATGATATTTATTGATTTAGAAAGCTTATGATAAAGTTTCAAGAGATGTTCTTTGGAGAGTTCTAGAGCGAGAAAGAGTTAATATTGGTTATATTCAAGTCATTAAGATATATATAGAGCTACTTGTGTCCAAACACAAGGAGGATTGACAAAATATTTTCTTATTTGGGTTGGATTACATCAAGGATCAACTTTAAGCTCTTATCTTTTTTGCTTTAGTTATGGATGTTCTTCTTAGGCATTTACAAGAAGATGTACCTTGGTGTATGCTTTTTTGTTGATGACATTCTTCTTGTTGATAAGACTAGAGAGAGTCAGAAACTTGAATTATGGAGGTCAATTAGAGTCTAAAGGTTTTAGTTTAAGTAGATCTAAAATTGAATATATGGAGTGTAATTTTAGTTGTAGAAGTTTGATAGTGTTGTGACATTAGGTGAACAAGTCATTAATAAGAGTGAGATTCATATATTTAGGCTTTGTTAAAAATGATGGTGAAATAGATGGAGATGTTATTAGTAAATTCAAGTTGGATGGTTGAAGTGGAGGAATACATCGGCTTTATTATGTGATAGAAAAGTTCACTTAAACTTAAGGAAAATTTTATAAGATGGTGGTAAGACTGATGACTTATGGCGAGAATGTTGGCCAATAAAAGAAGCATAAGACTAAGTTAAGTTATTCTGAGAGATGAGGATGCTTAGGTGGATGAGTGGCTTTACTCTTAGAGATAAATTATGAAATGAGTATGTTGAAAAAGTTGGAGTAGCTCGATGTAGATAAGATTAGAGAGTCTTATATGGTTTGGCCAAAAGCGTCATATCGATGATGGGTTAAAGAGTAGATGCATTATATTTCTTTATGTTAAAAAAAAGATAGAGGTAGACTAAAAAAACTTGGTTAAGATGTATAAAAAATGACTTAATATACTTGAATTAAATGAGAATTTGACACATAATAGGACACAGATGAAGACGAATGATAATAAATATAACTGATCCCACTTAGTGGAATAAAAGCTTATTTTTATTGTTTTAAAATTTTGATTATAATTTTCTTATTAAAAATGTTAAAAAAAACAGCAAGAAAATTTTAACTAAATATAAATATAGCAATTGCGTAACGTCAAATATAATTATGATGATTACATAAATAAAATAAAATAAAATCATAAAAAAGTACCTCAAACAAAGTCATAATATCCCTTTCAAGATGGCGATCCAATACGCTACCATAAGAATTGACATATTGAGTTGAATAAGAAAATCTTGATGCTATATATATTATATGACATTATTAATATTTATTTCCTGTTTTTTTTTTTTTTTAAATGCTTGAAGATTTTTTTTGTTCTGGTGAGGACATAGTGAGATATGCTTATGATTTCTTTTTTGAAAATTATTGCAAAAAAATGTATATTTATTTAAAGAATATGTGATTTAATGATTTGTAGAGTAGATTTTATTTAAAATCATAAATTCGAACATAATTTTTATGATTTATCATTCAATATTATTAAACAATAACTTATATTTCAGAAAAAAAAACAATTATTTTCTTATTGCTGTGATATTGATTGAATTAATCTTAAAAAGTTACTTTGTCCTAACAATTATCACAAAAAATTATAAAAAAAAATATAGCTAAATCAAAATATGACAGTTGATAAAAAATTACGTCAAATAAACTTAAAACTATTCAAAGAAGATTGTCAAATAAACTACCTCCAGAAATATTGTTTAAGCTGCATTAAAAATCTAAAACAAATTCCTTAAAATGAAGAAAAAAAAAGGTTAATTTCAAACAAGTTATTTAGCATTTTCAAACATGATTAAACTGTTATCTTAAAATGACATCAATCTGGAATATCAAAATCATACTGCAGGATGAGAAAAAAATAAAAATAGTTACTATACAAATTAGACAAGAGGCAAGAAGAGCAGCAGTTATTACTACTCGAGGAGGCGATACACAGTGATCTCTTGCTGCTTGAAGTACCGGCGATCTTCCTCATCAACAAGAACGAGATTCAAGAAGTACTTAACACTGTATTTGTTGTTGATGTTGCGATACGTTGGGGTCAAGTCATATGGGCTCAAGAACAACCTGATGGGTATTGATTCCCCTATACAAATTATAAGCAAAAAGAAAAAAAAAAGATTAGTTATTGTTAGCATTATCCAAAATATTTGGAATGGTAGGCATTGTCCTTTTAAAAACATTAATTCAGGATGGAGTGAAGAGTTGTAAGATAGTTATTGCAACAAAAATATCGTTTGTTTCCATGGTGTCACACTAATATGATCACAATGAGAAGCAAAATGATCCATCAAAGGTTAAAAAGTTCTCATTTGGATGCAATAAACCTTGAGTTAAATGACCAAATGTTTAGTAAGAATACCTCTGACAGGTGCACCATCCATCAATTCAAATTTTGCTAGTGTTTCAGTCTCCACATATGTATTTGGCCCAGAGCCAGTTGATTCCCGACGTCTAATCTCAAGTTCCATATTTTTTATCTTGATTCTCACCAAGAGAAAATATATTTTACCAATAATGACATCTTTCAAATGATACCTAATGAAATCAGCTAAAATTAGAATACACAAATAAGAAAAAAAAAAAGCTGAGAAGTTAGCAAAAATGATCACAAGCACCATGACGTGCAAACAACTCTTACTTGCTTTTGTTGTACTCAAATTCAATGTGCAAACAATCTTCAATTCCAACTTCCATCTGCGAAAAATAGCCATAAAAAATCAATATGATGCAAAATTAGTAAACAAAGTAAGAGTAAACAAACATAATTCTAATGATGAAAAGCATAAAATGGAGTGAATAGAATATTTTTGTTGAGCGGCACAAAAAAAAAATATATATATAAATTTGACCAAGTCAAGATTAGTTGGACATTGAACACAACATCACATAAGATTCGTACTTCAATTGCAAATAAAATTGCCCAAATATTACTCGTTTCACAAAAGATAAGAATTCACTCGAGCAAGCAATATTTGATGCACACATATGTTTTAAATTTAATAATTCTTTTATTACTATTATTAATCATCTAATTAAATAATTTTTAAATTATTATTAATAAAGTCCCCTCTCTCTATATATATATATATATAGCACTGATTTAAATTTTTTAAAAAAATTCCTATCTTATCCTTATCAAATTTGTAACTGCCCCATGCCACTATCTCTTGAGTCCATTCTGCACCTCAAATTATGTTAATCATGTCCTATTCATGTCCCAGTTCCTCATTCTTAAAAAAAGAAGAAGAAGAAGAAACACAAAAAGATAAATCTATTAAAAAAATCCCATTCCCTATGCTCATTTTTTTATCTCATTCTTTAGTATTTCCCAACCCAAAGACCCATGGGTCTCTCTTTCTCTAGTGCACCCTCTCTTCTCCAATCTATCACTCACCGTCTCTCATTTTATAGTGCAATGCATCACTTTTCTACAACTCCAGTTGGCACTCTGCTCGTATGCGATCAAGCCCAATTCCCAGCATGCAAATCTCTAATCTCAACACACTATATGTCACACGCCCCTGCAATTCCTTGCTCGCTCATGATCTCACTCTTACATCTGTTTTCATTGATTTTGTATCTGTTTCCTTTCCCATGATTTCATAGAACCCTTGCACAGCCCACAATCCTAATTGTTGTGCTATTTCATGTGTGCGTAGCCACTAACAGCGAATGCCGCAAGTCCAACGTTTCACATCAACGAACTATAAGCTGACATCATGATGTCACTTATGATAAACACATCATTGTGACTTCTCTAACACTCCTAATTGCCATTAATCTCCATCAATCGCTGCAACTTCCTCTAAAATCGCTGCTCAAAATCCTCAACAATCATTGTCCTACTAATTCCAATTACTTCATATCCTAAGCCTCTGGCGACTCCAACTTCTTTGCTTCCATCAAAGACTATGATTTCCTATAAGCCAATGCCGTCACTCTCATAATCCTCTACCCATCCCTCTATTGTTACTATCTTCCTCTTCCCTCAACCTCTCCTCTCACCCTCCCACTGTTTTTTCTATCTTCCCCTCTCTATATCTAACACTATTCTCATCTATCTCTCTTATTTTCTCCTTTCCTCCAACAATACCATCTCTCCATCACTCTCACATCCTAACATTCCTTGCTCCCTGTCACTATCTAGATCTGTCTCTCTACTTCCTTCACTTATGTATTTTTTTTATTCCACTTATCTCTCTTCAATTTTCTCTCTAGTTCTAAAAAAATATAAGCAAAAAAATCAATAAAAAGAGAAGAAAAAATTTTAAAAATTAAAAAAATGGAGTTTTTAAAAAAAGAAAAGGAAAAAGAGTTTCACAAAAAAAAAGGGAAAGAGTCCGAAAAAAATTTGTACATTCACTCTAACCACAAGGTTGTCACCTCACATAGCCATCAAGAAAGCTACCTATTGCACATAAGGTAAAAATACAAAGAACAATCGTAAAAATTTAAGTAGGCGCAAAAATAAATACTCGTCCACGTTGTTCTAAAGTGATAGGGTAAGATTGTACTTTGCATATTTTCTCATATAAGTGATGAAGGCATATGCATGATTTTTTTAAACATTGGGAGTTTGAAGGCCCCCTCTAGCCAGTGTCTTAGACATCAGCTATGCATGCCTTTTTAAATAAGGTTTAAAAGCCTAACACTATTTGTGGATGCCCTTTTCTAGGAAGAGAGAGGCTGAGAGGCTATCAAAATTAGAGTATGATAGAAAATAATATAAGAAAATAACTTATTGAATTAAATAACAATTAACAAATTTACAAAATGAAAGATAAAAAGAACAGTTCTATTTCACAACATGTAACAAAAAAATTTGAAAATAATTAAAAAGAATAAAATCAAACACAAACAAAACATGCAGAGGACTTGGCCTCTGGGCTGCAAACATCAATAGAATTTCCTTGTTGATCTCAAAGCTCTCAAAACACAAAATGGATTAAAAGAATTTGAACTATGAAAATGAATTGAGGGATCCCACCTATTCAATGAAAGAAACATATTGATTGGGAGGCCCACCTTACCAAAGTCTGATGATAATGGCCCAAAACTTTAAGATAAATAAATGATGAGATAAATATCCTATGTCGGTCTCTGCCAGCTAAATTGTCTACAAAAGAGTCTCTCATTATGAAGAATGCACCCCTTATAGTGATGACCAAAATTGAAAGTCTCAACATAACCTGCAGCTCCTATAGTATAATCATCAATTCCTCTAGGTTAACCCAATAAGTGTTGCTACCAAAATCTTAAAATTTAATCACACCTCATGCTCATGAAAGAGAAATACTCCAACAGTCAAACATGCATGTATACATAACTTTGCAAACTTCAATCACCAGTAATGTGTTATTGTATGCTTGCAGCATATATCTATCCCATGTCACATATCCACAAACAGGATCAGTGACTTGAACCATAAAAAATTCTCGAGACCAATCTAATGAGCTTGATTGTAACAAATGATGATCAGTAACCTCAACCATCTTATTTACACAACAGTATCAACAACTAGCTGTAGAATGTCATAGACTCTATAACTGACCTGATACACATGCTCTCTAAACAATTATACTCGTCCCACTTAAACATGAGGGCAATAATCCATTCTACAAGATTCTCAAAGATGAGAGAATTTGGTGAGCAATCTAGAAGTATGGGAGAGCATGCCAAAAAATTATGATAAATATCACGCCCACTTAGCATCTTCTCATACTGTTTAAGCCTATCATCAATCTCAGCATCTTCTAGGAGATCATGAGTGTCGAAGGTGGCCCAAATGACATCCTCACTTGGCTCACCAAGTGGCATATCTGCAGGTTTCCTCCAACTGACCAACTCCTATAAAATATAAGGGAAATCAATACAACCAAGAAAAACACAGAAGAATATATTTTGTTTGGGATACAACTCCTTGTGAGTATCACCAATGTCAAAATGAAGTTAAACCATGCCACAAAATAAGTCTAAAGTAACATTTCATATCCAAAATTTCAACAGTAAAGCAACTCAATTCCAGTAATGCTTCTTTGTGATTTATATTTCTTGGTTGGGCTAAATAGTAGACACACAAATATAGGAAGCTCTAAAATTTAATTTGTTGACATCAATATCCATGCCATTAGTTTAGATTGAAGCCCTCTCCATCACTCAAGACCAAGATATGATGAAATCTTCACGATAAAATATAAAGGTAGAAAACTTGCAAGAGCGATATGCACAAGCTCATAAAACATCAAAAAAAATAATAAAAGTAATACAACAACAATAACAACCGTTTATATAATAAAAGTAATACAACAACAATAACAACCTTTTATTCCACCATGTGGGATTAACTATATGAATCAATTCTCTAATGTGTCCTATTAAGTGTCATATTCTTATTCAATTCTAATAAATTAAGGTCATTTTTTATAATTTTGGTAATCAAACTTTTTAGGTTTACCTCAACCTTTCTTTGGATAGGAAAATCCTAATACATATACTCTTCTAACTAGGTCATCGGATGGTCAGCATTTTATGTAACCAAATCATCTAAGTGACTCTCTCTAATCTTATCTGCCACAACAGCTACTCCAACCTTATCATGTGTATAATTGTTTCTCATTTTGTCTCTAAGTGTAAAGTCACCTAAGCATCCTCATCTCTACAACACCTAAATTTATGCTACTCTTTTACGGGCCAACATTCTACATCATAAAGTATTGAGGGTCTCACCATCTTAGAAAATTTTTCCTTGAGTCTAAGCGATACTTTCCTACCACACAACAAGCCGGATGCATCCCACCACTTCAATCAACTAACTTGAATTCTACTAATAACATCCCTATCTATATCACCATTACTTTGAACAATATACCTGAGATATCTAAAACATTCATTCTTTTTCATGACTTGATCACACATTGCTACCAATCTACCACTAGATCTTCTACACTAAAATTACACTCCATGTATTCGGTTTTAGATCTACCTGAACGAAAAGCCTTTAGACTCTATGGTTGATAAAATAATAAAATTAATATTAAAAATAAAAAATAATATTAATGATAAATACATTATTGTGTGTATACACATAAATAAGTGTACGCATGTCTAATTGTATATATGTAATTTTTGCATACCTAGTGCTCCCATTGGGAACAATCTCTTGTCACGTCTATCAAACACCCCTTGCTAATGCCCTCATCGCACCCCACCATTCTCAACACCAACTAATGCCTCAAGCAAAAAAAAAAACCATCAACGTCAGCGGTAGAACAATAGGTTTTTCCATAAAAGAGGGTACCACATGACCCCTATGAAAAAAACTGGTTATGCTTAAGCCAACCACAAAAAAAAATAAATTAATTAATTAAAATGTTAAATAAAAAAAGCTAAACCCCTCTCTCCTTTTCTCATGAAAATGCAATTACTAATGCCTTCAGAATGTTGTGAGGGCGCTTGTCAAGTGCCAATATGAGGCTGCCCAGCATCCCAATAAAAAAATACTCCTTAAAAAACCTCTCTCTCTCTTTCTTTCCATTGAATTTCCCGCTTCTGCCAAATCCTGCTATCAGGCCATTTATGTCGTTTGATCTCTTTGCCTCCCTCTCAAGCTCTTTGCAAGATATTCAAAAGTATCCCTAGTTCCCCCAAGAACTCTATTTTAGCAAATCTCATGCACAAAATGCACTCATCAATACCACTAAGCACATTTATGTCGTTTGATCTCTTTGCCTCCCTCTCAAGCTCTTTGCAAGATATTCAAAAGTATCCCTAGTTCCTCCAAGAACTCCATTTTAACAAATCTCATGCACAAAATGCACTCATCAATACCACTAAGCACATTTACAGTGTGGGATGACATTTTTAGGATGCAGGGTCCCATGCACCACACAAAAAAATGCCTTATTAGCATGATGAGATGACTTACTTTCACTAAATGCAGGAAGGAAAAACACTGTTGAATTTCACTTTTAACTTTGAAACAAAAAATAACATAAAAATGCAACAAAAAAAGAAAAAAAATGGTGAATTTGAATGGAGGAGAAAACATCTAAAATGCACAAAAATTCACAGAAAAAAGCAAAATAACAAACAAATTGAACTCGCATAAACTTTGGTGACTCACCAACAGACACGAGCAAGAACTACTTTCTTTCTCTCAATACACTACAAAATCAAAATTGAATGCAATTGATATGTGTGGCTCCTCTCCTTATAAGAATAAATGTCCTCCCTACAGGACCTGCCTATATATCACTAACGAAGAGCAAGGATTAGAAGCCAGATGGCTTAAAGTGCAACGCCAAGGTTTTTTGATAATAATTCAAACATTAGTTGAATCAACCATAACATTGTTGAAGATAGTTTTCTAACATCACATCATGAACATGGATCCTCAAACAAACTAAAATGTCGATGAATGCTCTTAATAGTTACATTATTATTTTGGAAAAAAATGAAATAATTGTGAACCAAAAATAAAAGAAGAAAACACAAAAAAAGAGATGAAATAAAAAACTCAAAAAATATGAAAAAATGTTTAAAAGTTTTAAAAAATATTCTGAGCATTTTCAAATCTTCTTATGGCATATCAAGATACTTAGCTCACAATTTCTTGCCCTCAAAAATACAAAATACTTTAAAAAAATAATTAAGTTAAAAAAAAATATATACTTAATATTACAGAACTCATTTTGGCCTAATCCAACACATGAGTAGAGCTGACAAGGTTTGCATTCCAACAGTTAGCCACTCATCCAAATTACAAAAGAATAATTACAACTCTCTCAACCCAAGATAATTGGGGATCAAAAATTCAACTGTGAGTTCTGCCAAAATATTTATAAGGTCGTTTATGGTGAAAATCCTATCCAAAGGTCAAGATCATGTGTCCCAACTTTTGGCCTCCAAATCTTTGGAGTAATACATACATAGATTCATCTAGTCTCTAATGTAATTTGAGTTAAATATTGATACTAATTTGATGACCAACTTAGAAGAGTAGATGAATTAGATTTGACCTATGTTAAGAAAGGTAGAGGTATACCTAAGAAGACTTGGTAAATAAAAAATGATCTTATTTTATTAGAATTAAATGAAAATTTAACAATTAATATGACACAATGGAGAAGAAGGATTCATGTAGCCGACCCCATGTAATGGGATAAAGGCTTGTTATTGTTGTAATAATACTAATCAAATGTTATACATACATAGATTCATCCGATCCCAATACACTATAATGGAGCTTAGAATCATTAACGGCTACCAAAACAAATTAGAAAAGTTCTTGTCCTCGACCAAACCTATCCTAGCCAATGAAAGCCAGAATCACCCACTGACAATCACAATTAATCAAGTGACGTAAGCAGGTTCCCATGTGAATGTAAGTAATATCATGAAACGATAGAGTGCTATCAAAATTGAAAGAAGAATAATCACTACTAGATTTTAAAATAAAACTACGAACTGTAAATGGCATAACCATACCATGTTACTAAAAGAACGAAAGAATCTTAAACATATGAAACTTATGTGTGCTTTCAAGGCATCTGCTCTAGCGACAACCTCAATTATTAGAATACTATAACCGAAAGTTGGTCTCTTTTAAATTATGTTCTCGATCATAAGATAAACACCCTGAACAACTATTGTCAATTATAATCAAAAGATATCTTTATCATAAAAATGCCCTTTTAAATTCCAAAGTAAATACATTTTGAGCTCTTTTTTCAATAATGAGCATGATCATTCCAAATCATAACTAAAAAAATCTGTCTAAATCTAGCCATTACAAAAAATAAAATTAAAACAATATATATTTATAAGTAAAAAAGGATTAAGCTATAATATATTGTGTTACACTTAAAACAGTCCATCCCTTACACTAGTTGGTCAAAGATAAGAATTTAAACTTTGACCAAATCTCACACTGAAGTAATGTTATATCAAGGGTAACTATATGAACAATATTTTATCACACACCAATAAGAACATAGCACCTAAATTCAGGCCAAATGGTTAGCCTGACTGTGACAATAATTATATTATGGTTGTATCCAAAGCCTGAATGTTCTCAAATAACTATGCATATGAGTTGTGAACCATAAGATGTACTCGATGGAAAGTGGATTAGCCTAAGTCAACTAAAAATTTGCCCCTTAGGTAAACTTTTCTCTTAAGTTTATGAGGCCGCCTTGAATAAAGACTACTAATAAGTAGACTGGGGTCTATCATAATAAAGACTATCATTTGATTAAATTGAATTGACTATCTTCACCAAGTAGACTAGGGTCTATCACAATCTGGGATGACTTCATCATAAGATCATAATTAATTTTGTCATATTTTTTTCCTTGACTCTTGCCTACCCAATAAAATATCCTAAAACCTATAGACTAGCTTTAACAAAAGTTCTCTCTCATGAAAAAAAGAAATAATTAACCATAAGAATTTCTGATTATGAATAACCTCAAATGATGTTATAAAAATATTTTTTAAGAGTGAAATTTATGAGCGATATTTTAACTTTATCCAACATGTCATATGAAAATTAGCCTGGATACAGTCATTATACTCTTATTAATAAAGCCTGATAGAAATTTTCTAAGATCACACCATTACACTATTGTTTAATGTTATAAAATGGTAATATAAACATTCTGAAATAGGTACCAACCTTAATGCTGTTGTTGATCGTTGGAGGGGCTGTGTAATTGCGCACCTAAAAAGATAACCAAATTAATGCAAACAAAATAAGTGTTGATAAATAAATGCTATCTAGAAAATGCATATTATAGTATAAGCACAAACTTTCATAGAAAAAAATATGTTGTATCGAACATATCAAGTGGTGGTTTGGTCACAGTTCTTTTCTTTTCAGTCAACAGTCATGTTGGAGAGAGATGAGCATCGGGTCCAAAAAAAATTGACATATGCATGGCTAGCCATTTCAGCTAGTTCAATTCAAGCAAGCCATTCGTAAGGTAATGATGAACATTAGCATAGTCTGGTAATTGATTCAATAACTTTTGCTGGTCAGTTTAATAATTATATGCTTGTCAGTTGGACTATGTAGAAAATCTGATGACAATTCAATCCTCAAAGAACATTAGATCAAGCCTGGCAGGCTGGTTTAATGCTTTATTTTTTTATTTTTCTTTCTGGTAAGATAGGTCCTCAAGGCCACCCTATATGGGATCTTTCCAAGTCGTATATCCTAAATTCTTGACTACCATGGAAAGGACGTATGAGAGATCTTGATGACTAGCTAAAAATATGATTACACATAACCTTATGACATATTAATTAAGATTCACATGCAAAAGCCACCAAAATGAACGTCCCTAATCGAAGAAAATAATTTTATTAAATTAGATCAACTAAAGATATATGGATCCAAGCGTCTACAACAACAACAACAACAACAAGCCTTTATCCCACTAAGTATATGAATCCTTCGCTCCATTGTGCCCATTATATGTCAAATTCTCATTTAATTCAAGTATACTGGTCATTTTTTATACATCTTAACCAAGACTTTTAGGTCTACCTCTACCTTAACATAAAGCAAATCTAATGCATCTTCTCCTAAATCATCTGTCGACACTTTATATGGTCAAACCATCTGCGACTCTCTAATCTTATCTCACGGAGTTACTCCAACTTTTTCCGAACATACTCATTTCGTGATTTTATCTCTAAGAGTAAAGCCACTCATCCACTGAGCATCCTCATTTCTCTAACACTTAACTTAGTCTTCTCTTTTAACATTCTCGCATCTGCATAAGTCTTACCACCATCTTATAAAATTTTCCCTTAAGTTTTGGAACTGTTTCTATCACACAACAAGCGATGCATTCCTTCACTTCAACCATCCAACTTGAATTCTACTAACATCTCCATCTATTTCACCATCATTTTGAACAATAGAGCCTAAATATCTGAATCGCTCACTCTTATTAATGACTTGTTCACCTAATGTCACAACACTACTACTAGAACTTCTACAACTAAAATTACACTCCATATAATCAGTTTTAGATCTACTTAAACGAAAACCTTTAGACTCTAATGTTGACCTCCATAATTCAAGTTTCTCTTGGACTCCTCTAGTCTTATCACAAGAAGAATGTCATCGAAAAGCATACACCAAGGTACATCTTCGTAAATGCCTATAAGAACATCTATAACTAAAACAAAAGATAAGGGCTTAAAGCGATCCTTGATGTAATCTAATTGAAATGGAAAAATATTTTTCAATCCTCCTTATGATTGGACACAAGTAATGCTAGTATAATTATCCTTAATGACTTGAATATAACCAATATTAACTCATTTCGTCTAGAACTCCAAAGAACATCTCTTGAAGCTGACCTGTAACTGTGCATTTAAAATTAAAGACAAAAAGAGGTTAAATGCCCTAATCACAATCAAAATTAATTAAATTGATTTGATTTGAAAATTGGCTTCATAATCGCCGAAGCATCAAAAATAATTAAATAGAAAATATCGAATCATTAAGGATCAATCAAATAATTAAAATCAATTTTAATGAAATTATGACATCAAGTGGAAGCTCGACAACGTCCAACGACTCGTTCTTCGAAATTGATCGTCCAAAACATCAATATCAAATCCGACCCGATTCTACATTGAAATGCGACGCCGCGATAATTTAAACCTAATTTTCACGATCGTCGTGCGGTCAAACCTCAGAAATTGATCAGGTTCGTATAACCAAACAACTAAAATTGAGACACATATTGTTGGTTTATTGCATAAATTAATGTCACATAAAATAATATTTAATTATAATTAAAGTGACTAATGACCGCTTAATCCTTAAACCCCTCTAATCCTCTATAACCTCCTCACGCACATTTATTATTCATCTAAGCGGTAATGAAGTCGGCCCTAAAGGCAACGGCGTTGACTCCATTTTCACGATCCCTCTCTGTTCTCTTGGTCTCGCTCTCATCAAGCTCTTTCTCTCCTCTCCGATCTCTCTCTCTGCAGCTTCCTTCTCGCATGCTCTGCTCCTTCCCACATTGACTCTCGATCCTCTCTCGCTTCTCTACTCCTTGTTCATGATTCGACTCTCTCCCTCTGAACCCCTCTCTCCCCTCACTCTTCAAAGTTCACTCGATTTTCCTCTTCCAGGGGAAATCGAGGGTTAGAACCCAAACCCCTTTTTCCTCTTAGCATTGAAACCTCGGTTGGGAAATCAATTAGTTTCTATCTAAAGATGTGATGTTTCTGAAAATTCCTTTTATTTGAGAAGTTTGAAAATGACAAGGAATGATGTATGGCTTAAATATCATACTTTGTTCTCATGAATTTCATGTTTCTACTTTTGCTATTGATTTCTATGGAATTTTATATATCACGCCTTTCATATGCTTGAAATTTGTGATATAAGTATACCTACCATGTTCTCCAACATGGTAGGGAAATCTTATCATTTCTGCGGTCTCAATGACATACACCTATACATGTTTCTTTGACATAGGTGCCTTGATGGCAACCCACTTGTGTTTTATTGAGAATTTTGATTATTTTGTCCTTAATTAAATGCATGCATTTTTTAAATTTATTTATATAGATCCGCTCACATTGTTCCAATGTGAAACACGGATAGACTGTTCACGTTCCAACGCGTGGAAATCTGATATATTCTTTCACGCTTGTTCCAACGCGGCAGGAATGTCATCAGAACCCATACACGCCTTTCTTGGCGTGGCAATGGTCATGTCTCACGACACCCACCATACACGCTTGGCGTGGGAAGACCTAAAGTACATGCGGATGTCGGAGGAAATTTTCAAAATAAAATAAAAATTGAAATATGTCATATATAAACGCTTATACTTTAATTTCATATACATGTGAATGCAAATTTATTACCTATTTATAGTATCCGCTCATTTGTTCCAATGCGGAACGTGATAAGTACGCTCATGTTGTTTCAACGCGTGGAAATTATAAGGCTCACGTTGTTCCAACGCGTGTGAACGTCTGCAGAACCCATACACGCTTTCATGGCGTGAGTAATAAATTTTGGAGTCTCACGACACCTACCATACACGCCTCTTTTGAAGACCTAGTCCCCTCAAGTATATCCCACGACGATGAGGTCACAGAATTTCTAAAAAAAAAATAGATAGAAAGAAAGGATGAAATGCTTAGTTAAGTGTTTTTAGCTTATATGAATACACGCTCAATCTATATAATGAAAGTTATCTTATATAGATGACATTAATCTATCTACTGACATGTTATGGAATACACATATCTCAAACTTAAATCTCCTTTTACTCATTATTCACACCACGATTTACATACAATGAGACATAGTGAAGACTTGAAGCAAAACACATATGGAATAAATTAAATCTACATATGACATGATATATATCAAGAAGGTATCAAAAAAATGGTTGAGTTAGAAAAGAAACTCACTATAGACACACAACTTAACCTGCAAGATTGAACTTAAACTTGTGGTAAAGGAGAGAGAAGAGAGTAAAAATGATCTCAAAAGGAAATCCTTATTTATAGCTTCTTCTCTCTTTGCCATCCATTCTTATAATCGACACGCATCGTCATAAATTTTAAGGAAACCATCTAAGGTAATGCCATTTGTCATATGCATGCACATGCACATGGCGCTCAGATCCTTATCTCTTTTTTCTTTTAAAAAAAATAAAGTCTTACATCTTCTTAATAAATTTAATGAGATTTGTCACTTGCCATGAGATCAGATGTGAGGGAGGTGGATTTTAATTAATCCACTGCTCTTTTAAATGAAATATGACATCTACTCATATTTTATATTCCCTCCCTTATCGAGAAATAAATGCATGATTGATATGGGCCTTCAAAATGATTGTTTTGCCTTTATGTTTGCTTGACATAAAGAAAGATTTTAGTCAAATCAAATACCTAAACTCATTCTAGGCCATCACTTTATATTTGATCATATGGGCCTTCAAAAATTTATTTCAAATCTTTATGTTTCTGATTTGCCACATAAAAAGAGTTTTAGCAAATCAAATGCCTAAACCCATTTTTAGCCCATTATTTTACGATGACATCAGGCCCAAAAATAATTTATTTCACTCTATACCGTTGATTCATGACAATAAGCTTTTGGCCAAAATAATATATCATATTTTCCAGTAGATATCCTTCTATTTCTTGACCGGGTCCCGTTAACAAAACCCAAAATGTCATATTTAAACCCAAACTTGCAAATTGAACCTACGTTCAACTATATTTAATGTCCATACAACATTTTAAGAACGAATCAGATGTTGAAGTGTTAATATGTGCAAGTTAGGTATAAAACAAAAGAACATGTTACATCTTCCCTTTTGGTTTTCTGACCGTCCGGTTAACAAAACTCAAAATCAAAATTTATAAACCAACTTAGACATTCTAATGTCCATACAATTTTCAAAGAACGAGATATCCAGATGCATATGGAGTAATACTAAGTCAAATACAAAAAGAACTACATCATCCCGGTCTTCTGACTGACCGGGTTAACAAAACTTAAAAATGTGATATTATAAGAATTTCAAATTAATAATATCTAAGAAGCTAATCATTATATAATACAAGATATGAATCAACTCACATAGTTTTAAAATTCAAATTCTCGAAGAAAAGTCCCAAACCCGATCCTCTATGTTCAAACTAGAGGACAAGGTTTTGAAGGATTATACTTTTGAGATAATGAATTTACACCGATCCTCCTCAGAGAAAACTGACAGAGTGTAGACAAGGTCTATCAATTGATCTTAACCAGGATCGATCGGTAATAATTATAATTAAAATTAAACGATAAACATCACTGGTATATTCAAATCTAAAATCAATCATAAAATGATCAAAATTCAAAGAAAATAACATAAAAAAAAGAAATAAAAAAAAATGAAATTAATTATTTAAATTAAAACTAAAAATAATAAATAAAATAAATCCACCCTCCGAATTGCTGTCTTCTGTGACAAATTAAGAAAACTTTGCTCACAAAGAGCAATGTCAAATTAAATACATAACTACCTTCACACTCAAATATTCCTAAAGCCCGTAGCGACGCCCTGTCCTCGTCTGCTGGTTTTCATATGACATACTACACGACCCTCCGACCGTGGTTCCCGATATGGCACCACATTCACTTACCAGATGTTCCCAACGCTTTGCTCTTTGAGTCGTGAAATGTAGAATGTATATTGGGCAAAAGCCCTATGTTAGCTATTGACTTATATTTGTCCCCTACAAACTCCACCCTGTGTCTACAAGGACACCTTGGACGACGAACCCATGTGTGCCGACAAGGATCCTTCTAGTGGTCGACTACCTCCTCTCCGACTAGACGTGGATCGCAAACCGGATGACTAACCATGGGATCTTGATCGCCATCGCTCCCCACAAAAGTTTTAAGTTAAAATAATAAATTTCATAAGTTCTAAGCTCCACTCATCAATTATATACTCGTTTAACGATATCACTACTTAATCGAAAAGTGCTCTCTCAAGATTGAGGGGTAATTAACTATGCATACTATAGAAACCCGAACCAGATATAAAAGTTCTCACCAAATGAGAATAAATCTCCTGGTAGGTCTTATCTACTATTCATCCGCTTTCCTCAAATTATCACCGACACTTAAACAACTCTTTCTTTTTCAAAGAGGTCTGGTGAATTTTCTGATCCCAGATTTCTCATGACAGGATGTTTCTCTTCCATCTTTACCTAGTCAAATCTAAGTTATAAGGAGTATAAAAAAAATGAAATGAAAATGAAATGAAATGATAAGTTAAACTGACAACTTAAAAGCTTGCTACTCAAAGTCTTAAGTCATTTGAGATTTTATTTAGTATATGCTTAGATGTTTTATCTTATCATATATATTTTGGAAGTGGTGATATGCGCTTATTTTAATTGCTAATTTTACCTTTAAACTCCGTGGCACATGTAACACTTCATCAGCACTCGCGCGCCAACATCCGCTTCTAACGCCATCAATGCCGGAAGACCGAGCTACCATCCGCTTTGGTAGCGGATTTCCCATCTCGAATGAGCAAGTTGTTAGCCTCACTCAGTCAAACTGTCTGCACGCCTAATGTAAAAGAATCTCTAAAAGGCGCTAAAGTGACCCCATCACCGTAGGGTCACTTCAAAAGAAACAATCCTGAGAGGCTCGCCCCTGGAGACACCAATCATGAAGAGGGTCACATCGCTGCCCTTTGTCCCTCGACAATGCAATCCACAACAACCATTCATTCGGGAGAATGTCAAGCTTCTTCATCTGAGGAAGCGAGGCAAGAAAAAAAGAAATCTGAGCCATCAACACTTACGTCAGGTACCACCGCACAACCAACAATGGGAACCAAGAAGGAGTGTTCCCACCCACAATCGCTTGATAACCTTAAGGGTTAAACAATGACACTCAAGTAGCCCTTCAAAACCCCATCAGTTCCAGCCTCCTCCGCGAGGAAACCCGAACTATATCCGCACGAGTGCACGTTCTCCAAGCCAGAGAGGACGATGAAAAGAAAATACCAAGGTCCTCATATCAAGGATGCTTCGCTCCTCCAAGGAGACCTCATCCCGCAACTCCAATGCCGGGACGCCAACCAATCCATGTCCCACACGGTGAACATCGGGGTGTGACACTTGGACCAAGGCCCAGAATCCACCGCCAAAGGTCCTGGAAAGGTAGTGGGCCTAGGCCTCAAAAAAGAAATTTAGAAAGACATGGCGACATCTGTGTGAATTCCTGAGATCCCCAAACTCAAATCTACCAACATGGGAGCTCAAAAGAGGGCCCCAATGATAAAGAATATGACTTGACACCTGAGAATCCTCCGTGATCCCGCCATCAATTAACTCCATCCCATCAAGAGGAGGTTAACAAAGCCCTCTAATCAAGAAATTTTGATTCCACACTTGGAATCAAGTTCATTGGAGACGACCAAATTCGTGTCCAAGAGGATAAGAAGAAGAGAGGAGGCAACGAAAAGTAAGGTATAGGTGCAACAAGTTGAGCTCATCCGTGCGCCAATATCAACCTAAAGGTCAGAAATAAAAAGACTCTCAACCAAGAACAACAAAATGTTCAAAGGAAGCATCCTCCGAGTCTTCGTGAGAGGAGCAACAAGAAGAAGAAGAAGAAGAAGAAAGGGAAGAAAATCCCACTTCCCCGATACTAACTTTCGCGAGGCTCAAAGACAAATGACGAAAGCCAAAGATAAAGAAATCGCCAGCTTGAATGAAATGAGCAATGATGATGAGATGACCGCATGCAAGCACGCAGAATATATCAACAGTCCAACACCACCCCCCAAATAATCATCAAGCCCAAAGAATCACGACAATCCTCCAATAAATTTGATCTCACATGCTTCAAGGTCCAAATTGAGCCCTCCGGTAATCAATAAATGAGTCAAGACTCGCCTCGTAATATACAAACTATATCAAGTCGCGATTTCTCAACTTGATATTATCTTGAATGAGAAGATCAAAGCTGTGTGCGAAAAATTAAGTAAAGGTCGCCCATATCCCGGAGTATGATCATGATCCCAAAAGGGATATTCAATGCCAAATTTAATCTCTTTAACTAAATGGTAATCCCAAAGAGATGCCCAATTAAAGCATCGGCAAATCGCGGGGTAATGATGCATTATTATTCCACAATTCAAGAGCTAACTGACCGCTGAAATTTATGAAGTATCAAATGATCAATAAGACTGCCGAACTGAAAACATAAAAGAAAAGGTCACAAAAGCAAATAAAAAGACAACAATTCCGATCTCAGAAGAAAAGAAAGACGAATCATTCATATATTACAGGTAAATAGAGTATAAATGAACAACAATCAAGAAGAGTACGAATCCAACCGGTAAGAACATCGATGATAAAGATGTTTTCTTTTGATGTTTCAACATTTCAAGAGCTTGATGGTGGGTGACTATGAGAAATTAAATATCGGAGGCCGCCATTATAAATTCAAAGAGCAAAGTTTCATCAAAGAAAGGTGAAACATTTCACCTCATACAAAAGAAGGATACAGTAAGCTCTCCAGACAAAGAAAAGCTACGTCTATCAAGAAAAAAAACCAAAGAAATATTCAATCTCGCCCACAACCTGCTCATTGGAGGAATGATGTATGAGGTCGCTAAAGATGAAGACCAAAGCAAACAAAAGGACCGAATGACTCAATGACCCCACCAAAAAAAGAAAATAACAAAGAGTATTCTTAAGAGAAAGTGTGGCCAAAAATTGTTTAAACATGCACTCAAAGTATCTCCAACTATCGAAAGCATAAAAAAAGATCAAGATGACAAAAGATAATCCTAATCAAATGGTTCATCGCGAAGATTGTTACATATTCAAAGATGGCAGCTGAAAATATAAATGGAGAATTACATCTGACATTGGTCTCAAGAAAATAATCCAAAAGTAATCACCTCATCTCCAAGACTATCAAGCAATGATAAAGGCAAAGAGAGTCGGTCATGATGCATGAAAAGCTAGCCTCTAAAAAACAATCAGAAAAAAATGAATGAAAGTATCTTCTGAAATCACCACTGAGTCTCATTGATCAGACTAAAAGAAAGGTCATCTCATAAAGACTCAAATAAAATAAAAAAAAAAAAACCCTAAAAAACCCAAAGCTAAAAGAAGCCAAACGAAAAAAATAAATTAAATAAAAGAAGAGATAAGATAATAAAATGTTATTACTACTATCAATTTCATTGCATAACAAAAGATCATCAATAATACGAAGATTATAACCGCAACACCTATTACGCCAAATTCATTACAAATCTTCATATCAATGAAGAAGCAGGAAGAAGTCAAGAACTTTCTACCCTCTTAATTGAGAGATTAATTGACAATTGGAGAACTCGCTTCGCATGAATGGAGCTCACCATATCAACAAACATAAAAAATATAAAAAAGGATTCTAATCTCTCATTTATGTTACTGAGATCAAGAACCGAAGTTATAAAAATGGGATGAAATGAAGTAGCCAAGACAAGTGGTCGAGTGCTACCATCAACAAGAAAGAACAATAAAGATAAAATAAAGAAATCAAGTCAATGAAAGAGTTATCCCTAAGGATTCAAATAAGAAGTATCAAAAGGGATCAACTACAATATTCTATCCCATCTAAGAAAATTCAAACAGAGTGTATCCAAGGTCTCTAATGTCAAGAATACCTAATTGAAGCTCTCAAAGGCAAAATTAAAGCATATTTTCAACGTAACCTGAGACTGCATGTTCAAGAGTAACCGTCACATTTTCGTAAGACATCTAAGCCTGATCACAGAGACAATCGCCTCTCCATTTTAAAGAAAGTGATGAAATAAAATCCTCTTGAATGTTAAAACGGGTGAAGCGCTTTTATAAACCGAGTGTCAAGAAGAAGATCCGACGGTAATGCAACTATCCAAGAAGAAGAAGCTATGCCCACAAGGATACCAAAAATATTACTCCAAAGATGCAAAACCTAATGCGAAACATGGGGTCCAGTCGAGAGTAAGCAAATAAGCTCTTGAAATGATGTGGTACCAAAAGGTTCTCAAACCATAAGAGAAATAAACACACTACCAAAGGCCTTTTATCCAAGACAACGGTCCACAAGATATACCGCTACGCAATGTGAATAAGTGAGAGTGATGATGAAGATGAGAATGTCATTCTTAATGTTAGTCTCACAAATAAGAAGTGTAAAGACAAAGAGCTTGAAGATGGTGGGCAGGCAGCTACTATGGATGAACTTAAAGAAATTAATCTGGGAACTGAGGAGGATCCTCGCCCAACGTTCATCGGTGCCCTACTTCTTGAGGATAAAATGGAAGAATTAAAAACTTTGCTCGTGAATTGTGGATTGCTTTGCCCGACATATAAATGCCGCTTATCCCCGACATAGGCTCACAAATAGCAATTAAGCCGATGCAACACCACCAAGCAAGCCTCAGCGAATGAGATCAAAGAACGTAATTGCAGTAAACCAAGAAGCTCATTGAAGCGGTTTTATTCGAGAAGAAAAATACCGACCGATAGCTAATATTGCCCCGTGAAAAGAAGAATGGTCGATTCAGATCAGATCGACTTCGTGGATTTAAACAAAGCATGTCCAAAGGATGACTTTCCGCTCAGATCGTAACTATGGATAACACTTCAAACCAACATGTTCTCATTTATGGATGGATCACGTTACAATCAAATCAAGATCCAAGATGAGAAGCATACCTCATTCGTGACGCCAATTGGCATATATTGTATACGCCATGCCCTTCGGCCAAGAATGAGCTACATACCAAAGGGCTATGACAATCTTTGACGAAGTTGATTCATCAAAAGTAGAGTGCTATGTTGATGACCTCGTTGTCAAGAGTATAGATCGCAAAGATCATCTCGATTTAAGGATCGCCCCTTGAAAGAATCGTAAAATATGATCTCAAGATGAATCCTCTCGCGCTTTGAGTCTCTGAAAGTTCCTCGATATGTCATCGCATTGAAATCGATCCCAACAAAATCAAAGCAATTGTCAAAATGCCTCCTCCAAGGAGTCTTCGCCAACTTCGCCCATAGTCATCTCATTCATTAGAAGATTTATATCAAATCAGTGTCGCACTTTGCAAAATTAATGAAGAAAGATACTTTTCAAGTGGGACTAAGAATGTCAAGAGGCCTTCGACAAGATCAAGAAATATCTGAACCCACCCATTCTTGCAGCCCAATCCCAAGAAAGCCTCTCATCTTGAAGCAAAGACTAGGAATCTCTGTGCTTTGTCGCAAAGATAATGAGGAAGGAAAGGAGAATGTTTATACTATTACAAGACTAATAGAGCTGCTATTCTCCAATCGAGAAGCATTGTTTGACGTAATTTTGCCCAAAAGCTACGCCATTACATGCTATCTCATAAAATTACCCTTATCTCAAGGATCGATCCTGAAGTTTCGATGACAAGACCAACGCTGATGTGTCGCCGCACAATGGGTCATTCCTTCTACTACAATTGATATTACATATGTTCCCCAAAAGTGAAGGGCAAATGCAGATTTTCCCATCCCATACCAACAGACTATCTTAACGATGATCTTCCCGATGAAAATCATGCAATATGCAAATGGGAATTGTATTTTGATGGAGCTTCGCCATTGATACACTCAACCCTCAAATCTCCCAAAGGCTCGAGATCTGCCTCATCTTGATCACACCAAGGTGGCATATCGAGACATTCTTATAAATTAACTCAACCAACAACCAACAAGAATGGCGGTGGTGAGGAAGCCATTTCCATGGGAGTCCTGCAAATTTATGATTCTCAACTCACATTAATCAAGTGTCCTTTACAAAATCAACAAGCTGAATTGGCCTACTATCACAAACGAAGTTCTCGAGCTTATGAAGCAAATTCCAAATGTCATTATGACTGAAGTCTCCGAGTTGTGAACAAGAATTAGATTGCTTAGCTAAATTAAAGAAAGAAAAAGTATGGATGACGACGACTACATACTACTGCACTCCGAGTCCTAATAAGTTTAAAATCCCCACGAAGAGGGGTCATCAAACATAATCAGCCAAATGTTGCTCCTTACACTCCCTTACAAATTACTTTCAAAGTCAACAAGACAAGCTTCAAACCATTCCAATGAAAGACTCAACCTCGCAAAAACCACAATGAAATTTTATAAGAAGAGAAGGAAGACCGAGACGCTCTTCGTCGACTACTTCAAGGAAGGCAAATTGCCAAGTAATAAGTCGATACCGCACAACTCGAGAAAAGGCTTCGACTATATGCTTGTTGGCACTCAGATCGTAGATCCTTCAACGATGTGGTCGCAATGTTTGGGAATAGAAGAAGCCAACAGTAATTGTTGAAATCCATCAAGGACTTTGTGGTGCACACCAATCAGTCCTAAAATGGCTTTCAAAATTAAAAGAATTGGATACTATCCGCCTATGGTAAAAGATCAGATCAATCATGCCAAGAGATGCCATGAATGCCGTCCACTAACATAATTCATCGCCTAAAACCAGATCCAACGACATTCGCCGCTTGAGTGTCGGGGACATGTAATCGACCAATTGATCCGCCATCATCACCGTCACCGCTTCATCTTAGCCACCGACATTTTTCCAAGTAATAAGTCGCACTATTTAAAGAAGTTACAATGAACAAGTGACTAACTTCTTTACCCACAATATTGTCTATATTTACCACAAATCATTTTATAACGCCGCCTTCAAAAGTACTAAAGTTTATAAATTTCTCGATCGACATAAGATTGACGGCTGATATTCACAATTTATAGAGCAAATGGTTTGGCCGAGGCATTTAATAAAACACTAGTCAAATTGCTAAAAAATTCTCACAAGAAATAAAAGGCATACCAAACTGGAAGTTATGGGCTTACAGACACTTACAAAACTCCTA
This sequence comes from Cymbidium sinense, assembly GCA_021442155.1. Taxonomy (NCBI): domain Eukaryota; kingdom Viridiplantae; phylum Streptophyta; class Magnoliopsida; order Asparagales; family Orchidaceae; genus Cymbidium; species Cymbidium sinense. The sequence goes on along the minus strand of CM038223.1, from coordinate 106,964,421 downwards.
CAAAGTCTACCCCCCCATGCACTAGTGTCAAGCTTTACCACCAAGTTGAACTACCTTCGAAGTATTCAACAAAATCTTACCCAAGATGAGAATGCTCGCTCACGGATGGAAGAGCGACGCCACTAGGTCGCCCAAGCTCAAAGAAAATCAGAAGTTCATCTGCGAGATGTCCGAGTATCTGATCATACAAGACGCCTCGAAGCTTTTCAGAAGGAGAATCGTCCCCGTGAGAAGACCAATCATCCCTCATCGCATCAGAAATTTGAACCTAATGGGAAGGACCTTTGTTATTGAAAAGGTATATCAAGGAGGAGCCTATCACCTGGACTTCAAAGGTGAAAGACCAATGCCGCCAATCAATGCAGATTTAAAGAAATATTACACATGAAAGTGTGATTGACAAATCTGATTTGAAAATCTTTATTGCCAAACACTTATGAAAATTTTCATTGAAATTCTCTCAGAACACAAGAATGCATTTCAAAATAAAATAAAATCCTCGTTGGGACAGGGCATTTTTTAAAATTTTTATAGTAAAGTGTTCCCTGTAAGACAGGGGCCTTTTCTTTCTCTTTGGGTTGACATCGCCTAGGTCGAGATCCCCATATGCATACTCAAAATTATGTATTCAAATGCTCAAATTTAAAAGTCTTAATACCAAAGAAAAAATTTTCAAGTCTCAGAACTTCAACAAACCAAGTTGATATACATTTATCATCCCACTTCAAATCTAAAGGCTCGAGTTGGTATAAGGTCTGACTCAACACGCCAAATATCGAAGTCACCGACAGTCCTTACTCAACACGCCACAAAGGCCGCAGTAAGAGATCCTCATCTCGTTAGCCAGAGGATAAAATCCTTCATCAATTGCTCAAGTCCACGACTCAAGTAGGTGATTCAACACGCCAAAATATGCCGAAGTCCACTGACTGCTTACTCAACACGCCACAAAGCCGTAGTAGGATCCTCCTACTTCGGCTCAAAGACAAGAGCATCCAAATCCCCAAATCTCTCCAACTTGGTGAGTTCAAGTGACCAGTGAGAAATTATCCCTATTGGTCGTAAGGTCATCTTTCAAAATTCTACAACAAACAAAGATATCCTTACTCGAGAAGGCACACTGCCGAAGTTTGGAATCAAATACAAACGTAAAAATCTCAACTCCTTCAAAAGTCTATCAAAGCGTAAAGCAAAGACCTCAAGGAAATTCTTCTTCAAGTCCAATCAAGCAAAAAGTAGGACCAAGAAGCTATCCCAATGTTCAGAAAGCTAAATGTCAACGAGTTTTGTCATCAAGATGTCCATTACATGTGCAAAGCACAGATCGATGACTCTTGCCATTGATCCAACACAAGCTCGAGAGCCAGTGACATTTATCCTTCTACAAGCCCGCAAAGCGTAGTAGTAAGGTAATTTCAGACACCGACAATGATATTCGTGACTTTCTCCCATCATCCATCAAGGCATGGCCGTGATAAAGGAGGCACAAGATACAAACCTCGAGATGAAATCTTCAACAAGTCCTCAAAGCACAAAGCACAGACCAAGACATTTCTATCTCATCAACTCCATCAAGTCCGCTGGCACAAAGCCGTGAAGAGGAAAATGCAAATCCAAAGTTCGAGATGAAATCTTCAACAAGTCGTCACAAAGCACAAAGCAGTGACAAGATATTCTCATCTCATCGACTAAGTCCAAGATGCACAAAGCATAAAACCAATGGGATTTTCATCTTTTCAATGACATTAAACCTTTAAGAAGAGAAATCATGGAACAACATGATTGGGTCTAGATTTTATTCATGAAAATTGCACAAGTACATAGATGACACGTAAAAGTAAAGAGAAATCAGACGAGACGTAGGTCTCTGTCGAGATACAATAATAAGAGCCTCACTTTCCGTCCGCTTGTAAATCCTCTACTGACTCGAGTCGCCAAAGATCAATTACAAGACGATGTCGAAAACCGCCGCCGCCCTTGCTCGCCGAAGTTCGCTTATCTTGTTCGCCACAGTCTGTTTGCATGACACGAATGCTTAAGCTCCCTCCAGGCTTCAATCTTAGTAGGACGCTTTCAATTTGAGCACCAATGTCAGACTCACCAAGTTCTCTTAAAGTCGTGAGCTCTTTTCAATTCATCATGAGCAAAGTCACCCGTCAGCTAACGCTCTCACCGACAATGAAACTCGTGACTAATTATGCTAAGGTTTTCATTTGTCTGACTAAAATTCGCCTCCTACAAAGTCTCCCAATAGCAATTCCTCTTCACCCAATCCAAATGAGCCAAGAAGTTCAAGACGATTTGCATCTCTTGAAAAGCTGCCGATGATATCGAGCGGGTCCAACCGAGAAATCACCAATGAGAAATCACGCTTCTCTCATAACACGCCATCATGAGTCCGTGATACGATGCGCCCAATGGATTTCGAGGGGTAATCGATCCCTTCTGACGATAAAAAAAAAAGAGAGAAGAAGAAAGATAAGAAGAAGGAAATGTAATGTTATATTGAGAGTAAAAAAAGAGGAGGGAGTTATCTCATACCTGAGTCAAAGCCCCCTGAGGTGTACTCTTCAACTATATGCCATGCATGACTTCACCATCGGAGGCGTAGTCTCACCATAATTGATCTCTCATTCCGATGTTTCACCGGCTGTGAAAGAAACCATATAAGGAACTAGATCCACAAAAGGAGCGAAGTGGTTGGAGCAAGAGGTTCACGCCATTGTTTGTGAAGATCGCCCCAAAATCTTCAAATGGAATCGACATAACAGAGCAACCGCCAGATCAAAAGTCAACTCCAAAATCCCCAAAGGAATCGGCTCCATGCTAACACATTCTGGCCCTGATTTGTTTCTTCTGAGTTAAGAGGCGCCGTGGAATGGGGCTACGACCACCGCTGAAGCTCGGAGATCTTCATAACGACGCCTTTGTCGATGAGATGAAGATGGTACCTCGATGACTAAGGTTCTCGAGTCCGCGACTGGGAAGTGAACCTATTCCCGGATTCGACACGCCCTCTCTCACCTATCACGTAAAATATAAACATACGTGGAATAAAAGGGGCTTAAAGGAATTAAATAAAGGGTTAAATAAAGAGACATAAAATCATACCGCTAATCGCCACGACGAGCTTGTTGCCCCAGGGCTCCAAGTCTCCGCACTTGTCGCTCATATTTACGAGCCCACGCCCAAGTCTGCAAAAGATAAGCACCAAGTTAGTATAGCTAACTCGTGACTGAGAGGAGCTGAGAAACTTTGAGTTTGTGCCAAACCGTAAGAGCATCAACGGCGCAGAAATAATCTAGTCAGAATACATCCATCGAAGGCCGAATCACCCTGAATGGGTCGCTTCATAAGTAAATTGCTAAAATCCAAACCGTCGGCCCTCAGTGATATCCTTCTAAAATAATTGACCAAATCGATAACATACCGCCTGCATACTAATAAAGTATTCAAATTCAAGAATCGCAGATGAATTAAAGTGCATCCGCTTCTATGGTCAATCCCATCCACAATATCTACCTCATGGCTACAGAATTTGAATTTCAATCATGAAGTGACTAAACCTATCAATAACTAATGAGCAAAGCGATCTTCACGCTCCAAAGAGAGGCTTGTGACAATTGCATGACTAGGATAGCCTTCTAAGAAATGAAGGGACATCTAAACAAGCAAGCCCCCTTGACATGAATGAATCCAAGCATGAATGTATTGCCGGTAGGACCAAATCATAAATCAAGTAGCTCAAATAATTTTTAAACCCTATACATCCAGAAGACAGAGGAGCCAAGGAAAGACGCTCACCTTGGGAGATCTACTACGCCAAAATGTGATAGATCCCTCCTCGATGCAAGAAAAGACGAAAACACAACCAAAGAACTAAAAGCCTAAAAATTTCTTCATCCCTGGATGCATGGAGAAAAATGTCCATGGAAGAAAGGCTCAATATCCTCGACATAACCACCAAACCGCACACCCATTTCAAAGGGTCATATAATAAATAAAGAGGTAAGCTATCCTCTCAAAAGTTGATCCAGATCTCATAGTATGATCGCCGAACGCATGGATAGCAAAGTTTCTAAGCCGATAAGCAATAAAATGTGGTAAACTAGAATCATCCCTGATTCCCATCTAAGTCACTAAAAAAAGCACATTATCAAGGAATATATTCTTCATAACGACTTCCATAAATAAGGCGACACCGCGTAAGTCGCTCAAATTGGTCTCTTCGTGATCCAAGTGTTTATTCGATCCCGTAACTCAATAAAGCCTCTTACCCCAAGAAGGAATGTTTAAATCAAACATGGAAGCATAAATGTTATAAACATCACCCTTTAGATGTCCTTATGAGCTCAAGAATGTATCTAGCCCAAGCAACATACCCTCTTTTTTAACATGAATTTCATGAGTCTCGAGGCCACCTAATGAGGTGACCGATTTGTCGACTAAGTGCGCCTGTTGTTTGATGATGTCGCTAGTCAAGAATTTCACATAAACCCACTCTTCAACGCATTTATCAAAAGAATTATACTGATTTAGACAATCACCCATTCTGGGATTCTAATTCAGTTCTTCGTAACAATGAAGTGAGAATGAAGAAGTTCAAATATATCTTCCCTCAAGATATCATCTTGCCTCCATCCAAAATGTCCACATCAGGGGTCGTGAATCAATCATAAAATATATATCCTGGCTCATCTAAGGCAAACCTATGATCTCCTCAAGTTGAACATTTTCCTGTAGTGAGTCAAAACAAACATATAAATATATTATGAGAAATAAAAAAAAAAAGGAAGGAAAAAAGAAGAAGAAAATGGAATGAAAAAAAAAATGTTCTCATGCATATGATGCCAAATAAATCCCACAAAAAAAAAAAAAAGAAAAGAGAGAAAAGATCTCATACAACAAACACGGCCCGCCTCATGCGCATACATGTTTGTCGGGGCATTTACATTAACTATGCCATTTAAAATTAAGACATTAAATTAATCACAATCAAATTAATTAAATTGATTTGATTTAAAATTCGCTTCATAATGCTCAAAATATCAAAATAATTAAATAAAATATCAATCACTAAGGATCAATCAAATATTAAAATCAATTTTTAATGAAATTATGCGACATCGGTCGAAGTTCAACAACGTCCAACGAATTCGCTAAATTGATCGCCGTCAAAAACATCGAATTTTATCAAACGCCTTCCGACCGATACAGTGTGCGCGGCACGGCTAATTCAATGCGACGCCGCATAATTTAAACCTAATTCTACTATCACTGCCGACGAAAACAATTCCTCCGACTAAAATTGATCGCTATGTTTCGCATAAATCAAACAACTAAAATTGATACCATATTGTTAGGTTTATCGATAAATTAATGCACATAAAATAATATTTAATTATAATTATGACTATTACCGCTAATCCCTTAAACCTCTAATCTCTCAATCCGCCACGCTATACTTATTATGAAGTCAAAATGAAAGAAGTGCTCTACTAAACGACGTTGACTCCATTTTCATTTCCTCTCTCGCTCTGTTGCTCGATCAAGCTCATATTCCTCTCACGATTTCTCTTTCCTTCACGCTTCTGCGGTTCATTTGCTGTTTCTTTCTCCTCATGATTCCTTCGATCCTTCTTTCATGGCTTCTACTAAACTTTATCTGATTCGACTCTCCTCTTTGCTTAGAACTAAAGAGCTTTCTCACTCTAAAAGTTCACGATTTCCCCTAGAACTCCTCCTTTCTCTTTCTTTTGACAGAGTCAAAAATTGAGGGTTAAATTCCACCAAAAATTTTCTCCTTCCTTAAGATTCAAATGATTGGGAAATCAATTAGTTTGCTATCTAAAGAATGTTTATTTTAAAATTCCTTTATTTGAGCCTAAGTTTGAAAATCTGATAAGGAAGGATGTATGTATTTAAATCATAATTATTTTCGCTCTATAATTTACGCTTACTTTGTTTCAATTGATTTCCTGATGAATTTTATATATCACTCTTCATATGAAGTTTAAAATTTGGATATATACCTAATGTTCTCCAACATGCAGAAATTAGCATCAAAATTTCTGATGTCTCATCATATACACCCATACACGTTTCAGAGAGGTCAGCCTCTCAGAACCCCACATGTAGAGAGTGATCATAAATTTTGATTATTAGTAATCAAATATACACGCAGATTTCTTTTGTTTGTGAGCTTTAAATTTGGATAAGCATTACCAGTTTCCAACATGGTAGGAAATGCTATGCTATCAAATTTCTACTGGTCTCATGACATACATCTACATTGACATGCGCATCAGCCTCTCAGGAAATCCACATGCGAGAGCGGTATAAATTGATTATTACGAAATCAAATACATGCAAATGCCTTTCTTTTGTTTATATGCAAATAGCTTTAAATTTATGATATAAGTACCTACCATGTTCTCCACATGAAAATTACGCTATCAAAATTTCTAAAATTTCACATACACCTATACATTTCTGATACGTCCTCACGAACCCCAAAGAGTATATCATTGTAAATTTTGATTATTTTGTTAATTAAATGCATGCAGCTTTAAATTTATTATATAAAGATTGCTCACATATTCCAACGCTACGGAAACCCTGGATGAATTGTTTCTTGTTCCAACGTATGTAAATCTGTCATATAAGATTGCTATATTGTCCAACGTGACAGCGAACGTCAATTAGAACCCATACACGTTCGGTAGCAAATAAATTTGGTCAGCTTCACGACACTACCATACACGCCTTTTCTTTGAAGTATCTATGTGGACGAAGCCGGAATCAAATTTTCAAAATAAAAAAGAAGGTGAAATATGCCATATATAAATGCTTATACTTAAATTTCATATACATGAATGCAAATTATTTTTATTAATCTGCTCACATCATTTAACTACTAAAATAAAGACCGCTCATGTTGTTCAACGCAAATCATATAGATTTGACGCTTGTTAATAATACAAATGTCATTGAACCCATACATCTTTCTGCTAAATACGGTGTCTCACGACATACCATACACGCCTTTCTGGCGTAAGACTCCTCAAGTTTCTATGGGACGACGGATGCCAAATTTTCTTAAAAAAAAAAATAGATGAAGAAAAAAACGCTAATATGTTTTAAAAATGCTTTCTTGATATATTAATACTACGCTCAATCTCTATATAACGAAGTTATCTTATTTATGTAAAGATATTATTAAGTGATATCTACTGACATGTTATTAATACACATTAGACATGCTCAAACTTAAATGCCTCATTTTACTTATATTCACACCATATGATTTACATACATGACATAGGAAGACTGAAAAACACATAAATAAATTAATCATATACATACATATATAAGAAGTATCAAAAAAAAAAAAATTGTCGAGTTAAAAGAAACTCACAAGTATGACAATAACTTAACCCTGATGCAAGATTGAAAGAACTTAAACTCATACAAGAGAGAAGAGGAGAGTAAAATGGATTTCAGAAAGAAATCCCCTTATTTATAAGCTTCCTCTTACCTCTTTTGCCACCTATTCTAGATCGACACGCGCCTTATAAATTGTACGTGCGAAACCATCTAACTTTATTTGTCATATCAGATGCACATGCATGGACATGATGTTCATCCTTATCTCCTTTTTTTTTCAAGAGAAAATAAAGTTCATATATCTTCTTAATAAATTTAATGAAGATTTATTCATCACATGATTGCATAGGAGGTGATTTAATTAATCCACTATTCTTTTAAACGATACATCTACTCATATTTTATATTCCCTTATGCTATAAAGAACGTAGGATCATTATATACCTTCAAAATGATTTATTTTACCTCATGCTTGATTTCACATAAAAGAAGATTTTACCCAAATCAAACGCCTAATTCATCTAGCCATCACTTTATATTTGATCATATAGCCTTCAAAATGGTTATTTCAAATTTTATCCATGATTGTATATAAAAGAAAGGTTTTAGCCCAAATCAAATCCTAAACACATTTTACCATTACTTTAGATTGATCAAACGTCAAAATAATTTATTTCAAATATACATTGATTTGACATAAACTTTTGCAAAATAATATGATATCATATTTTCCAAAGAATATGATATCCTTGCTTGGTCTTCTGACCGTCGTTAAAAACCAAAATTATATGAACCTAACTTCAAATAACCTACGTTTCAAGATATTTAATGTCCATATAACATTTTAAAAGAACAGATTTCAGACAGATTGAAGTGTTCAAACAATGTGACATGCAAGTTAGATAAAACAAAAGAATGATGTTACATCTTCCTTGCTTTGGTTCTGACCGTCCGTTAACAAAACTCAAAATCAAAATTGACATATAAACCCCAACAGACATTCTAATGTCCATACACCCCAAAGAACGATATCCATGCATGCCGGAGAAATATTAAGTCAAATACAAAAGAATGATGCTACATCATCCCTTGGTCTTCTGACCGTCCCAAGTTAACAAAACCTAAAATTGATATTATAAGAATTTCAAATTAATAATATCCGGTAGTTTAATTTCATATATAATACAATATGAATCAACTCACATACTTTAAAATTCAAATCCTCGTGAAGAAAAGTCTCAAACCCGATCCTCTATGCTCAAACTAGAGTGACAAGGTTTTGAAGGATTATACTTCGAGATAATGAATTACCATCCTCTGAGAAAATCGTAGCAGATGCCTATCAATCGATATTAACCCTGATCGGTAGGTAATTATAATTAAAATTTCAATGATAAATGATCATATATTCAAATCTAAAATCAATCATAAAATGATCAAAATTCAAAGAAAATAACACAAAAAAATAAAATTAATTATTTAAATTAAAACTAAAAAAATAATAAATAAATAATCCACCCTCCGTAATTATTTTTGTCTTCTGACAAATTAAAACTTTGCTCACAAAGACTAATGCCAAATTAAATACATAACTACCTTCACACTCAAATATTCCTAAAGTCGTAGTGACGCCCTCCTCGTCATGGTTTTGCCTGAGCAAGACCACATAAATGACACGACTGAGCCCTCCGACCGTGGTTCGCCATGATATGACACCACTAAATTATTTGCCAGCCGCAGCTCAGATGTTCTTAACCGCTTTTCTTGAGTAAATGTAGAACGATTTGGGCAAAAGTCTATGTTAGCTAAGGTGACTTATATTTGTCCCCTTAGACAAACTCCACCCTGCGTCTACGAATTGGACGACGAAACCATGTGTTTCGAAAAGATCTTCGCCGTCACGACTACCTCCGACTAGAACTGCGGATCGCGACAAATGACTAACCATGGATCTTGATCCATCGTTCCCCACAAAAAAGTTTTAAGTTAAAATAATAAATTTCATAAATTCTAAACTCCACTCACCGCAATTATATACTCTATTTAACCATTCATATCAATTTTAATCAAAAGTGCTCTCTCAAGAGAGGGTAATTAACTATGGGTTTGCTTCATAGAAACATAACCATATAAAAAGTTCTCACCAAATGAAAACGAAATCTCGAAGGTCTTATCTACTATTCATCTAAATTATCACCGACTAAACAACTTTTCACTCTCTTTTCTTTTTTTTCGAAAAGAGGTCATAATTTGATCCCACAGAAACTTTATCATAAGATTTCTCTAAATCAATAAATATCATATGTAATTCCTCCTTACTTTCTCTACACTTCTCCATCAAACCTCTTAACAAATGTATAACTTCCATAGTAGATCTACCTGCATGAAACCAAACTCAGAGAAACTTTTGTATCACATCGTAACCTATGCTCAATTACTCTCCCATAATTTTAATATGACATTAACATTAATTCCTCTATAATTTGCATACTCTTGTGCATCACATTTATTCTTAAATATGTGAACCAACAAACTCTTTCTACCATCCGACATCTTTTAGCCTTTAAAATAATATTAAAAGATTTGAAACCAAGAAATTCCTCGATCTCCTAAACATTTCCACACTTCTATTAATATCATCGTCTATTTCCATATTTCATTTTCTTTAAAGCTTCTAACTTCGATTTATTAATATGACATAAAATAAAATTTCTATATTAGGTATTAAGGTTGCTAAAATTAATCATTCTGATCCTTCATCAAAAGTTTATCAAAATATCTCATCCACCTATTTTCAATATCATTTTCTAAGAAAAACTTTATTATCTTCATCCTTAATACACTCACTCAAAACTGTCTTTACTTCTCCGTCTCTTTTTGACTAATTTATACATACATCTTTCACCTTCTTCAGATCTAATCTATCATAAATCACTAAAGTAAATTTTTCAGATCATATATCGCTTTTTGAATTCTACCTACAATTTTATATCTTTCCCAATTCTCCAAATTTTACATTTAAACCAAATTTTATAACAATGCTTTATTTCTTATCTTTTCGACACTCGATTCCACCACCAACTATTTTATTAAAAGAAGTTTTTCCTTTGATTCTCCAAACACATTTTAAAGAACTGCTTAATTTCACTTCTACTTTTTTTTCCCACATAATATTAACTTTTTTAACATCCCAAATTCTAAGCTCTCAGAATTGCTTAAAATATTTTTATTTGGTTTTAAGTCATCTAATTGGATAATAATTTGATTTATTTTTTCTCTTACAATCTTTCATCTTAAAATCTAAAACTAACAATCGATGTGACTTAAACTTTCACTGAATGACCTTACAATCTTTACAATTTAAACGATCTATTTTTCTCATTAAAATAATTAATCTGTGTTTTACTGATCCATTTTATAAGTAATTATATGCTCATCTCTTTTCTTAAATAAAATATTAAGAACTACAAAATCATGTAAGAAAATCTAATATACCTTCTTCATTACTACCCAAATCCATAACTACCAAATCAATTTTAAAATCTTCTACCACTCTACCAACATATCCATTTAAATCTCCAATAAATATTTTTTTCTCAAGAGATCTTTGTATTAATCCCTCTAATTCATTCCAAAATTTTCGTTACATCCAAACCTACTGAATAAACACTTATAACATTAATAATCTTAAGATCAACAATAATCTTTAAAGCTATAATTCTATCTCCATATCTATTAATATTTAAAACATTATACTTCAAACTTTTATCTATAATCACATCTACACCATTTCTGTCGACTTTACCAATACCAAAGTTTAAAACCTAAACTATCAATCTTCTTGCCTTCTCCCCAACCCATTTAGTTTCAACACATAAAATATTTATTTTTCTATGAACCATAATATCTATTAATTCTATTAATTTACCGGTAAGAGTACCTATATTCCAAGATCATAACCTAATTCCAAGATCCAAGCGTCTGGCAAAAAGAATTCAAAAAAACAAAGAGTGGATGACAGAAGGCATTCTGAACTTCTTGCACCCTCGGAAATGTGTAATGGAGATTTGGATGGGCCAACTAGGGACTATGGCTCCATAAAACCATATTTCATGTTAATTACAATTAGCATGCAAAAGCCACCAAAATGAACCTTCTTGCTTATGAGAAAAAAAAAACAACTTTATGAAATGAGATCAACTACGTTATACAGATTAAGTGTTTGCTAAATAAAATTCACCAACAGCCAAGTATAACAAACATAAGAACTTTTAGATGGATATATGGTAAAATTAAAAAGTTAAAAGTGAATTTTTGTTATATTAATGAGACTGAGGTAGTGGCGCTTATTGATAACAAAATAGAAAAAAATAAAATTAATTGGTTTAACTATATACAAAGGAGTGTTAAAGATATAGAAACAACAAAGAAAGTTGATGTGAAAGGATTAACAAAGAAAATAATGAAAGCAAAACTAACACTGTAGAACTTGTGCAAAAAGACATACAAAGAAGAGTTGACACATCAAATAACACTCGATGAGTGAATGGAGGATTCCATAAGCTAATTCCGAATAGTTCACGTAAGACTAATAATTATGTTAAGTTGTTTTAGGCCAACTAATCATCTGCAAATGTAATTTAAATAACTGATAATTAGATTTTAAATAGACAATATGCTGATCGTGCACTTACACAAAACTCCTGATACTCAACAATATTGCTAACGTAATTACGACTGATCGTTACCTTCAAAATGTACCTACATGCATAAAGTAAATAATTAACAGGTACAGTTAAATTATAATTTAATCAAAAAAGTACAAAATACATTAAAAATGAAAGAAATGATACAATTGGAACTAGAATGAACAAACCCAAAATGGTAAGGCTAAATTGTAATAGGAAGTGGAAAACTTTATATCTTTGTGGACTAGTAGCCAATGGGTAAACAACAAAAGTCACTTCCTGAATATTGCAAGCACTTTAACAAGCAAGCAATTCAAACTATCTGGAAAGTTATAAAGCTAAAATAAAGAAAGGGCTAACCATCAATTCTGGCTCATTAATGATAATTCTCTTCCCATTTGGATTTTGATATTATGAATTTCAAATGTTAGATCAAAACTGACTATTTACCTTTAAACAAGTAGAACTAGCAATCTACATGATTACAAAAACATTGCAGATGATTTACAATCAAATGAACACAATCTTTTTATAATATATAGTTTGAATTACATGAGAAGATATTGCTTTAAAAATATGCAGAGTATTTTCAAATGTATTTGAATTAAATAAAATAGTTGTTGATGATAATCAAAATGAGTTTGATGATTTTGATTGGTTAAATTCAGTCTGCAATTGTCATTTGATCATCCTTAGTTTGCATGATTGATCAATATTATAATTATCATGAAAATTTACGAAACTCAATCCATGTGTAAGCACCGTGTCATAGATGAAAATCAATTGAAGAATGAAATGGTAGGAAAAAAAAAAAAGGAAGAATGGTCATTCTCCTTCTAGGAGGTGAAAAATCCATTTCACAGTTTGAAAATGTTTTCCTACTCATGGGGTTTGTTTTTAAGTTGTTTTTTCTCCATACAAAACAACAACAACGTATCACCGTGCTTTAGCAATCTTTCCTCATTGACGCCATGCTTTAGCAGCAATTCCTCATTGTCACCTTTAAATTTTGACAAATCAGTTTTCTTGGATACATATTATTTGAAGAAAATAGTCACATGGCTCGTATCCTTCAAAAATTTATTTGAAAATTTTACAAGCTGGTAAATTTTCAAAATAAATTTCAAATACAATGACAGAGAATAAGCAGGCTGACAAGAGTATTACAAGCATGAAACAATAGCGTTAATCTTATTCAATAAGCAATTTATGAGAATGAAGCATTTTGTTACCTTAATCTCACATTAACCCCATTGTATGACTCATATGGCATTTCAACTGTGGAGAACTCAAATGGGTATGCTTTTCTTTCGTAAATCTCACCAGGAACATCCAATTCACGAACTGCTCAAGAGAATAGATAGTGATGACCTCAAAGTTGACAAAGCAACGAAGCATATGCTTAAATAAAGTTTTTGATAAGTAACATGAACAGACTAAAAAATTAACTGAACAATTCACAAAAATTCTGTTACAATGTAATCAAAAAGATCTTGCAGAATAGTTCGTTTGCAAACTGGACCCAAGTCCTCCAACAAAAGTATAACAAATAACTAATAGTAATTAACAATGTTAGAGAGTAAACAATGGCCCATACAATACCATAACATTTGTCAAAAACTGCATAAGCAAGAAATGTAGGCAATTATAATGATATTGAAAAAAAAAAAAATCTGAAGGCCAAGCTGAAGGACTCTGAAATTCAATATACACTCTTATGATTCTAGAGGAAAGTAGCCTGCTGAAACAGATACATGTACACAAGGGGAAAATGATAAAACAAAGCACCTACGCTTAGCTGGAAAATTTTCAAAAACATTTTACTAAACAATAATAAATTCTAAGTGTAGCCTTAATACGAATATAGCACAAAAAACAACCCATAACTGTTGCTTTTGAAGTAAATAAGTCATCAAGAACTAACAACAAGCCCAGCACTTAGCAGGAATGCATCAGAAAAAGCATATAGAAAGTCAAAACCAAATACTTTGAACTAGATAATAATGATTATAAGAGAAAAATATGCAAAGAAGCACTAAAAAACTAACCTTAAATTGACAGTAAAATACTGTGAAAACCAACACCCATGCATATAGACTGACAGACAGCGTTCAAATAAAAAGGTAGAGACAAAAAAAATTGTACATAACTCACGTGCACCAACAAATCTTTCAAACAAGTTCATGTTCTGTTAGACCACCATCAATCAGCTAAAGTTAATAGACAGCAGCTCTCTAATGATTTACATGGTTCCATTTGTCCATTTTCCAAGTGAAAGTAACATCGTCATGGGCAAGGATCTAAATAAGTGGTAACATAAAGAGGGATTAAGACCTACTGAGACAGCTTTATCACAACTTTGATTTTCAAAAAGTTACCCCAATTCTATTTTATTACAACTTTTCTATTGATTATCAAAAAAATTATTGCTATAATGTAACAACAATAAAAAGCTAACATCCAACTTCTTCAAAAAGAAAAATACTTATAATACTCAATAGTTAACTTTCAAAAGACATGTTTTCTTCTTTTTTCCACAATAGTCCTACAGCTAGTTTTACATAAAACAGATCCTAATGTATAACAAGTTATATATCAAAGTAGTTTGAATTTGCATTATGAAGCAAAGTACAATACAATCAAAACTCAGGACAATCCTGCACATGCTGGTAGATTGAAACTTTAATTCAGGACACGCTTGCTAACAATAAAAAGAATCAAGTTCTTCTTTGGTAAACTGTAGACTGAATACCATCAAAGAGAAATGGAAAGCAATTTGATACAACCAAAAACGAGACTCACCAAGAGAAGTGAAGTCGTAAAAGTTGCCTCTGTCAAAATACAACTCTGCAAGAAAACATAATAAAGTCAAAATAGAAGAATTTGAATGCAGTCCAACAACATTCCGCTATTGTCACATGAGGGCCAATTTCATCTCGTCCATTTCTGTTCTATTTAACACTTTTAACGCTTGCTTTGGCTTGGTCCAACTAGTAACACTTTCAAAGATGAATTTTCCATCCATCAAAAAGTCTTATTCATGATGTTGCAACCATCCTTCTTCCAACATTAATAAAAATTCATGTCTACCATTTATTTTTCTATTTTTCTTTTTTGTCAAGAACATAATGTATATTGAATGACAAAATTCATCTTAACTTCTTCAGGTTTACTTAAGGCATTGTTAACTAATACCAATGCCCCATGTCTAATACTTTGTATAGAAATAAGATCAGCTGAACTTTATAATTCATCATCATCATCATCATCATTATCATTAATCTTATCCTAACTATTTGAAATTGTCATTAGTACTCATTTTTCATTTGGTCCTCTTAAGTGTTGTCCAAAGCATTAAACTTATTCTTCCCAATTCATTTTGAATAACTTTACCCATGTAAATTTAGGTCTACCTAATTTCATTCTTAATCCTCTTCCACTTATTTTATCAACTTTTCTAACTGGAGCATTTATACTTTTCTTGCATATGAGCAAACTGCCTAAGTCTTTTTTTAGACATATTATCTTAGAAATATGTACACCAATCTTTCCTGTGATATAATTATTTCTTAATTTATCATTTATAATTCTATCATGTATCCATTTTAACATTCTCGTTTATATCTCACTTAACTTAAATATTAATTATTTTTTATAGCTCAATATTCAAATCTATACAATAATGTTGGTGTAATTATGGTCTTATAGAATTTACCCTTAAGCCTCTATGATACTATCTTATTACACAAAACTCCTAACAAGCTTCGCCAATTTAATGATCCAATCTTAACCCCAAAAGTTATATCCTCAACTATATCTCCATTTTTTGTATAATAGATCTAAGATGCTTAAACCAATCGCACTTGGGTATTACCTTATTTGCTTAAAATTTAAAATGGTATAACACTATAGCATACTATATGGTTCTTGTTAAGTCAGTAATTGAGTCAAGTCAACTCATAAGCCAATTAGGCTCAATAAATAGCTTATGACCCAAGCTCAATGAACTAATAAGCCAAGCTTAAGGCAGTTCTAACTAAACTCATCAGCTCATGAGCTAGCTCTTTTAAAAAATATCAATATAAAATAATCTTAATATATATATATATATATATATCGTATATATATATATATATATATATATATATATATATATGTTATATTTTTATTTTAAGTTATTTTGTTATCATTTCTCATTTAATTTCATGTCCTTTTAACATTTTATTATAATAATTGCCTAAATAAGAATCATCTTCCCATTTTATAATAAATAAACTTGAACTTGTAAAACTAAGTCTGAGCACCCCAAGTTCTTGTCGCATATGATTTAATTCAGCAATGCACAAATTTAGTGGCTTCAATTTGGGCTTTTAATAGTCCATAAGTTAATGGTTTCGAGAGATTTGAATTAATGGAATATATATAAGGATCTATTTTTGTGTGTATCCCCTAGCCAGTTGCTATTATTTCACAAGATTAGGCATTGAGATAAAGTCAATGATTGCAACATTGTTGAGACTTATGGCATCTACACCTAGGAATTGATTGTTGTGGGGATGGCAAAATCTAAATTTGTGGCAAAATCCATGATCCTCTAATGTCAACATTGACTCTCGAGCTTTTGATAAATATAAATAAATTTTGAGCTATGTCATAAATTAATTTTTAGTAAAACAAAACTTTTATTTCTAGATTCAATATTGTTAATGCAAGTTGGATGTTTGACTCATTCAAATATGGGACATGTTAGATTACCTAATGAGGAAAATCATCTTCTTGTACCAACTTGAGGCCTAAATTTTCCTACTTAGATAGTTATGTTCTTTGTTCTACCTCATCTAAAATATTTGGAGATGACCAATTAAGTATTCCTTATGATGATCAAAAAGAAATGTATCGTAAACCTAATTTCTGAAAATTAAATTTGATTTGCTATCAATTTTACATGTTTCTAAATTCATTGAATTTTTCAAATTATTTCAATTGGTTCATTATAAATTAGGATTTAATTCTAAAATTACTTGTTTGCATCTTAAAAATATAAGTCATCAGCGTATAATTAGTAGTTTATAATCTATGAATTCCCACTTTTCTTTGCATAGAATCATACTACGTATCATATTAGTTGTTTTAAGAAAAAAACAAACCTTGAGTCATCATGCATCGATATATATATATATATATATATATATATATATATATATATATATATATATATATAATTAACAAAGTACAATGAGAAAGTTCAGTAAATACCACTAAATAAAAGATGTTCATTAAAAAAATATCAACTCATATCATGGAACTAAATGCGAGGGATTAATGAAAAAGAAAGAAAGGTTTAATCAACTTTGCTAACTAGGCATGTTAATGAACCCACTCATGTTAAACAAAAAAAAAAAAATAGTGGCTACTTGCATGGGTTCCAAAAATGGGTCCTAGCACCTATTAAGATATCACTTTCTATGTGGTCAAGAAAATTAAGTAAAAATATCAGAAACACATGTGAAGCAAAGGAAATGGTAGTTAAGTATAAATTTAATCAAATTGTGTTAAATTAATTTATACATAGCAAAAATATGGGAATTACTTTCCATCTCTAATGAGTCAATAATAACAAAAAAACACAACATATATTCCCTTAAAGCCAGACATGAAACGCAACTGGCTGCAATTGAAAAGTAATGGATTCAAATGGAGAGATAAGAAAAGTAATACCTATTTGACCAAGAAGTTCAACTTTAACACCAATATGCTCAACCTTTTTCCCGTGAAAAGGTTCTATGGCTACCTGCATATAAAAGATAATAAATTATGAAAATATCGGGTTCTAAAAATTAATTTATATTGCCTTTACAAAAACTAAAAGGATAGTGTTGGTATGCAATGTGGAAGGGGTTTGATTCAAAGAACCTCTCCCGCTATTGTTTCTTGACTTTGGAAGAGAGGCACCATTGTTGTCTGGCCATTCTCCTTTTTAATAGAAACCTGATAAAAGACCATTAAGAATTAAAAAAATATATATATTATCCAACTGTCAGACTAAAGGTCATTTTCTACTGCTTTCAAATTATCAAAACTAATGTCTATATGCTAACCTGTTTAAAAATAGGCAAAGGTGAAAAAGAAATATTCCTTTCAACTGAAGCACTCAAATAATTTGAAGTGCATCATAGTTCAAATTGAGCGCTTTGTAATGAGGATTGTTATGTATCTTTTCAATTTGCATTTTAGAACAAATTGAAAGTTGTGGTGATGCAAACATTGATAAATGTGTTTATGCTAGAGAAACAATAGTTGATCATATGGGTCATAATTTAATATGTATGAAAACCTAATGGCAAGGTACAAGTTTTTACCATATAACCTGGTGGCATAACTAAGAAATTCCTCATACAGTGAAGTCCATTCTATACACAGGAGCCTTGTCTTTCCTTTCATTAAATTGTACAATTATTGGCATGCTCTAACAACTAAGAACCACAAGCTAATTTTTTTTTCTTTCTTTCAATGATAAAAAACTACAGTCTGGTTTTGGTGTCTAATCATTTTCAAATCAGCCACCAGATTAATGGAAATAACTAGAAACAATAAAAGGGACAAGGAGCCCTAAAAGGTAGAATTTTTAACAATCTAATAAGAAAAGATAATTTAATATGGAACATAAAATATTTTGAGCTGTTTTGTTGATCAAAAGAACTAGTGTAAAGGGATACATTAAAGTCAAAGAAAGTAAGGATAGGGTATTGATAAAAGTCAACATAATCCAAAATTGTTAACTCGATGACTTATGTAAAGAGTTAACTCCCATTATGTATTTTAATAGAAATGAATTTCAATGAAGAATTTATGAAGCCAGCACTCTACTAATCGAGGTATGAATTATGATAAGTGCAACCTCTGAGAAGATTATTAAAATCATAAAGTCACGCACAATGATTTTTTTTTATAATTTTTCATTGCATGTGTAGCCAAAATAAGGGTTTAAAAGTTAGTAAATGAATATGATGGTGCAGTGCAATGAGTTCAATGCTCGCCTGCTTTCTTGTTTTGGAATCAGAAAACGTGATCTTGATGTTGCATGGGGACTTGAATGCTCCAATAAGGTAATTCTACAAAAAAAAAAATAAAACAAACCATATAAACCAAGCAACTGTCAAGACAGATTTTCAGATGATATAGATAAAAATAAGAAATAATCTTTAGTTAAGTACTTATTAGAAAATTTCATAAAAGAACACCATAAAGAGCTTGGTGTAAATAAAGTGCGCTTAAGCTTCTAAGTATCATTATGTTCAATGAGTTTTACATAACAAAGGCAGCAATTAAATAATATGATGGAAACATGTTAATGTTTTCTTAAAAAAATTATGTAATAAAGTTCCAGCTTTTATTATCTAATATATAACTTGCAATCCCGGTCCAAAGTAACAAAGTTACCTTCTATTTCTTTGCACTGCTATGGGAATGTGAACTCAAGTTTCTAGAGCGGCAAAGTTAATTGAAGTTGTTGACAAAATGACAGGATGGTTCTCAACTCTATTCAGAATGATACAATATTTATTGAAACAGAAGTAGCCATATGGCTACTAAGTTTCTATCCTCCAACACTTCATGCTTTTCTGAAACAATACTTGCAGTGATAAGCATAATAGGTTTAAATAGACCGCACAACAACAGAGTAGTGAAGCATCCCACACACACTGTACTAGTCAATAATTGAAACCTAGATGCATGTTAACTAAGAAACCATCAAAATAAATTGCCACATGCTATGAGGAACAAAAGAAAAGAATCTTTTGTTCAACGTTAAATTGGAATTGTTCATCAAATATCACTACAAAGAAATTTGTGTGGATAAAGTGCGCTTAAGCTTCTATGTATCATTGCTTTAAATGAATTCAACATAGAAAGCCAGTTTCATCTGATGTGATGGCAACATATCAATGTTTTACTGAGAAACTGTACAATGAGTTTCCAGTTTTATAATCTAATACTTGCCATGTCATCCCAATACCAACTATTAAAGTTACACTCTGTTTGTTTGCAAATTATAAGAATGTGAACTCGAGTTTCTAGAACAGAAATGCTAATAAAAGCTGCTGACTGAAAAACCAGATAACTCGTTACTCTATTCACATTGAATCAAGACTCACGACAACAAAAGTAGCCATATGACTATATAGTTATCTACCTTTCATGTTTTTTCTGAAAAAAAAAAAACTTGTGCTGCTAAACATCTACGGTACCTACCAAGCACGCTACAACAATCTACGACAGAGTAACATTATTAAAGTAAGCAAAAAAAAAAAAAAAAACTCACCATAGTCACAGAATAAATTTCAGGGGACTTGATGTTATACCAGCACACAAGGATGAAGCCGAAGGGTTGTTCTGTAAAAGGAAATTATTAGTGACTAACCCATTCCAAATCGTAAACAACACAGGAGAAATTGTTCAAGCTAGTTACTACCCCAACCTTCGTATCACCAACCTCCAAAATAAAAAAGTAAAAAAAAAACATATATATACATTTACAATCAAAGTCCCGCAAATTTCCAAATTGTGTGCAACCGGCTCGTGCACCAAAACCCTAACCAGAAATGCGATACTAGAGAGTGCTGCCAGACGGATCGAAGGATCGATAAGCCCGAGGTCACAACTATGAAAACAACGACTACAGATGCGAGGAAATCACGGGAACCAAGCAAAATAAGAAATAAGGCATGGAGATCACCTCAGGGATAATGAATACCAGGCGGAAGTCCTCGCCTATCGCCGGCGAGCGCGGCTAGGTGAAGGGAAAGGGACCAAAAGAAAGCCAAGTTAGGAAGGAAGCAGATCGTTCTTTACCTTCGGAATGTTGGGAGATTGTTCTGAATTCTGATCGTTTGCAACGACGGCCGGAGAGTTTCTGGTTCAACCGATACTTGACTCAGCCCGGTAGTGTGGCTTGGAATTTGACTTTATATTTCGTACAATAGTAAATAATTTTTTAAAAATAATAATTATGTATATATATATATATATATATATATATATATATATATATATATATTTATTTAAATTAAAATAAATACCTCATTGTGTGAAAAATAGTTAGCAACCTTGCTAAACATTTATACAATATTCTTGCTATAAGATTTTGAATAATGATTGAATCATCATTAAATCATCTTCAGATAATGATTGTAGTATGATTTAATATAGATTTATCATTCAAAGATAAATAGAAGATAGTACGGTCATTAGTTGAATTATGATAAAAAATAATTGAATAATAATTGAATAATAATTGAACGTGATTGAATTATAATCGAAGATGAATTAATCATCATTTGAAGATAGTTAAAAGACGATTTGATCATTATTCAATCATCATTTGAACATGATTTTATCCTTGTTTGATCCTTGCTCAAATCATTCGATCATAATTTGAAATTTGATTAGAAGGTGCTCTGAGTGATTTTCAAAGATTATTCAATCATTATTCAAATATAATTTTACTATGATTCAACTAATATTTGAATATTATTTCATCATTATTTAATTCACACTCGATCATTATTTGAAAATTGTTCAATCATGCTCTGATTGATCGTTAAGAGAGACGAATAAAAAAAAAATCAATTTATCTTCATTGGCTTGATGTCTTCTTTCCTCAACATATCATCATTACCTTCATCTTTACTCTCATATTTTCTCATAGTCAATCAAAATATTATTATCATCATCATTACAAGATTGAACTACATCAATAGAATTATCTTCCATAAGTGATGGTGTTGACATTTTAAATATAAATGACAACCCAAATAAACTAATATAAATGTGTATATTGTTCAAATTTACAAAGCAATTTTGTAAAGTGGATGCAACATTTAACTACTATTAATACCCATCATTCTTCTTTATTAAGATAAAAAATATTGTTTATACATAAAACCATAAATAAAAAGTAAAGAACACTATAATATCAATTTTATATCTTAATTTTTTTTCATAAAATTAACCAAACCCTCTTGAATCCTAGATATAGGTAGAATGAATGTCAAAGTAATTTAAGATATAAAGAAGAAGATTAAATCCAAGAATATGAAGTGGGATGGGCAATAGTTCAAGTGAAAGGATAGTCTACCATCCTATTTTGTTGATTCCATAGTAATAGGTGAAGAAAAAAAAAAAATCAAAAATAAAGAAGAAAAAAAGAGAGAAAGAAGCGACTACAACTTGAGATCGAGTTGTAAAAAACAAAATGCAAATAAAATAAAACCTTTCAATGATCAAAAATAATTTAAACTAAATTGATTTCTTTCCTAGCCCTTTTGACATACATCCATGAGCTTGATCAAATTTGCTTTCAAATCACTCTAAACTCAAGTGATTTTCTCATGAATCATTTATATCTTCATTTATATTCCTAAATATAAATGAAATATAAATCCAAATAGTCAAAACCAAACCCAAAATTAAACTAAAACTCAATTTATACCATTTAAGTCAATTTCTTGGACTTAACCAAAATCCACTAAACCAAGTTAAAATCAATGAATTTTCTCTTGAATCAATCATTCATTCAATCATCTAGCAAAATATAAATAAAAACTACAATTATCAAACCAAACTCAAGCCAACTCAAGTCAAGCCCAAGTTAGCCCTTTGAACTTGAAGACTTCAAATGAGCCAAAATCCATTAGACTTCAAATTGATTGTAGTTGAATTTATATTTTAATCATAGGCTCATATATGAGTTCAACTAAACTTAAATCAAGCCAAAACCAAATCAGTTGACTCCCTTTGGGTCCACTTGACCCAAAGTGGCCTAAATGATCTTCTTGAGCAAAGTTCTATTCCAACCCAAATTGGATTGAACCAAGCCCATACAAGCCTCATATCATGATCAGCAATCACCCTAGGATGATCAATCACCTTAATTGGGTCAAACCAAGCCAACTTGGTCCTTTGACCAAGTCAACTTTAGCTTAAATGAAACATAAACTAACCAAACCCATCATACACCAAATCAATTGAAACCATTGATTAAAACCAACCCATAATCAATGATTGAACATGACTAAACCCTCAATTGAACCAAACCAAGTCCAATTGGTCATTTGACCCAAGTTAACTCAAATTGGCCTAAAATGTCAAAATGGGTCAAATTATAATATAACTCAAATTGATTGCAACCAATGGCTTAAGTTCATTCCAAATTGATTATTGAACTTAAACAAAACCATAATTGAGCCCAATCTAACCAATTGGTCAACTTGACTCAACCTAGCCCAAATTGACCTAAAGGGTTAAATTGGCCAAAATCCAAATTAAATCCAAATTGATTCAAACCAAAGCCTACAATCATTTTCAATTGACCAATTGAATATGAATCAACACCTAACCCAACCAAATTGGCCAAATTATCAAAATGGTCAACTTGACCCATTTGACCCATTTGATTTCAAATGAACCAAAATCAAACCTAGGCCAAATTGATTGAAACCACTTGAACCAAACTCTTTAAATCATCATTTGAACCTAACCCAAGTCTTGGTTTGACCCAATTTGACCAATTGGTCAACCCAACCCAACATGAACCCATATGAACCCATTTGACCAAATGAAGCCAAACCATAAAACCAACTCATAGGACTTTGATGACTGACCAAACCCAACCCAAATTGATCCTAGGGTAGCCCAAAAGCCAAGTGGGCCCCATCCAAGCCATAGTCCATTGGTTAAGCCCTCTTCACATAGGATTCCACCTATAAATGGTAAAGTCCACTCTCCCATCACCTTGACAACCCTCACTCACCCAAATGAGGGTTCACCTAACCCACTAGGCCACTTAACCCATGCTAGGTAGGTCATGGACCAAAGGGAGGTGAGTTAACTTACCTCCCATACAAGCGAGCACCCAAAGGATCAAAGCCAAGGAGATCTCCCCACAGGCCTTGAGCCACCTCCCATGAGTTCCTCCAACCCGATCGAGCCACATGGACTCGATTAAGACCCCTCCGGTGCTCTGACGGCGGCCGAAAAATGGAAAGCCATCCTGTCTATCTAA
Organism: Cymbidium sinense; assembly: GCA_021442155.1. Classification (NCBI taxonomy): domain Eukaryota; kingdom Viridiplantae; phylum Streptophyta; class Magnoliopsida; order Asparagales; family Orchidaceae; genus Cymbidium; species Cymbidium sinense. The sequence continues at coordinate 106,940,283 of CM038223.1, read as the reverse complement.
CTTAGAAAATCAAGGGGTATACCCCCTCAATTTGAACAAGGATTGCATCAATTCACTTTGTGCGAGCCTCATAACATAATTTCAAGCTTCCTTGCGAGTTCTAGAGCGATCCCAAGCTTCCCACCTTGGCATTCCTTCTTCCCGTGTGGAATCAAAATAGGGGAGGCCATCTTCGATCCAAGCTCCCTCAATTCGCCACCAAAGATCAATTACTCATTCCTACACTACTTTATATTTCGTCGAGGCTATCCAAAGCTTCCCCCAAGTTCCAAACCCACCGGAGCAAAGAGTTCGATCAAGGCCGAAGCTCCAAAACTCCATTCTTGGCCAACCAAGCAATCCAATTTGAACAAACTCAATTACTGCTCAATAGGGCTTCATCTTAAACTAAGTGAAGCTTCCTCAAGCGTGAGCCACCGGTCTTAGCTCTTGTGAGGTATTTCCATGAAAACTGATATCTAGCTTAAGTGTGGTTGGTTCTTTTGAAGAAAACTTGTATATGAGCTCATCCTAGCCATTGGATCCTTGTGGATCCTTCGCGCGAAGGTGTGGGTTGAGTTTGGAGTGGATCCAAGCTTGGATCAAGTGATCCATGGAGGTGGGCTCCGTCGTTCGTCGCTCGCGGGAAGGAGGATCACGGGCTGTTTGTTCCGCGTGATTGGAATGGACAGATCTGATCTGATCACGTTAGATCCATCTATTTTCTCCTCTTTATGCGTTTGACCGGCCTCAATGACGACCTGGAGATCAATACCGCATCCACCACTGGCTAACTCAATGCATGGATGTGATAACTTAAATAGTCAATCCACATATGTGGAAAGTGCATCGTATCGTGACAGGATGGCTTTAATTAAGTATAATTAATTAGATTTTAAGGATAAAAATTCCATAATTCATAATTAATTATAGAAAAATAAAAAAAATACAAATAATGGCTCAATTTAAAGGTATTTTAGAGGAGAATTTAATAAAAATATTTTCAATTGGTTTTGAATAGTAAATATAGCTTAATTATGATTTAAATAAAAACTTAATTAGCTTAATTACTCTTAATCATTCAAGTGATTGATCCAAAAATTTTGAGATTATTTGAGAGGATGACCTCTCCTCTAATTTTCTTGGGATTTATTACTTATTAAATTAGGAGAATTGATTAATTAAGCTCTAATTATCCTCTTAACTTAATTAAGAGATAATTAAGCATATGAATAATAATTAATTAACTATTCAGACTCCCTAATCACTATTGAATAGTAAGGGGCTTAGGAATTGGATTGGGGCCTCTCCCAATCTCTAAGTTTCCTTCTCTTTTCAACCAAAATGCTAATTAATGACTTAATTAGCTAAATTGAAACCCAAATCACATTAAATCATGCTTGATCAAGTGGGTGGCTTATGGAATTAGGTTCGGATCTCTTTCCCTACCTTTTCCCTTAAGCCCATTTCATTTTAAAAGATAATTAATTAACTTTGATAATTAATTAAAGAGAGTTGAATTAATGGATTAATCATTTGATCAATTAAATTAAAATCTAATTAAAAAATCTGATTTATCTTAATTTAATCTTGGGTAGAGTTTTAGGTGTTCAAGAACCTAAAGAGGTTTAATGAAATTATGATTAGCTCATATGTGTGAGAAAATCATGAAAGTAATTAAAATAGTTCCTTATGCATAATTAATAAATGATTATGAGTTAATTGTATTAGGCCCCTTTCATTTCATAAGAGCATTGCTATTTACTTTTCAATTTATTTGCATATTACATTAGCTCATAATCATTTAATCAATTACCTTAAGGTAACATAGGTAAGGGTTTAATTAATTGATTTAATCCATGCTTAACTTAATCAATCCATAAAATCAATATAATTACCTTCCATTAAATCAAATTAACTCACATATGGGGAATGGGATTAGGATTAGCAAATCTTTCTCACATCTCTTAAATCAAGTTAAACATAAAATCAAAAGTGACATTAAAAAACTTTAGTTTATTTTAAATAAGCTTATTTAGTATGATTGTCCTTAAAAATTAGTTAGATTGAATGAAATTACATGCTTGTGCCTCTTTATTTCTTTTCAATCATATTAAAATATTGTTTGCCACTTGATTCATGCATTCATTTCTTAAAAATTAATTAAAAATAAATGATTTTCTTTATGTCAAGCTTGCATGTGTTGATTTAAATTAATATATGTGTGGCTATTATCACTATTAAATCCAAATCTAATTTTCAAATCTTATGAATGAATGATTACATACACTATAAATGCTACTTATAAATACATAGAAATGCAAATGATTCTTTTCTTTCATTCATATATTGATTTGTGTAAGTAAGAATGTTAATGAGTATTTAGTCTAGACATCCCGGGAATATGAGGCTTTAAGTAGCCCCAAGAAGGTTATTTGATTACTTCCCTGGTTTAACAAAGACACACTCCATTTGATTTCATTCTTACATATCTCAATATTAGAATTTAAATAAGACTTTACTCCATGTGCATAAACATTTTCAATCAAATAAAAGTACAACTTTTGCATGGTTTTGTCTTCTTTATTTATGTATACATTCACATATATATTTAAGAAAAGCAAATATTTAGTCTGGGCATCCCGGGAATATGAGGCTTTAAGTAGCCCCAAGGAGGTCATTTGATTATCTCACTTCCCTGGTTAACAATGACATGTACTAGCTTATATCTCTTATACATGTGTGTGTACTTAATTATGGAGTTAAAACTCCTCTTTCTTTTACCAAAACACATGCATTTGCAATTGTTTAAGTGATAGAATTAAATCATGTGATTAAAAGCTATTTTTCTCACATTCATGTATGCAAATTTACATATGTTTGAACATAAATGGTATTTAGTCTGGACATCACGAGAATATGAGGCTTTAGCTAGCCCCAAGGAGGTCATTTGATTACCTCACTTCTCTAGTTAACAATGACACGTACTTGTTAAACTTCATTCCTATATATTTTTATATAATAATCTAGATAAAGTTTTAAATTAATATGATAAAATAATTCAATTAAAAGGAGAAGTATAAACTTTAAATATACTTATTCATATTCATCATTTAAGTGTGCCAACACATATTGCATGTGTAGATATGTTTAGGAATTAGTCATATGCATGCTACATATGATGGAAAGAAATGAATAAACATGTGTTATGTGATAGTAATTTGTTCCAATTAATCTTAAGATGCCTTTCTTATTGAATGAGATTATTTAACGTGAGTCCAAACTTAGGATTAATTAAAACATATAATAAGCCATTCAAAGAGAATTCATTTAATTAATAGGCTTTAAAAGTGAGTTAAGGTAGGGATAAAAAAGAGTAATCCTCTCTTTTCTTCTCTTTATAACACTTAGTGGGTAAGAGTAAGTCAAGTGGAATAAAAGAAAATACTAAGTAAAAAAATTCTCATATCAACTAAATCACTTAAAGTGAAATCAACTTCTTATGATTAAACACCCTTGCATACTTAGAAAATTATAACAAAGCTTAGTTAAGGCATACCACACAAGCCTTAATACACACTTTAGAATTAAGTCATCATTTCTAGGTTTATGTTAGGGAGGTGCATGGTGTGATGAATATTTTATTTTGTGATATATTATTTTAGACTGGATGTTAGGGTGTATGCTTCATAGACTGGATGTTAGACCGTGATTACCTTAATCATGTTTTTCATAGAAGATTATGCTTAAGGGGTGCTTAAAAATAAATAAAAATGCTCTCTTTTATAAGTTGCTTAACCCCTAAGCATAATCCAAATTAAGCCAGGAGGGCTTGGTTACCCATGTGTAGGGCACTAAGCCCAAATTATTCATATAATTGCTTGAGTTGTATGGTATGTTTAGCTAACACTTATTTTGGTATAGTTAGATTTACTTTTCCTCTTTTTAATATAATTTTGTATTAAGAATTAGGATTAGATATGGGGGGTTAATGATGAACATTGGCTAGAAGGTTTAATCCTAGGGTGCCATATGATGCCTTGGAGCCTACCAAATCAAAAGAAGAAAATGAAATCAAATGAAGAGATGAAAAATGCATGAAGACTTGAAGATTTGAAGACCCCCTTTGGCACTTATCATTTATAATTTGTTAATATTATTTCATTTATCGAGTTGTATAAGGGTAGAACTCGGCTACCCATTTCTCTTTTCAGGTTGTATGGTGGTTCCCGACCGCACCAACCTGTTATTCTTTTGTATTAGATTTATAAAATGCTTGATGTTATGTTTAAATTGTAATAGAAATAAAATGCCTCTTCTTGTTTCTTACTTATATGGTGATTTAATGTGTGGCTGATCGATTAGGCTCTTAAGAAAAAATAAATTTTCTACCCAACTAGAACTCATAACTAATTTTTCTAAATAACTCATAACCTTATATAAATCCTAAGCATTAAATCAAGATAATTAAAAGATTTAGCAACCTCTTAGCTAAATGTTGTATGCTTAATATCATGCATTCATATTACTTCACTCTTGCTAAGAGAGGATTTCCATCCTTGCACGATAGGGGAAGACTTGACCTTTAAGGGTCTCCTCTATGATGGAAAATATCTCTTTCTCTCTAATTTAGCCAATAACCTCATTTCAACATACATTTAGACATGAAAATCCTATGGCCTTTGTCAAAATGAAGAGTCAAAAATCAAATAAAAATTGATAAGATTTGCATTAGACTAAGTCATTACTCATACCACTCATGCTCTAGTCCCTTAGGGAGTGGGTTTAAGGACCTTAGTTTCTTTCTAAATAACAATAACCTAACTGTATTATAAAATCATATGACTTTCCTACATAGTTTTAAAGCATAGGAGGAGTTAGCGGGCTGTCACTAGGAGATTATAAGTCCATCAATCGGTTGATTTACTCTCTCTTGTAGAGGTAAATCATATACTCATTTTTGCTTAGATTTATATCGTGCTTTAGCTTATGCCAAAGTTTCCTAGATTTAGGATTCAAGGTGATTGTTTTCTTCAGGCTACAAGCATAAATCCTCACCTCTTAGGCATCTCCATAATCTTATATTGTGGGATTATAAGCTTAACAATCTAATAAAATTCAATTCAAACAAATAACTCCTTCAATTCAAACACATAAAGCCCAACTGTAGGATATATTGGAATGCTCACTAGGTTTTTTAGTATTACAAGAATTCCCTACTCATCTACCTTTGTTTTGATAATAAGTCCCTCCTTTTGATCTTTCCCAATTGATTTTTCAAATATAACAAATATATTGATAGTCTTAACTGTTGAAATCATTAGAGACAATAATTGCCTACGTTGATCGAGAGTATTCCTAAGAATTCACCTTATTTAGGATGTAATTAACTATAGGGGCTTGCCCCTATAGGCAACTTTAGAACCCAATTTAAATAAACCCTATTTTATTTATCCATGTAAAGTAAAAAAAATCTTTGGTATATTCGAAGACCCATGATGTAGTAGGAGTCCTTATTAGGTGATTAGGTCCATTGAAAGGTGATGCTTTTATCTTTTGAGATAGTACATCATACCTTAATGTCATACCCGATCAACACCCTCAGATCTGCATGGTGTCCCCCATATACATATTGAAAATAAACACCATAGATTATTCTGGCGACTCTGTTGAGGATGGTTCCTCTCTCAATATCTAGTAGATAATTGTTATCTCCAAGCATCGATAGTGGACTTACATTTTACATAAGCCCAAGACTATCTTTCTTTCCATTGGCACTTAGCTTATTTCATCTTTAAACAAAGCTACCCAACATCCTTTAGGTTTTAAGACCTCGCTCCATGTAGGTCTTGAAACCCCTATTAGGTTCCCCAATAGGTTAAGAATAAATCAATCAATAAAAGGAGATGACTAAAATTGGAACCTCTTTATCACTAGCTTGGCGAGGCAATGTTCATTTCATACTTAAGAAATTGTCAATAAAAAAAATTCAAACTAAATAAATAAAGTCTTTTTACAAAATTGTAAAATTTTCAAAACCACTCTTTTAAAATAAAATTATGCACTTCATATCATATAAAATTTGCAAAACATAAGATTTTCAAACCACTTTTCAAAATAACAAAAACAATCAACCCTCATTTTACACACTTAAATTTGTTAAATGAGGGTTGCCTTTTTAAAACAAAAATGCATCATGAAAATCCTTTCATTTCAAAATGAATTTTTTCAAAAGCACATCTTCAAAATAAAAGTAAAACAATAAACTCCACTTAACATGATCCTACTTGTTAAATGAGAGTTTTCTTTTGAAGCTAAAATCAAAATATATTTGAACTCCATTTAACACATTCATATGTTGTTAAGTAGGAGTTCCCTTTTTCAAAATTAAAATCAACATATGAACTTCACTTAATACACCCAAATTTATTAAGTGAAGGTTGTCTTCTTCAAAATCAAAATCAAAATATATTTGAACCCCATTTAACACATTCATATGTTGTTAAGAAGGGGTTCCCTTTTTAAATTAAAATTAAAACATGAACTTCACTTAATAAACCCAAATTTATCAAGTGAAGATCCACTTTTCAAATAAAATCAAAACAAGCAAGCATTTTGAATCCATTTAACATACCCATATTGTTAAGTGGAAATTCAATCCCCAAAATCAAACCAAATCCATAAACACATAAGTAAGTTCCATCCAAACATACCCAAATTTGTTAACATGGAACTCACTTCCAAAACATCAAAGCAAAAGCACATATATTTGAACTCTATTTGACATATCATATTTGTCAAATGAGAGTTCCCATCTTTTCCAAAAGAGGGATCACATCAATACAAATCAAATACACTTGGCTCCTACTTAACATACCAAATTTGTTAAGTAACAGCCTCATTTTCAAATCAACACACATATCAAACACACTTAGCCCCTATTTAACATACCAAATTTGTTAAATAAGGGTCGCATTTTCAAATCAAAATAACAAACATATATCAATCACATTTGGCCTCCACTTAACATACCAAATTTGTTAAGTGAGAGCCTCATTTCAAATCAAACATACATCACACACATAGCAAACAATCATCACAAGCAAAGATATTTTGACAAAAATTTCAAACAAAAAATTGAAGATCCCCCTAGCATATCAAATTTGCTAAGTAAGAGTTTTCCAAATCAAAATTTCAAAACATGCAACATTAATTCAAATCAAATTTTCAAATAAGACATACAACACATATATATTTTCAAAGTCTCTTCAAATATTTGAGTATGGGTTCCAAATCAAAATCATATGGCAATGTCTCTCCTCATATATCAAAAATCTCTCTAAAAATTCAATGAACCCCACTTAGCATACTTAAATTTGTTGAGTGTGGGTTCAAATTCTAAATCTAATCTAAGGGTCAATGATTGAAGACAAATACTAAAGCAAGGGTCTGACTCAATTACATTTCAAACAATTACAGTGATTTAAGCACAATCAATCTTTTCAGCCTTCATTAAGTGCATCATGGTTCCCGGCAAGTTTGTTTTCTCCTTCCTCTCTAGTGTAGATCTGGCCTTCGATCAGGCCAATCTTACCACCACTGATGCCACACATCTAATTTACTTTGGCTCTAGCTTTAAGGGGGTCCTTATTACTTGTGAGGGGATGACCCTCACAATTATTAATGGGGAGGAGGTGGCGGGATAGATGCCACTCATCCATTTGGATATTTCATATGATTCTGAGTTTTCCTCATTGAAGAGAAAGGTTTGTGGTTCACCAATCTGTCGTGTCAGTGTTATTTTAGTACTTCGTTAGTTGCCCCCATAGCTCTAGTGAGAGCTGCTACCTCCTCTTTGGTCACCCCAAAGTGGAAGGCTATCTTAGCCTCTGAGATAGTCTCCCCCACCTTCTAGGTAGGTTCCAGTTCTCACTCTGCTCAGGTCACCCGTACTCAACACCGCAATAAAAATCAAAAGATTAAGCGATCATGAAAGCAAAGAGCTCTTGCTTTCCATGTTAGGGAGGTTCTCACGAGACCTCTCCTCCACTGAGTGGCGGATGTTTCACCCCTCTCATCTGATGGAGAGGAAGACTATTGGAGGATCAGTGCATCGCCTCCACCACCAACATACTATGAGACACTAGCTGGGGAGAATATGAGGCCTTACATTGGTCTTAGGATTGCTCTACATGGAGAGCTTACAATGCTGAGTTGCATTGTTTAATTTGAGATCCATTATCCCTAGGAGCATTAGGGGTCAGATCCATAGGGAGAAAGCCGTGGAGGCTCGAGTATTAGCTTAGGAGGGCAAAAGTGAGTGATAGGCATGCAAATGACACGATGGATTTTTTGATCGCCTCCTGTCGGATGATCATTGCATATTGTTCTTATAGGCACAATTCGGTATAGGAGGAGAACTCCAGTTGTGGGGTAGTTGGTGTTGCCATCACATCGCTCCCCTCGCCATCCACCATCACTCGTTCAGCTTACAACATCAATGATCCCACTTCATCCATTCCACCTGTTGAGGTGAGATTGAGCTCCCCTGCTCAACCCTCTACCTTAGTTGTGGTTAGGAAGGAGTGGCGACCCAAGAGCATCGTCACGTTACCACCTACATAGATAGAGGGGGAGAGGGGAGTTGACATAGACATAGTCCCCATGATAGTTGATCCTCCCTGAGAAAGTTTTGATAGGTAGCATCCATTGCATAGAAATAGAGGAGCACAATCCTATGGCTAGCAATTAGTGGGTGTTGTACCATTCCATCCAGGCATAATAGACTGATTGATAAATGACATATTAGTGGAGTACTTTGTTAAGAAAAGGTGAATTATCAAGAGTGACCATTTAGATTAGGAGGAGGATAGGGTCCGCTTTGATCTTAATGAGAATGACATGTTGGACGACACAACTGAGGTCCACATGATTGATACAGAGGGATCCTTACATCAGGATCAGCTTAGTCAGAAAGGTGCCATGCCCGAGGAAGGTGACACTCTCACTCGGCTCAACACCTCCTCCTCTAGCTCGCATAGAGGGATGATCACATTGACAAGATGGAGAAAAAAATTGAGGAGTTGATGGCAGTGGTCTCAGCATTGCAGAACTTAGCCCCAGTTTTATAGCCTTCTCCTATGATAGTTGACTGTCCAGAGTTGGTACATACCTCAGAGAATCCTAGGTGCCCTCCCGCAGAGGATGAAGTTGGTAGATTGCATAGGAAGGCTACAGATGATACCTCTATGCATAAGAAGGATATAAAGAACATATAGAACAACAGGTGAGGGAAGCGATGGCGCAGGCCAGGGGGAACTCATCCATTCCAAAGGGTAGACCATACTCGGAGGAATTCGATGTAGTTCAATACCCCAAGGGTGTGTAGCCTTCCTTCAAGATTTTTGATGGAAGTTGGAACCCGCATCAGCATATTGTGCATTTCAGAGCTGGTTGTTGCAATGCTAGTGGCAGTGATGCACTCCTGTTCAGACTTTTTGTCAGCAACCTAGCAGGGGTTGCATTTGATTGGTACGCTAAATTGCCTAGCAGTTTTGTGAAGACTTTTGTTAAGTTGGAGCACCTCTTTGTCAAGAGGTTTGCTGGAGCTCAAAGAGTGAATGTAGGTGACCTTATTGTAGTGACACAAATTCTCAATGAGTCCCTTATTGATTATATTCTCAGGTGGTGCAACCTGAGCATGAAATGAGTCACAGTTGTTCGAACAACATACCATTGAGATTCTTCTCAAGAACATTCATGGCTCAGTCGCTTCATGCTTAAGGGCTTTATCATCTAGATATTTGAGAAACTAATCAACAAGGCGACTAGCCTGCAAGAAGAAGCTAAATAGTTGCTCTTTCCTGACCAATCATCTCAATCCAAGCCCTAGAAGGTGTTCGAGAAGAAGCCAGAGATAGTTGTATCAGTGGATAAAGGGAAGTAGCCAACTAGAGTCTAGTATAAGAGACCCTAAGCTCAACAGCCTCCTTTTTTGACTCCTCTGCCACCACCATGATCATCATATATGTCACCTCAGTTGCCACAGTGGCCATTCCCACCACCCACCTTTGCAAAGTACTCCCCAGCCCACTTGCATACTCTTCTTGATAGATTGAATAAGCCATATTCATTCAACAGGGAGGTAGTTAGGAAAATTTTTAAGAATCTCTTAAAGAAATTATACTTTTAGTTACCAGAGCCTAAGAGGCCAGAGGAAGTGGGTAAGAGTGATGATCCTAATTATTACCCCTACCACTGCATGGTTAGTCATATCTTAGAGGATTGTATTACTTTTAAGGGTTGGCTTGAGCGTAGCTACAAGTCAGGCACTGTACTTATCCCTAAAGAATACTTACTAGAACAACCATCTAGTTTTATTAAGGTAATTCTTGGGGATACTGACGATCCTCTTAAGATAAAAGAAGGTTGGGATATTGCCTCATCCCAAAACTCTAAAAAGTAGTTTCTAAAACTAAGAAACTCTCTCTATAGGTGCTTGAGGTAGCTCAAACCTCTAAAATCAAGGTTTGCAAGTTGCCAAAGATAACTTGAAGAAGGTGACAACCCAGTAGCATCAACTCACCATGCTTGCCCGAGATAGTTCAGTAGCTCAACCACCATCGGAGTCCAGCACTCCATCCACCGTTGCAACTACTTCTTCCTTTGCTAGCTCTTCTTCTACTGTTAGGAGCGTTGTATATGGACAAGGGCATTAAATCCTTTAATCCACTTACTTTGTTGGATTTCTATCAAGTACCTCCACCTAAAAAGAAATCAATGAATGAAAATAGATTTTACTTACATCTTGTCCATTTCTGATACTTTAGATTTTATTTTTGTTGAAAACTCTCCAAGTCTAGAAAATAATAATAATAGCTCTAGTAATTTTGATCCACTCTCTTATGATTCAAAATTGAACTTTTCTTTTCTGAATCAATCAGGTTCACCTTTTGAGATTAACTTGGAGTCAAACTCACGAGGATCTCATAGAGAAGGCGGTATGCGATGAGAAGGTAGAACTTTTCACAAGTTCATCATTCCATGAAGTCACTGAAGTCAACCTGCACAGTGATAAAGTTTTACCTCCTAGGATAACAATTCAGCATAAGGGTAAACAAGTCATTAATTCCAAAGAGCAGATAGCCCCTCCACAGAATGCTCCACCTATGGATATGCTTGTGGAGGACCAAGTCAGAGTTGATTACAATGTCCTAGTGCACCTTAGAAAGTTACCAACTAAATTAAGCATATATGCCACCCTTATCTTATTCAAGAAGATGAGGGAGTCTCTAATCAAGGCTTTACTTGATTCGGAGATATGCTTAGCTCAGCTGAGCACTATTGAAGAAGAGGTACAACACTCGAAAGATAGCCCAGAGTTACATTAGTGATGAAGACCTACTTCTAAGGATAATCGAGCACAATCTCCCTTTATATATTATAGTGGATGTTGACAGATATAGGCTATCCAGAGTTTTGGTTGACCAGGGTGCATCAATCAGCATTATGAGTCTAAGAATCCTTGTATACTTGAGGATTAACATCTCCAAACTCCAAAAAGAGAGGATGATTGTGGTGTTTATTTTTGTGATTGGTGTGCTTTGTGTATATATATGAGGGGATACCACGCAGATCCATAGATGTACTTATTAAGGAATAGTATACTATCTTGAGAGATAGAAGTTACTATCCTATAATAGACCTAATCACATAATAAGAATTCCTAAGACATGATGGGTCTTCGAATATACTAGAGATTTTTCCCCTACTTTACATGAAAAATTGAAGTAGGGTTCATTTAAACTAGGTTTGTTAAGTTCCTTATGGAGGCAAGCCTCCATAGTTAATTACATCTTAAAAAAAATGAATCCCTTAAGAATACTCTTGATTAAAGTAGGTGATTATTATCTCTAAAGAATTCAAAGATAGGACTATCAAAGGATTGATTATGTTTTTAGAAAATCAAGTGGGAGAGATCAAAAGGGGAGAGTTATTAATGAAACCAAGGGAGATGAGTTGGGAGTGCTCATGATACTAGGAAGCCTAGTGAGCACTCCAATCTATCATATGGTTGGGCTTTATATATTTGAATTTGAAGAGATTTATTTATTTGAGTGAAAATTTTATTAGAAATCTAGGACTTATAATTCTATAATACAAGATTATAGGAATATCTAAGAGGTGAGGAATTATGCTTGTAGCCTACAAAGGGAAACAACAACCTCAATCCTAAATCTAAGGAGCTTTGGTGAGGGCCAAAACATGACTAAAATCTAAGACAAAATGGGTATATAGTTTACCTCCACAAGAGAGAGTAAACCACCCGAACGCTAGACTTATTACCGCCTGGGGTGAAAGTAAGCTAACTCCTCCTACACTTTAAATCAATGTAGGCAAGTCATATACTTTACAAGATAGTTAGGCTGTTATTTACTTAGAAGAGAAATTAAATTCTTAAACTCACGCCCTAAGAGACTAGATCATGAAGTGCATGAATAATGACTTAAATCTAATGCAAATTTTTTTAAGTTTTATTTGATTTTTGGATTTTTATTTTGACACAGGCTATAGGATTTTATATGCCTAAATGTATGAGAAATTGATTATGAGCTAAATCAGAAGAGAAAGAGGTGTCTTTCCATCAATGGCTCTTACAGGTTAAGCCTTTATTCTCTGGCACAGATGGAAGCCCTCTCTTAGCAAGAGTGGAAGAATATGACATACATGATATTAAACATTCAATCATCCAACTAAGGGGTTGATAAACATTTTATTATCTTGATTTAATTCTTAAGCTTTTATGTGAGGTTATGAATTATTTTAAAACTTCAGTTATGAGTTGTTAGTGGGATAAAAAATTTCTTTTTGTCCTAAGAGCCTAATCACATCCAGGCCACACAACAATCACCAATCATAAAGAAATTATGAAAAGGCATGCTATTTCTAATGCCCAAGCTAAACAAAATATCAAATAATTTTATAAAGCTATCACAATAGAAGAAGAAGCCGGTGTGGGTGGGTACCGCATTACATCGTGAAAAGAAATATGAGTAGCTGAGCTCTACCGTTATACATTCTAGTATAATGAAAGAATAATTATAATTATAAAATGATAAGTGTTATGAGGGTCTTCATTCTTCATACTCCATTCTTCACTTTTCATCTCTCACTTCTTCATGGTTTTGCTTATTTCTTTCTTTGGCTTGATTGAGATGTTTGCTAAGGCATCACATGGTATATAAGACATGGTCTTATAACCAATGCTCACCTTAATCCCCATAACACTTATCCTAATCCTAATGTAAAAATTATATTAAAAGAGAAGGAAAGTAAATCTAGCTACATCTGTAAAATAAATGTTAGCTAAACACACCATACAACCCAAGCAGTTATAGGAATAATTTGGACTTAGCACCCCACACATGGGTAACCAAGTCCACCTATCCTAACTTGGGCTATGCTTTGGGGCTAAGCAACCCACAAAAAAAAATTTATATTTTTATTATAGTAGCCCCTTAAGCACAACCCCCTGCATAAAACATGATTAGGCTAATATTGGCCTAACATTCATGCTACACACATACACCATAACATCCCATCTAAAATAATACATTACAAAACTAAACATTCATCAAACTATGCACCGCCCTAACATAAAGCTAGAAATGGTGACTTAGTCTAATGTGCATATGTTAAAGCTTGTGTGGTATATCTTAACTAGGTTTTAGAGTTATGATTTGCTAAGTGTGATGGATTCAATTTATAAAGGATTGATTTCTCTTTAAGTGGTTTAGTTGATTGAAGATTTTACCTAGTATTTTCTTTTATTTCATGTAGCCTACACTTAGCAACTAAGTGTTATAAAGAAAGAAAGAGAGAGAGAGAGAGAGAGAGTCTCTCTTTTGTCCCTACCTTAAGTCATTTCTAAGATAAATTAATTAGTGAATTTCCTTTAGTGAATGGTTTATTATGTGTTTTAATTAACCCTAAGTTTAGATTCATTATAAATAATCCTATGCAATAAGAAAGGTATATTAGGATTAATTAGGATGGATTATTATCACATAACACACAATTATTTATTTCTTTTCATCATGTATATCATGCATATGAATAATCTTAAGCATACATATACATGCAATATAAATCTTAGCATACTTTGATGATGAATACAAGAAATATGTTTTGAATTTAAATGTTTTATTTGTTGATTGAATTATGAATGCATGTCTTTATTATGTAAAAAAGAGAGATTTTTCATCCATTAGCTAGATACACATTCACATGTATAAAAGTTTTAAGTGAGTGCAATGCCATTATTTTTTACACTAGGGGCGTAAGGTACAAGACCTACTTAGGGCTACTTAAAGCCTCGCAGCCCCGAGATGTTCAGACTAATATACCACTTTTCTTAGATACATGTAAATGTATGAATAACTGTAAGGATATGAAAATCCATGCAAAAGTTATGTTTTATTTATTTGAATTTTGATTCTCATTCATTGGCCATATCACACATGCATATGTATAAGAGTTTTAAGTGAGTATGACATCATTATTTTCTACACTAGGGGTGCAAGATACAAGACCTACTTAGGGCTACTTAAAGCCTTGCAGCCCTGGGATGTCCAGATTAATAGATCACTTTTCTCAAATACATATGAATGTACAAAAAGAACCAAATGGATGGGGAATCATGCAAGAAATTATGTTTGATTTGGTTGGTATGATTTACATGTGTAATATGAAATCCTTCCTAAGTCTTAACATGGAGATGCATAGGAATAGATTTAGGCAAGTGTTGTGTTCTTTTCAAAAGAACTATACACTTGCAAATCCTATGTGAATCCATGTTAAGAGAGGGAAAGAGAACTTCATATTACACATCTTATACTATCATCACATGCAAACTTATAAATATTTATAATTAGTATTACTTCATTTATAATAATTGATTTATAGGTTTTGAAAATAGTTTTTGGTTTAATAGTGATAATAACCACTCATATTCTTAATTTAAGTTAACACATGCAATTTTGACATAAAAGAAAATATTTTATTTAATTAATTTTCAAAAGAAATGAATGCATGATTTCATATGGCAAATAATATTTAGCATGATTGGAAAGAAATAAAGGAATGTAAACACATGATTTCATTCATCCCAATTAATTTCTAAGGATAATCATATTAAATAAGGCTATTTAAAATGAACCAAAGTTCTTTAAAGACATTTTTATCTTTGAATTTGATTTGATTTAGAAAATATGAGAGATGTTTGCTAATCCTAACCCATTTCCTCATGTGTGAAATTATTTGGTTTAATGAAGAATATTTAAGTTGATTTTATGTTTTGATTAGGTTAGGGTATGAATTAAATGAATTAATTATCACTTACCTATATCACCTTAAGTTAATTAATTAATTAATAATAATAGCCAATATGATATGCAATCATATGAAAAGTAAATTTGCAATGCTCCTAAGAAATGAAAGAGGCCTAATGCAATTGGTTTATGATTAATAGTTAATTAAGCTTAAGATCTCACTTAATTATTTTTATGATTTTCTCACACATGTGAGCCAACCATAATTTCATTATCTCTCACCTTGGGTTATTGAACACCCAAGGAGCTACCCAAGATCAATTAAAGGTTGCTTAGGTGTTGATGAATTAATTTTTTTTAATTTTAATTTCATTAAGCTTTTAATGAATTGATTAAACATTTTTTTGGTTATGTTTTAATTTGAATAATGAAATTAACTTAGGGGAAATGGTCAAGGGCAAGAACTCAATCCTAATCCCTAAATCATTTAAACATCCAATTAGATAGTGATTTCCTTATTTTAAAGATTAGTCACTTAATTTATCAATTAATCATTCCATTAACCTATTAAATAATTTGATTTTTAAAGATAAAGAAGACTTAGGAAATGAATTAGGAAAAGTATCCCTAATCTCATTCCCTAAGTGATCTTACTGTTCAACATAAATAATTATGTTTAAATGATTAATGAAGTTACTGTCCATTACTTCATTATGATTAATTAGAATAAGAGAGTGATTAGGGCTTACTCAAATGATTTAACTAATTAAGCAATCAATAAAATCCTTGAAAAATAGGGGAGGCAGAGGTCATCCCCTTAAACATCCACATAAAATTTAAGATTAATTGAGTGTTTAATTAAGGTGTAATTAAGCTAATTAGATTTTTAATAAAATTCTAATTAAGCTAAAATCACTATCAAAAATTAATTAATTATAATTTTGTTAGATTCTCTTTCGAAATATCTTCAAAATGAGCCTAAGTATGTATTTTTTAGATTTTTATATAATTAGTTATGATTTTAGGAAGTTTCAGGGTTAAAATCTAATTAATTAGCCCTAATTAAAGCCTTAATCCCATCGGGCCATATGGCGGCTTATGTAGTGCGCTTTCCATGTGGCACGATGGGATGCTATTTAAGTAGTCACATCAGCTCGTCGACTCAGTCGGCGGTGGACGCGCTTTCTCTATAGGCCATTTGATCTCAGATCGGATGGCCACGATTCGATTTGCGATTTAGGAAGGGAATCAAGGGCTCTACCGTAGGATTTGATCAGAGTCGTTCATCTCAATCCTGCTAGATGGTGACTCGTGATCCTATGAGGATGAAAGAAAGCGGATCTGTTCATCTTCCTCGCTCAATCGAGCTCTTGACTGGATTATCTCCAAACTCTTCCCACACCTTTGGGGAAGGGAGACACACACACCCATCAGTCAATTTTGCATGAGATTTAAATTTTCTTCATAAAGGACCAATCATGATTTCCCTATAGCTATGATTTTGAGGAATTACCTCACCGGAGCTAATGTCCGGAGGTGTAACGCCGGAGGTAGCTTTGCCTAGTTGAGGTGAGTCCCTATTGTGGAGCTTTGAGCTTGATTTAGTGTGGGAGGCTTGATTGACCAATCCACACACATGAAGGCTTCGACTCCAATCAAACTCAGTCTTCTTGTGGCTTGGAAGCTTGGGAATTGGTTCAATTGGCTTCGATAGGGTATGATGATGGTGTGGCTAAGAGGAATTGAAGTTTTATTTTGAAATGAGGGAGTATTGCTCAAGATTGGGATGGCCTATTTTGACCTAGCTTGGGAATGGACAATGCTGAATGGAGAGGGCTTGGGGATCTTTGCAAACACTTTAAGGGGCTTCAGAATTCACCTAGGAGAGCTCACGATGCAAGTGTGTGTAATCATGTTCAAATTAAGGGGGTATACCCCTCAATTTCCCATCATTGACGGATGGCTCGTGCATACATTTTGCATTGGCTCGCCACTGTCTGGCTGCTAGAGTTGTCTCCATCAAGGTCAGGCCATACGCCAGGGATGGGAGGAATGATGGGGGGTTGCCATGGACCCAATGTGCAAGGATGCCATGGTCTTGATCCAATGGGTTCTTGAATTGGGGTAGAGGTGAGTCAACTCACCTCCCAAGGGTCCTTGGTTGACCTAGGGTGAGTTAGGTTAGCTAGGTGGGTCTAGAGAAGGTTCCAATGAGTGCCAATGAGCTGCCATGGGGATGGGCAAGTTGACTTTAGCTTGGATCCAATGGTTTTAAGGCTTAAATCATATGGTTTGATAATTAATCCCCTTGGTGGAGTTCACTTAGCTTTTGGGATGATTTGGAAATGAAATAGGACATGTTTGGGTCGGGTTTGACTAAGTCCTAGGGTCCCGTAAGTTGGTTTGGAGTGATTTGACTTCATTTGGTCAAAATGGGTTCATTTGGGCTAGGTTGGGTTGGGTTGACCAATTAGTCAAATTGGGTCAAACCAAGGCTTGGGTTAGGTTCATATGATGATTTGGGATGTTTTGGTTCAATTAATTTGGATTGGTTTGGCCTAGATTTTATTTTGACTCATTTGGATGCAAAGGGTCAAATTAGTCAAGTTGACCATTTTGACCAATTTGAACAAATTGGGTTGGGTTAGGTGTTGAGTCAAGTTTAATTGGTTGATTGAAAATGATTGTAGGCTTTGGTTTGGTTTAATTTGGTTTTAATTTGAATTTTGGTCAATTTGACCTTTTAGGTCAATTTGGGCTAGGTTGGGTCAAGTTGACCAATTGGTCAACTTGGGCTCAATTATGATTTTGGTCAAGTTCAACAAGTATTTTGGAATGAACTTGAGCCATTGGTTACAATCAATTTAGATTAAATCATGATTTGACTCATTTTGGCCTTTTAGGCCAATTTGGGTCAACTTAGGTTAAGTGACCAATTAGGCTTGGTTTGGCTAAATCGATGACTTAGTCATGTTCAATCATTGATTATAAATGAGTTTGAGTCAATGGTTTCAATCAATTTAGCATATGATAGATTTTGGCTAGTTTGGGTTTCATTTGGGCTCAAGTGTTGACTTGGTCAAAGGCTAGGTTTGACTTGGTTTGACCCAATTCAAGGTGGATCACCCCATGATGATTGTTGATCATGATTGAGGTTTATATGGGCTTGGTTCAATCCAATTTGGGTTGGATTAGAACTTGGCTCAAAAAGGTCTTTTAGGTCACTTTAGGTCAAGTGAGCTTAAATGAGTCAATTAGCTTAATGAAGGTTTGATTCAAGTTTAGTTGAACCCACATATGAGCTTAGTATTGAAATATAAATCTAATTGCAATTGGTTTAGAGCCAAATGGGTTTTGGTTCATATGACAATTTCAAGTCAAAAGGTTAACTTGGGCTTGACTTGGGTTGATTTGGATTGGGTTTAATAATGGTGGTTTATGTTTATATTTGGATCAATGATTGAATCATGAAGAAATCCATGAGTTTTGAGTTGATTTAGATGTCATTTAGTCAAGTTCAAAAGTTTGGCTAAAAGGGCTAAAATAAGAATTTGGTTTGATTTGAGTTTGGTTTTGGTCATTTGAATTTATATTTCATTTATATTTGTGAATATAAATGAAGATATAAATGGGTTATGAGAAAATCACTTGAGTTTGGAGTGACTTGGAAGCAAATTTGATTAAGCTTATGGATGTAGGTTAAAAGGGCTAACTTGGGTTTTGATTTGGTTTGATTTATTTTTGGTCATTGGAGGGTGGGTTTCATTTATATTTATGAATATAAATGAAAGAATGATTGACTTATAAAGAAATCAATCATGTTTGGGTTGATTTGAAGGAGTTTTGGTTGGGTTTATGAAGGTAGGTCCATATGGCTTAAGAAGGGTCTTGATTTGGTTTGATTTGGATTTCATTTATATTTGTGAACATAAATGAAGGAATGATTGATTTATAAAGAAATCAACTACGTAAGGAGTTTTGGCTAAGCACATTGTTGGTTTAAAATTTTTGTAGGGGTCGCCTTCAAATCTGTGGAGAGAAAGAAAGGCAAGACCTATAAAAAATTTGTCTTTTTAGGACGCCACATAGATCCAACCTAAAGCACAATCCCCTGCAAGCACTTGCAAGCAAAAGCATTTATATTTTTATTTATGATAGAACCCTTAAGCACAATCCCCTGCAAAAAAGAATAGTTAGACTAAATCATATTCATTCTACAGCATACAAACATCTAGTCTAAAACATATATCACAAAACAAAACAAACATCAAACCATGCACGGATCTAACCTAAGGCTAGAAGTGGTGACTTAGGTTAATGTGTGTGCCTTGAAGGCTTGTGTGGCTATGTCTTTAAGTTCAAATTTTTTAAGTGTAAAGAACATATTCAACTTAGAGGAAGGTTTCATTTAAGTTGTTTAGTTATTTTGGGTTGATTTGATTTCATGTTTTGATTTGGTTTAAGTAGATCCTATAATTAATTACTAGGTTATGAAGAGAGGGAAGGAGAAGAAACTTCTCTTTCCTTCCTAACCTAAGTAATTTCTAAAGTAGATTTAGTTTCATTTAGGTGAATGTTTTGATTAAATCTTTTAATCAATCCTAAGTTTAGATAAACTCTAAACAAACCTATTCTAAAAGAAAGATATTTTAAGATTAAATAAAATGAATCAAAATTCACATAGCACACATTATTTTATTTCTTTCCCAACATATATAACATGCATATGGATGGACCCTAAGCATATCTATACATGCAAATGAGAGTATTTAACACACTTTATGATGCATGTTAAGTAATCCATTTAAGAAATTTAGAAGTTGAATATGCATGATTTTCTTAAGTAAAAGGGTTTTCCTTATCTAAATTTTCACATACACACACATGAAAGTAAGAAAGGCATAAGTAAGTCTATTTGTTAACTTGAGGAGGTACAAGAATACTTAGGGTTAAAAACCTAAACCTGAGTTTCTAGACTAATATACCACTTTCCTTAAATATAAACATATGTATAAAAGAAATGAAATAGAAAAGGAGAATGCAAAAAATTGTTTAATGGATTCATTTTTGTTTATGCAATTTACACATGCAAATATAAGTAACCCTCCTTAAGTAGTAGCATATAGATGAATAGGATGTGGAATTAAGTAAGTGTTGGGTTCTTTTCAAATGAACCCTACATCTTACCAATTTCTATTCAAAACTATACTAACATAAAGAGAAAACATGTTAAGCATGTCTAATCTATCACATGAAAACTCATAATTAAATATAAAATTAGCATACTTTAAATTTGGTATTTGATTTTGTATGTTTTGAAAATAATTTGGATTTAGTAGTGATAATAAGCTCATATTTCTACTTTAGCCAACACATGCAAATTTGACATAAAGTAAACAATTTTATTTTAAAATTTGAGAAATGAAATTATGAATGCATGAAATCACATGGCATACAACTTAACATGTTGGGGAAAGATCCAAAGCAATGAAAGCATGTAAACAAACTCACTTCACTTAAATCCTAAATACATTCTTATGGAATTAGAAAGTTTAAAATAAATCAAAGTGAATTCAAAGTGATTTTTGTTTAATTTGAAGTTGGATTTAATTTTGAAAAGGTGGGATGAGTTTGCTGTTCCTAACCCATTCCCACATGTGTTTAATATTTTTGTTTAATTTTTTAAATAATCAGATTCATTTTTATGCATTGATTAGGTTAAGGTATGAATTAAGTAACTCAATTAACCATTACCTACACCACCTTAGAAGAAATAACTAAATAATTATGAGCCAATGAGATGACATAAAACCCACAAAGAATTTAAATTTGTAATGCACCTAATAAGGAAAAGGCTAATGCATTTTGGATAACAATTAAAAGTTAATTAAGCTTAAGTAATTTCAAAACACCCTTTCACACATGTGAATTGGGTTTTGATTTCTTAAGAACAGTATTAAACACATCACAAAGTAGATTAATTAAGTTCTAGAACTTTTTTAGAATTTTAGAAATTGATTAAGGGAATAATTAATGAATTAATCCATAATTAAGAGGAGACTTAGGGGGTTTAGGAATAGCAGAAAATGCCCCAAAAATATTTCATAAACCTCCTACTCACTGAATTTGGCCTTAATCAACCCAAATCATGGGTTAAAATCACTAATTGCACCTTAATTATCCTTAATTACATAAGGAGGGTAATTATGAAATTCATATGCAATTATTCTAATCAAGCCTTCAATAAATCCCAAGAAAATTAGGGGAGGCAGAAGTCACCTCCTAAAATAGACCCAAGAAATTTGGGATTAATCAGAGGCTTAATTACAAAGTAATTAGCAAAATAAACTTTATAATAAAACCCAAATTCAGAGAAAGATACAATTCAAAATCCATTGAAATTAATTTTAAAATATTATAGGTTGAATTATATTTCCATATGATTTTATTTCACCTTTTTTTTGAATTTTCTAGAAAGAGGTATGCATTTTAGAAGATCCTTGAATTAATTAGAAATTAATTAAGCTTTTTAACTAATCAACTAATCTCAATCATGCGTGTAGTCATGCTTTACCCACATTCCACTGTGAGGGATCACTTAAACATCACATCCTAAATGGTTATATTATTTTTCTGTCAATCAAAGATTGGACTACCATCTCTCCACATTTAAAATGGGTAAAGGAATTTCTAAGCGTCGAGATTATCTCCATCTAAAACTCATAGATGGATGGGCACGAGATCTAAGTTCTTGATTAAAAGATGGTCCATGATCAAAGGGAAGATCTAGCTTCGATAGCATGGATTCAAGTCAAACTCAACCCACACCATCGGCCAATCAATAATTGAAAATCAATGGGGTGAAATTTTTTTTGACAAAGCTCCACACCACATTGAGTTTAATGGTGAAAAATCCCATACATTGTTAGGGTGATCACTTCATTCCTTGGAAGCTTAGCGGTTGAGATAAAGCCTTCAAGGTTTGAGCACTTGAGGTTGAGTGGATCCTTGGGTCACCACCTCCAGATTGAGCTTGGCTTTGATTGAATTGGACCTCCCTTTGAACTTAGAAGAGAGCTTGGGTGCACTCAATCCTCGATGAAGCTTGAAGGGAGTGGAGTTTGAGTGTGGAAGAAGTTGGAGAATGGATTGAGATCACCTATTTTCATTGTTAAAAAATTGAGAAATGGGGAATTGGCAAGAGCTCTAGGATGATTTCTATCACTCTGCTGGCTCCTAAGTCTCACTAATAGTCAATCGAATTCAGGAATGATTAATTCAAGTTTATTTTGGGGGAGTATATCTCCCACTTGAAGGATCAGATGGCCGTCAATGCACTTGATCCAATTGAGCATAGACTATCGGTTGTTTGATAAGTTAGGAGTATGCACATGGTCGATTTGAGCCAAAGTGGATTTGACCTCCCATGTGCTTGAATTTGAGCTTGAGAGGGAGTTTGGATTTTCAATTTTGACCCATGGTTATTTGATCTAGGGACCAAATGGGGTGCAAATCCATTGGGTTGGGTGCACCACTCATCTAGGTCCTTGAGCAAAGAAAGTCACAAATGTGAGGGTATGACCAAATTACCCATGGGTTCAAAATTTGTTCTATGACCTAGGGGTAGAATGGTCATTTTGCTAATTTTCTTTATATGTTGGGTATGTGATGAAACTAGGTTTCCTTGGGATTTAATTCATTTGGTAGGGTTTGGCTCATGTTGACCCATTTAAGTCAAAATGGGTCAACTTGGGTCAAGTTGACCAATAGGTCAATTCAAACCAAGGGTTTGGTCAAGTTCATATGACCATTTGAAATGTTTTTGGCTTTAGTTTGATTCAATTTGGTAGTTTTGGATTTGGCTCATGACTCCATTTAGGTCAAATGGGTCAAGTAGACCTATTTATTTGACCTATTTGAGGTAGGTCAAGGGTAGGTTTGGGTTTTGTTAGTCATATGGAGTGGATTAGTATCTTTGTTTCCAATCAATTTGGTTAAGTTCAATTTTGGCTCAACATGACCCCTTTATCATGTTGGGTCTAATCAATATTGGTCTAGTTGGCCATAAGGCTTTGGTCAAGTTCAATAAGTGATTTGGAATGGACTTGACCCATTGGTTCCATTAATTTGGCTTAGATCATTTGACATATTTTGACCCTTTGGGTCAAAATGGGTCAAGAAAATTAATAGGTTAGGATCAAATGTTGGCTTTCAGTTCAAATAAGTCATGAGTGAACTTAGATCAATGGTTTCAATCAATTTTTATGGTGGAATTTGGCTATGTTATGTTTCATTTTGGGTTAAGTGTTGACTTGGTCAACCCTTAGATTGACTTGGTTTAATTTGGTTGATTGATCATCCATGATGATTGTTGATCATGATGAGAGGAAAATAGGTTAAGTTCAATCCAATTTGGTTAGGATCAAAATTTGCATAAGGGTACTTTAGGTCACTTTAGGTCAAGTGAGCCTAAGTGGGTCAAATGCTTGGTCAAAGCTTGATTTGAAGTTAAATCATCATATGGATCATGATTGAAATATAAATCCATTTATAAGTGGTTTGAAGTCAAATGGGTTTAGATCCATTTGATAATTTCATATTGAAAGGAAGAATATGAAGGGGGTTTGGGTTTGATTTTTGAACAAGGTTATGATTGTTTGATTGAAGTTGGATTTATATTTGGACTCATGATTGTAGAGTTGATTGAATCATAAGAGAAAATCAAGAGTTTGGCTTAGGGAAATGCCCCAAAAATGTCCCAAAAATATTCCATAAACCTCCAACTCACTGGATCTGGCCTTAATCAACCCAAATCATGGGTTAAAATCACTAATTACACCTTAATTATCCTTAATTACATAAGGAGGGTAATTAGGAAATTCATATGCAATTATTCTAATCAAGCCTTCAATAAATCCCAAGAAAATTAGGGGAGATAGAAGTCATTGCCTAAAACATACCCAAAAAATTTAGGATTAATCAGAAGCTTAATTAAAAAGTAATTAGCAAAATAAACTTTCTAATAAAACCCAAATTCAGAGAAATATACAATTCAAAATCCATTGAAATTAATTTTAAAATATTTTAGGTTGAATTATCTTTCCATAGGATTTTATTTCACTTTTTTTTTTGAATTTTCTAGAAAGAAGTATCCATTTTAGAAGATCCTTGAATTAATTAGAAATTAATTAAGCTTTTTAACTAATCCTAACTAATCCCTAGCTCACGGCGTGATGAGTGGTGGTGGCGGTCAGCACGCTTTACCCACGTTGCATCGTGAGGGATCACTTAAACATCACATCCTGAATGGTGGTAGCGATGCGTTTGATCCTACCGTCAATCATTAGGCGCGGATCTCACATTTTAAAATGGGTAAATTTCTAAAATGGGATTATCTTAGCGTCCATCTAAAATCATGGATGGATGGTGAGATCTCCCAAGTTCTTCCCCTTGATTAACAGAGATGTCCATGATCAAGGGGAAGATCTAAGCTCGATCTAGCATGGATTCAAGTCAAACTCAACCCACACCATCTAAACTAAGAGAGCGGCCAATCCAATGTTCAAAAATCAATGGGGTGAAAATTTCTTTCACAAAGCTCCACACCACATTGAGTTTAATGGTCGAAAAATCCCATACCTGGGAGAGGTGATCCAGATACTGATTGGAGAAGCTTCGTCTGGTTGAGATGAAGCCTTGCTGAAGTTTTGAGCACTTGAGGTTGAGTGGATCCTTCTATGGGTCACCACCTCCTTAGCTTGAGCTTGGCTTTGATTGAATTGGATCTCCCCTTGCTTCGAGAACTTGGAAGAGAGCTTGGGTGAACACGACTTGGTCCTCTGATGAAGCTTGAAAAGGGAATTGAGTAAAGTTTGAGTGTGGAAGAAGTTGGAGAATGGATTGAGCTCACATATTTTCATTGTTCAAAAACTAAGAAATGGGGAATTGGCAAGAGCTCTAGGATGCTTGCAACCACTCTCCGCTGGCTCCTAAGTCTCCTATACTGAATTGAGGAATTAATTCAAAGTTTATTTTGGGGAGTATATCTCCCCTTGAAGGATCGAGATGGCGTCAATGCACCATTTTGATCCAATTGATCTTAAATGGGTTGTTTGATAAGTTAGGGTATGCATGGTGTTTGAGCCAAAGAGTGGATTGCCAACCTCCCATGTGCTTGAATTTGAGCTTGAGAGGGAGTTTGGATTTTCAATTTTGACCCATGGGGTCGGTTTGGTCTAGGGACCAAATGGGCTGACCCAAATCCATTGGGTTGGGTGCACCACTCATCACTAGGTCTCCTTGAGCTTTTAAGAAAGCCGCAAGTGAATGTGAAGATGGTCTGACTAAATTACCCATGGGTTAAGCCAAAATTTGTTCTATGACCTAGGGGTATAAGGGTCATTTTGCTATTTTTCCACTTTGGATATGTTGGGTATGTGGAGAAACTAGGTTTGGCCAAGTTTCATTTTGGAATTCATTTGTATGTTTGCTCATTTAAGTCAAATGGGTCAACTTGGGTCAAGTTGACCAATAGGTCAAATTTGGGTCAAACCAAGGTTGGGTCAAGTTCATATGACCATTTGAAATGTTTTGGTGGCTTTGGTTTGATTCAATTTGGTATAGTTTTGATTTGGCTCATATGACTCATTTAGGTCAAATGGGTCAAGTTGACCTATTTGACCCATTTGACCTATTTGAGAGGTCAAGGTAGGTTTAGGTTTGTTTAGTCATATGGTGGATTGGTATCTTTGTTTCCAATCAATTTTGGTTAATTAATTTTGGCTCAACATGACCCCTTTAGGTCATGTTGGGTCTAGTTGGCCAATTAATGCTTTGGTCAAGTTCAACAAGTGATTTGGAATGGAATTGACCCATTGGTTCCAATTAATTTGTCTTAGATTAGGTTTTGACATATTTTGACCCATTAGGTCAAAATGGGTCAACTTGGGTCAAGTAGTCAATTGGGCTAGGTTAAATGTTGGCTTGGTCAAGTTCAAACATAAGTCATGAGTGAACTTAGATCAATGGTTTCAATCAATTTGGCCTATGGTGGCTATGTTATGTTTCATTTTGGTTAAGTGTTGGTCAACAACCTTAGGTTTGACTTGGTTTTTGAATTTGGTTGATTGATCATCCCATGATGATTGTTGATCATGATGAGAAATATGAGTTGGTTCAATCCAATTTGGTTAGGATCAAAATTTGGCTCATAAGGGTAGGTCACTTTGGGTCAAGTGAGCCTAAGTGGGTCAAATGGCTTGGTCAAAGCTTGATTTGAAGTTGATCTTGTATATGGATCATGATTGAAATATAAATCCATTTAAGTGGTTTGAAGTCAAATGGGTTTGATCCATTTGACAATTTCATATTCAAAGGAAGAATATGAAGGTTTGGGTTTGATTTTGAACTAGGTTTTGATTGTTTGATTGAAGTTTGGATTTATATTTGGACTCATGATTGTAGGGTTGATTGAATCATGAAAATCAAGTTTGGCTTGATTTGAAATTGATTTGGCTAAGTTCAAGATTTTGACTTGAAAGATTGGATTTTGAGTGGATTTGAGTTTGATTTTGGAATTGGTTTTGATTGTTTGAATTTATATTTCATTTATATATGTGAATATAAATGATGAATATAAATTATCAAGAGAAAATTTCAAGGATTTGAAGTGGTTTAATCATGATTTAGGTTAAGTCCATTAAAGGATTTAAGGACTTAGGAAAATTTTTTTAGAGTTTTGAATTTTTTTTTTTGGTTTGATTGATTTATATTTATATTTCATTTGTATATGAATGAGAATATAAAAAGAATTATGAATATCCCATGACTTTGATATGGTTTGATGATGGTTTGAATTTGTTCATTAATAGAAAATTAATGACTTAGAAGATTTTAAATTGGAATTTAATTTTTGCATATGATTTGATTGATTTATATTTATATTTCATTTATATATGAATATAAATGAGAATATAGAGTTTTGAGAAAATCCATGAATTTGAAATGGTTTGATTATGACTTGTTCATTAATGGAAAATTAATGACTTAAAGAGATTTTAAATTGGGAATTTTTTGCATTTGATTTGATTGATTTATATTTATATTTCATTTTATATGTGAATATAAATGAGAATATAAATGAGTTTTGAGAAAATCTCATGGGTGAAGTGGTTTGATCATGATTTGCTAAGTTCATTAAGAAAAAATTAATGACTTAAAGAGATTTTTTTAGGAATTTAATTTTGCATTTGATTTGATTGATTTATATTTATATTTCATTTATATATGTGAATATAGAAAAGAATATAAATGAGTTTTGAGAAAATCTCATGAATTTGAAATGGTTTGATCATGATTTAGCTAAGTTCATTAATGGAAAATTAATGACAGATATTTTAATTGAATTTAATTGCATTTGATTTGATTGATTTATATTTATATTTCATTTATATATGAATATAAATGAGTTTTGAAAATCCATGAATTTGAAATGGTTTGATTGTGATTTTTGTTAAGTCCAAGGCAAGATTGGACTTAAAGGAACTTGAATTTTTGATGGATTTTGATCATGAGTTTCAATCATAGATTTCAATCATGGATTTAAATCATATGGAGTTGATTTGAGTTTTGAGAAAATCAAATAGAATTGATTTGGAGTTTGACTTGAAGGAAGGAAAGTGTGGAATGGTTTAAGCAAAGGGTAGGCAAATTTTTGTGACCTATTCTTAATTTCTAAGTCTCTGGGCTGGGTTTAGTGTCCACCTAATCACTAGATGTGTCTTAAGACTAAGAAACTCTTAAATTCTAAGAGAAGTACTCTATCTAAGATGGAGGGGTTGAGAGCTCATTTTGAAAATGAGGTCAATAAAGGGCTCCCAATAGGTGTGGTGTGACTGACAAGGAACACTACACTTATTGGTGTTGGCCGAAATAATCAACAACACCAAGAGATCACAAGCACTAACAAAAACAATCTATTCTTAACCCAAGGAAAAGAAAGAATCCATATCTTAGTGTAATGTGGCTCTACTTATGTCCAAGACATAAGAGAGAGGGAAGAATCCACTAAGGGATGGAGTGTGAACCTTCCACTGGGGAAGCAAGTTCAAGTCATCTATAAGGAGATGAAAGGTTTGATTTGATTATCACTGAGGAGAAAAAGATTTGATTTGTTCCACTGGGGAAGAGGGTTGAATTTGTTTTAAATTTGTTAGGTTTGAATTTTTGGATGAACCTTGTTGGTTGGCAATGGGTTGTGCTGAATACGAGCCATGGAGACTAAGACTTCAGTTTACCAATCCAAGGGGTAGTCTACTAAGCACATAGTAGGACTAGCCAACCAAAATGCCTTTGGTATAGATGGCTGTCTTAGAAGAAAGTGTAGACATCCTCTAAAGTAGAGACCGGCTTTGGGGTAATCAGATAATTGAACCCAACCTAGAGGAGACTATAGTGAATACTGCTTAAATCAGGGTTAAAGATAGTTAAGATTAATTTCATTATTATTTTTTGTTTGTATTGATGGATGATGGATCCCATCGGGTTGCGATGAATTGCACTGAGTAGGGGCCATGAAAGCCTAGACCTAACTCAGATTCACCAATTCAAAGGGAGTAGCCTACCAATCATAAGGTAGGACTATCCAACCAAGGGGAAATGCCTTTTGATATACAATGGTTAAGTTTTAAGAATAAAGCACAAGGGACTCACATCTTCTAAAAATAAAGAACCACTGGGGTGATTGGTTGCTTTGGACAATAATTCAAACTCGACCTAGGGCTAACTATTGAGTGAATTCCATTGGGGGACTTAGATCAACTCAAAGAATAGTCAAGATTGATTTCATTTTTAGATTTGTTTGTGGATTTCATTAGTTTACGATGGATCATACTAAGAAGGAGCTTATAGAAGCCTAGACCTATGATTTGAGACAAAGGGAGTAACTTGACCGATGGGGAGCTATCACCAAAAGGTGCCTTTAGTTGCAATGATCAATTGAAGGAAGAAAGCTCGGGGACTCATATCTTCAACTAAAATGGTGATGTGCTTTGGGCAACAAATTGAATATGACCTAGAGCTGACTATTGAGTGAATGCCACTGGGGGACTTAAATCAGCTCAAGAATAGTCAAAATTAATTTCAATTTTTTAGATTTATTTATTTTGATGGATTCCATTGGTTTGCGATGGATCACACCGAGAAGGAGCTTATAGAAGCCTAGACTTATCTCAGATTGACTGAAACAAAGATAATAGCATCTTGGCCGATGGGAGAGCTATCCGACCAAAGGAGTGCCTTTCAGTTTGTAATGATCAATTGAAAGGAAGAAAGCTCAGGGACTCAAATCTTTCACTAGAAAATACCACTGGGGTAATCAGTTGCTTTGGGCAACAAATCAAACTGAAAGCTCCTCATTTGAGATAATCACTAGAAAAATGCATGTCTTACATCTTCCAAAGAAGAATAATTCGGTAACCCTGGAAAATAGATTAAACCCAACCTAAGGTGCTGAGTGCATACCACATGAGAATTTATCATCGGTAGTGCAATTCTATAGGAGTTCTCAGCTCTAAGATAGGATGCCTGCTTAGGAGAAGAGGCCCTTTGGGGGCTTGGATTCCTAATTCACAAGCGAATTAATTTTATTTATTTATTTTAGTTTGTTTATTTATTTTATCATGGACCCTGTTACTTTGTGAGGGATCAAACTGAGAAAGAGCTTATATCGCTAGACATATCTGATTCTTGGAAGGAGGGTGTGCATCTGAACAAATTTTCCAACCACAAGTGGCTACTAGGAAAGGGGATTGTCCAATCCAAGAGTAACCCGTGTAGTGTCTAAATGGGATGACAAAGGACTTGATCCAAATAGAGTGCCCATAGGGGATGGGGCCGCTAAAGGCTTAATCCAACATCCTGGAGAAAATGACATGGCTAGTCATATATCCAATAGGTATTCATTATCCAACTCAAGGAGAAAGCGCGGGTACTCATATCTATCAAGAGTGGTGTACTCACCGGGTGAGTTGCTATCAGCATAGCGAACATCAACCAACCTAAGGTGCTCATCGATTTACAATCACTTGAAGAAAGACTCACATCCTCATAATGATGGGATGGTCTGTCTTGACGATAAATATCCAACCTAGGGACTCGTGAATGCCCGGGACTTGAGCTCAAAAGTAGTCAAGAGGAAGGAGCCTCGGACTTATCCTAAACCTCAAAATACTCCTAGTTAGAGCATGATGGCTAGTTCAATAAGAAAGCACGGGGTCTCACATCTTCTTAAATAAAGTCAACATGAGATAGCTTATTGGTTGGGTAGTGAAACCTACCATACTAACAAGGTGCTCATTGGTTTATAATGATTAAGTTAGGAAGAAAGCTTAGGGACTCACATCCTCCAACAAGTGACCACTGGGGTGACATATTAGGTAGCATGTCGACCTAGAGCGGCTAGTGAGTGCCATAAGGGGCTTGCTCCCACATCAAAAATAGCTTAAGATAAAAGATTTGTGTTATTGTTGTGTGTTAAAGGAATAGGATGCCTCTTGGGGACTCTTACACCTACTGTAAACACACTAGGGGTTTAAAATGATGCCACAAATGGAAAACAAGATTCCCTACTAAGAAAGGATGCCGCTCTCTCTCTACACTATCTTAGTTATGCTAATCAAATAGGATGCCTCTGGTTCTCTTACACCTATTCTAATAGCATCGAAGATTGTGTTTGTGTTGTGAAAGAGGGATAGATGCCACCGGGGACTCTTACACCTACCCTAAACACGCCATATGATTCACAAGACAAGAAAACAACACTTGAAAGAAGAGAAGATTTGATGAATGGAATCATATTTTTTGTTCTTTTATTAATGATTATTTTCAAACATGATTTATTTCATGGGTAATATTTTTTAGATAGAGATCCCATTAATTGGAAGCATCGGTGTTCCCCTTTACAATCAATAAGATAAGATCCTCCTTGTAGGCCTTCTCTATGACATAGGGGCCTTCCCAAGTGGGTTCAAACTTGCCTCCCATCTTTGATGGGCACAATTGGTCTCCTTAGACTAACACAAGTTCTCCTACTGAAAGACCTAGTGGACCACTTATTGTGAGCTTGAATCATTTTGGCCTTGTACAACTCGAGATTTTGGCATGCCTGTAGGCGACTTTCCTCCAAACCTTTAAGCTCTTCTAATCGTAACTTTGCATTCTGCTTTGTAGTGATCTTGTTACCCAATGCTATCCTTAGTGATGGAAGTTGAACTTCTAAAGGAAGAATGGCTTTGGACTCATACACTAAGGAAAATGGGGTAGTGAGTTGGAGTTTGGTATGTGGTGTGATAGGCCTGTAAAGCTTCAACCGACTGCTCATTCCACTGTCATTTGTTATCATCAAGAGTCTTCTTCGGTATCTGGATGAGAGTTTTATTGAATGCTTATGCTAAGCCATTAGCTCTGGGTAGTAGATGGTAGAGTATCTCCAATCTATACCATGTCTTCTAGAAGCTGATCTTCATGCTTTTGAATGCGTATATTTGGATATAATTCATCAAACCCCAACCTATATACATATGGTTCCTAAAAATCAAGCACATGGTGAGTCAGGACCTCTCTGAGTGGGATGGCTTCACCACTTGAAAAGTAGTCGGCTAAGATGAATCATGCCCCTTGGAAGAAGGAGGATCGATCGACCTACAATGTCGCATACCAAATGGCCATGAAGCCAATGTGTGTAGAATGTTGGGTGGTTGGTGGAGGACCACACCGCACCTAACACCGATGGCATCTCCTAGCTACATCCATGCAAATGATCATCAAAGGCAGAGTATCCAAGTCTTTGATCTTCATCTTCATCTTTGGACCGATTGATGTCACATAGACCGAATGTACCTCGCCATAATGCCATGCTTTGTGTTTGTCTAAACAATGTAACCACATTTGGTCAAAGGATCTGGTAGGGTGCCATCAACAAGAGGGAGAGAGCTCTCTATTTCACGATGGGCTTGTGACTTTCTTGAGGTAGTTTGTGTTCAAGTAATCTATGAATTGCCTCCAATCCCTTTGTCCATTTTGGCAATGATAACCTCCCCTTCAAGAGAAAGTCTCTCAATGAGTTCAACATCAATAAGGGATAAAAATTGTCTATTTTGGACCCTTATTGAAACTCATCTTCCCGACATGCCAACTTTGGCAAGTTTGGCCAAGGCATCTACCATCATGGCTCGCTCGGGGAACCTTGTAGATGGTGACTGAATCCAACAATAACTTCATGGTATACTCAAGAATGATGAAGCTTGGGTTTGAGAACCGTAGACCCGACCTAGTTGATGACCAATCAGAATCTAAAGATGTTGATGATCTTGACACTACGATAGGATGGCTAACTCCAATCAAAGCCTCATACTCGCCTTCATTGTTGGTGCAAAGATAGTATAAGAATCTCATCACATCATGGTTTGGAGTTAGAAGAACTATTCCTACCCTGCCTTTCCTGGGAGAATAGATCATGGTGCTTCACCTTTAAGAAAAGAAGCAGCACCATCAAAATACATCTCCCATTGACAGTCGCCGACCTCCCCTAAGTTCATGATTTGTTCATCAGGGAGATCATCACTAATAAGAGAATCAAGAAGTGGGTGTCGCTAAGAAATCCGTATGTCCTTTTACCACCTGGAGGGTACAAAATGTGATATCAAACTTTGAGAGAATCATGGACCAATCCAAACATCCAAAAAGTGTTGGCCGTGTCATGAGATACTACAGTGGATTGGTTCTAGAGATCAAGTTCACCTTATGAGAAAGCATGTAGTGCCATAGCTTCTGAGATGCAAAGATCAAAGCTAGCAATGTTTCTCAATAGGTGGATAGTTTGTTTCAACAGAATCGATGATGAGGTAGAGAGTGCACTTTCCTTCCTTCATTGGCTTTGGGCCAAGAGCACCAGAGAGTCATCCAATGCAGGTAAAGGATGTCCCGCCGAGAAGGTCTAGAACTTTCACCAAGTACTCTTTGATGTCTTCAAGCATACAACTGTCATCCCACTTGAACTTGGCATCCTTTTGATAAGTGCTAAAATGGCTTGCATCTCTGATTTGAGATAAAGCATCTTAGATATGCAAACCATCCTTGAAAGGATCTGAGTTGAGTTAAACTCTTAGAGGTGGCATTTCTAAGATAGCTTTAATCTTTTCGTGATCTATTTCTATTCCTCATGTCAACAAAACCCAAGGAATTTCTGAAGCTACTAATGCACACTTGGGATTCATTTTGAGGTTATATCTTAACCATTCAAAACTACTCAAGTCAAAGAGGTGGTCTTCCTTTTCTCTTGACTACTAGATCATCAACATAGCACTCAACCCGATGATGGATGAGTTCATTGAAGATCTGAGTCATGGCGCTGGTATGTAGCACCGCATTTTAAAAAGGCATGACCTATATAAAAAGATTTTGATGGGGTTCAAAAGATGTTTCTCATCTTTAGTGACATCTTGATTTTAGTAGATGATCCATCCATGAAAGAAAATCATGAGATGAGGCAATGTCCACCATTAATTCTGGTATAGGAAGAGGAAACTCATCCTTAGACATGCCTTATTTAAGTCCCTAAAATCGAAAATGAATTTGGCCATTCTTCTTCTTAACTGATGACACTAGCTAACCAGTAGA
This sequence comes from Cymbidium sinense, assembly GCA_021442155.1. Classification (NCBI taxonomy): domain Eukaryota; kingdom Viridiplantae; phylum Streptophyta; class Magnoliopsida; order Asparagales; family Orchidaceae; genus Cymbidium; species Cymbidium sinense. The sequence goes on along the minus strand of CM038223.1, from coordinate 106,906,300 downwards.
TATTTTTCTTCCGATGAAACTAGCATCAATTTTCTTGACTTTAAATGACCGTTGTTCAATTTCTAATCGCATGCATCTAGGAGCTTGCTTAATGGGTAATGTTAGATCTATTGCTAGCTTGTGGACTACATCGAGATAATCGGGCATTTCTTCATAACTCCATGCGGCCTTTAAACTCACCAATAGCCTAACTAAGTCATTGGTTTCTTCTTCATTCAGCAATGAACGATGTATGTCTGGATTTTCTTCTATCCTGGTTGATTTCTTTAAGCTTGTCTTGTATTGTTGAATGAATCTCCTCTTCAAATTTTGGTGGTGCCTCTTGACTTGGAGATCATCTCATATGAAGTTTCTAAACACACATTCTCATAAGAGTTGGGGATGTGTGAGAAGAACTATCATTCCAAATGGTTGGTAACAACTAGTAATAATCTTCATCATCGACCCACTCAATCCTAGTCCCGCTTGATTGATGCTTCCTATATTATTCCATAGCTTTTGAAGTATTCGACTGTTTAGACCATGTGTGAGGAACTAAACCTTTGTATAAGATTTTGAACACAAGGTGAGTAAAAGTCAAAAGGTAATTCCATTAATTCTTTAAAAGTATCTTCCTCAAGCTCTACATCAACTTCAGGGCTTGAGGAGGATGATCCCAAAAAGAACTTCTTCTTCATGTCACTGGAAGACTTAGGGACTTCCTTAACTACTAAACCTTCAACTTTCTGAGATGTAAGTGAGGTAAGAGCTAAGGTTCCCAACTGCTGCCTAATAGTTTCACATAAACCAGATTCAAATACTTTGCTTGCTTTTCGATCTTCTCTGGATCAAAAGTCACCTCCAATGGAACCCGAGAGGGGTTGGTATACTAATCATCACATAGACTCATCCTCAAATGGATTCCAAGTCTATGTGAATAGTAGGTACTCCTATGAACTGAACATGACCTCTATTGGTAAGGCCAACTAGGGGTCTCCCACCTTTGAACTGCCTTTTTGCCTCGCCTACCTGTGGAGGTTGAGCCATCTACCCACATGTCCATATGATGGAATGAATGTGGTGGAATGTGATGGATCTACTTTCTTCTCAATTCCCTTTTGACTTGACTTTTATTTTCCTTTTCATTTTCTGTTATCTTTTCTTTTGCTTCATTTTCTTTTATTTTTGGATTTGCATTTGAATTTTGTCCAAGTTCATAAGAAAGGGTATTTTGAGAAAGATAGTAGGGCGCATCCTCATAAATCTCAACATATTTAACTGAAAATGGCTTTTCATCATCATTGACATGATACTCGATTCCATCTTTTCTAAACTTGTTGCACTGATGAAAGGAGGATGAAATGATCTTATTCTAATGTATCTAAAGCCTACCAAGCAAAGAAGTGAATGAAGTATTTGAATCAATGATGTAGAACTTGGCTTCAGTCTTTTAGTCACTATCTCTAAAGGTAACACTATAGAACCTAAAGCCCGCTCACCTTGATCATTGAATCCTCTCAACATCATCCTATCTCCTCGGAGTGTAAAGATGTCAATCTTCAAATAGGCAAGGGTCTTTAGACTCATAATGTTCACCGATGCACCTGAATCCATGAGAACCCTGGTGAGTCTGAACCTGTCAATGTCAACTGTGATGTATAGGGGATGGTTGTGCTCCAAGTCCCCTTAGAAGAAGGTCTTCATCTGAAGGTGATCCCTTCTTTTTGCATAATGTGCTTCCTCACCTATAGTCACCGCTAAGCATATTTCAGATCAAGGAGGCCTTGATTAGTGATTCCCTCATCTCTTTGGATAAGACAAGGGCATCATATATGCTTAGCTGGCAACTTTCTTAGATGAGAAAGGATGTTGTAGTCCACCTTCTGGTCTTCCACAAGCATATCCAAGGGTGGAGCATCTTGTGGAAGGGCTTCTGATCTTCACCAATGACTTGTTTCCATCTTGAGGTGCCTAGAGGTAGAACCTGCCACTATGGAGGTTGACTTCTGATCTCTGAGGCAAGGTGGTGGTTCTACCACACTGCTCACCTAGCTTCTCCTATGGGACTCTCAAAATCAGATGATTCCAAGTCTATCTCAAGAGGTGAACCCATAGTATTCAAAGTTGGAAAGTCCAACTCAGAAAGAGGAAGATAAAAATTATTATAGTTAATTAGACTTGAAGAGTTATCATTAGGAATAGAAGAAGACAACTAATCGAAGACACGTAATTCAAACTAGCTTTATTCTTCAATTTCTTAAATTATTTGAGGTACAAAGTAGAAGTCAAGTACAGTGAGCGGAGTAAGGGATTTGATGCCCTTATCTACTGATACAAGAGTTACACTAGTAGAAGAAATAGAAGAGCTATCTGAAGTGGAAGAAGTGTGGAAGCCGCAAGAGGTCGGACACACCTGCTAAGGGCTATCCCTCGACACGCCGCTGCTGTCGGCCACAAGCTCCCACTTTCCTAGAGTTGGCACCAAACTTGCAAACCTTCCTTGTTGGAGGTTTGAGTGACTCGCACTGCAAAGGAAAGCTTCTTGATCTTCCATTATTTTCTTAGAGGTTTTGACAAAGAAATGTCCCAACCTTCTTTGGTTTTGGTAGATCACATGTATCCCCAAGGATTACCCTAATGGAGCTAGAAGGTTGTTCCACAAGGTATTCCTTTGGGATAACTACACACCATCTTAAAACTGTTCAAGCCCCTTGAATGTGAAGCAATCCTCCAAATGTGGCTAGCATAGTAATAAAAGTTTGATCATGACTTTTGCCTACTTCCTCCGTCTCCTAGGCTCTGCAAAATAAATCAGTTTCTTAAAGATCTTTTTACCTCCCTTAAAAGAATAAGGTTTGTTTAACTTATCTAAAAAGAGTGGTGGACCATATACCCGCATGGGATATGCATGCCACCGCGGTGGTATGGTTTGGTATGGCCGCCGTGGGTCGCGGTGGAAGGTTGCCTCTCTGGTGGCAAAGGAGGTCTGAGGTCGTATCTCTGACTAATCTCTAGTCGCTTCCCATCAACCGCTACTACCGCCTTCTTTTCATAAACCTTCGCTTCTACTTGAAAACTGATCTTGAAAAGGTAACTATTCTCCTTGTAGACTAGGCCTTGTTGATTAGCTTTCAAATGTCTTGATAGTGAAGCCCTTAAGCATGAGATCGGGCCATGGATATTCTTCAAGAGAATCTCAATGGCATGTGTTCGCATATGGTTCACACTTCATACTCTGTTATGCCATCAGAATATAATCAACAAGTGACTCACGGGTATTGCTTACAACGAGATCACCTATAGAACTTTGTGAAGCAAATCTCTTGATGAAGAGTTGCTCTAACTCAAGATCTTTATTGAACCATTGGGTAGTTCAACATACCAATCAAAAGCAATAACTAGAAAAAGAAAAGCATCGCCACCATGGTAATAATCTGGCCCAAGTGAGCTATATGTTGCTTCAGATTTCCACTGCCATTGAAGCTTTTGAAGGAAGGAGGTACGGAACCCTTGGGATATTGGATAATATCAAATTCTTGTGGGTAGGGTCTACCCTTTAGAACCGATGATCCTCCTCGGGCTTGAGCCAAAGCTTCCTTCACCTACTACTTAACCATGGATTTTATATATTTCTCTTGTATGGAGGTACTTTCCACTACCTTCTTATATAGGCTAGTGCTACCTTGCTCAACGAGAGAGTCTTGACGGTCCAAGACATGCACTAACTTAGTCGACATCGACTGTAATAGATGAACTGAGGGGCTTGTTTTCTCTCACACTACCGCTAACAAGTCCTGTAAATTGATGTGTCATCCTATCACCGCTCATCCTTCCTCAACCAAAAGTCGAGGTGTTGGCTAATTCTGGTATTCTTCATCAACCTCATCACCTTCCATGGCTGTTGTTCCTAAGAAGAGATCCTAGTCAACCATGCATACTCCAAAATTTCATCAAGTCATCTTCATTGAAGTTGACCTCTTCATTATACTAGTGTATCCCAAGATCTCCTTCTCCATGAAATAATGTTCAACCATCTCATCTAAGGAATGATCCAACTGGTACAAATAGTGACCGGTAATCACCATGCACCGAGAGCACCGCACTACCTGCCATAAGAGTCAATCTGTGTACTCACTAGATGAATGATACTCTCTACTACCGAAGAGGGTAATAATCCTAGGATCCTCTACCACCACTACAATATCAATATCTAAATATCTGATAACGCCTCCATCTCCTATCCATATATGGGGGAGTTGGTGAAGGGATGACCATGATGCTTTGGGGTCACCACTCCTTCCACACCACTATCAAGTGGGGAGAAAGCTCACCATGATAATGGGTGGTGTAAGAGGGTAGGATCCTTGCCATAGCAATCACCAATGGGGTCTTTTCCGAGGATGCCTTCATGGCCTTAATGGAATGAGATGTAACCACACCAAGATGGCGTGAGAGGGGTAGCAATGGAGACACCACCAACTCTATGCACAAGAACCCTCCTGTGGTAGTCCCGAGAAGAATACTGTGTGGACGCACTGCAAGACTGAAGTAAGAATCCAGCGTGCACCGATGGCTCGAACCTCCGCCACTCTCTAGTAATATGTGATGTGGCCTCACGCCCCTCCACAAATCTTCCCACACCATGGGGATGATGATCAAAGATCAACTGAAGTGCTTTTGACCATCCGTATGCTCCACCTACCTTGGGTAGAAGGTGGAGTGCATGCATACTCAAACTAAAGAATGCACCACCGAGGAAGTGACAAATGAATCTGCATCCTCTATCCATCCATGAGAGATGAAACTAGTTTTGTAAACAAGGTGAAGAATGGGAGACTCCATGGCTATCCAGTCACTCAGCTCCCAGATATGGTGTGGAACCATTTGATCATACTATTTTTCTTCCTACACTAGGTATGGGTAGGATGGGAGGAGTTTGAGCTAGACCCATACTCAAATGTAGGGGAGGCAAGCCTAAAAACTAGGGAGCCTACCTGAGGGAAGGACAGATGGTAGCTCCACCTGGGCAACATAGCAAACTGGGATGAACTAACTGAACTACTAATCATGCATTCAACAATTGTGAATTTTGCTTAGCAATTTTTAAAGAACCCAAGTTTTGATTTTTGATAGGATTCTTAGCAAATTTAGGTGCTAAGAAATCCTGTGTTTTGTTTGAATTTTGATTTTTGAAAGGAGATCCTTAGCAAATTTGTATGCAAAGGGAAAATCCTAAGTGTTTCATTTTATTTTTTGTTTTTTTGAAAGTGATTCAACTTAAAATTTATACAAAAAATGAAGTTTGACTTGATTTTGAATGAAAATTTCTTAGCAAATTTGAGTATGCTAAATGAAATTCCAAATGTTGTGTTTTTGATTTGTTTTGATTTTTTTTGAAACTCCTTAACAAATTTGGTATGCTAAGGGAAGAAGTTCAAAGGTGTTTTGAAAATTTTGTTTTGACTTGGAAACTTCAAGCAAATTTGAGTATGTTAAGTTCCAAAAATATGTTTTGAAAATGTTTGATTTTGATTTGAAAACTTCACTTAGCAAATTTGAGTATGCTATGAAGTTCCAAATGTGTTTAAAATTTTGTATTTTGATTTGGAGACTTCTTAATAAATTTAAATGTTAAAGTTCCAAATGTGTTTAGAAAATTTAAAATATTATTGTTGATTTTGATTTGATTTGATTTAGAATTTAGCAAATTTGAGTATGCTAAATGAAGTTCCAAAATGCTGTTTAAATTTTTTTGAAATATGATTTTTGATTTTTATTTTGGATTTGGAAACTTTACTTAACAAATATGGGTATGTTAAATGAAGTTTCAAATGTGTTGAAATTTTTTGAAATATGATTGTTGATTTTGGATTTTGGATTTGGAAACATCACTTAGCAAATTTGATTATGCTAAGTGAAGTTCCAAATGTGTGTTTGAATTTTTTTTTAATATGATTGTTGAAGTTTTAATGTTTTGAAAAGAGGACATCCATTCAACAAATTTAAGTATGTAGAATGGAGATCAATCTTATTTTTTAAATATGAAAATTTTATTTTGTGATTGATTGTTGCTTTTTGAAAAATAGGAATTCCAACTTAAAACATATGTGGGATATTGTTAAGTGAGATTTCCTAAAAGATATTTATTATTATATTATTATTATTATTATTATATTTAATAAATTTTTATTGAATGAAATATTCATTTAATAAATTTGAGTATACAAATGAAGGTATTCATGCTTTTGAATATTTTTATTTGAATGAACTTTCCATTCAATAAGTGTGAGTGTATTGAATAGGAAGATTCATGTGTGCTTTTTTAAAAATTTTATGATTATGATTGTGATTTTTTGAAAAAGATGATTGTTCATTTTATTTTGAAAATGAAATGAATCAAAGTGAATTGAAAGAAGATGTTCATTTGTGCTTTTGAAAATGTTGTTAGTTTTATTTTTGAAAATTTACATGACAATTATGGGAATTGTTAAATGAGGGTGAAAATTTGTGAAAATATTTTATTAAGTGCATTTTGAAAAGGTGCTTTTGAAAAGCAAAGTTCTTATGGAAGATTTATTATTTTAGATGAACCTTTCCTTATCATGAAAATGATAAGGAGGAAGTCAAAAAATGTTTTCTTTTATTTAGATCTTTTCATTTTACCTAGACCAAGGGGTTTTAAGACCAACAAGAATGCGGTCCTAAACGATGTTGGCTAACTCAACTCAAGAATGAAATGAGCTAAGTGCCAATGAAAGAAGGATAGTCTTGGATTCATACCAAAGTACAAACCCATTATCGATACTCAAGAATGATCATTTACAAAGATGGAGAGAGGAACCATCCCTGAGTCCAAAAATCTGTGGAAAAATTTTCATAGTGTCTTCAAATCCATGTGGGAGAGAAAGAGACCTAAAAAAATTCATCTTTTAGATGCCACGCAGATCTGAATGTACTTATTCGTGTGATCAATACATCATCAAATAGTGTACTATCTTGAAAGAAAGTCACTACCCTTTAATGGACCTAATCACCTCAATAAGGACTCCTAAGGACAATTGCATATGTAGAGATTCTTCCCCTACTTTATGGAAAGTAAAGGGTTTATTTTAAATCGTTCATTGTTCAGGCAAGTTAATTACATCCTAAGGATGGGATCCTTAGAAAACTCTCGATTAAGATAAATGATTATATTTGAAGATTTCAGGAAAGAACTATCAATCGATTGGTTTATTTTGAAAATCAAATGGGATTGATCAAAAGAGGGAGTTATTATTGAAGCCAAAAAAAGATAAGAGATGCCCATGATGCTAGAAACCTATGAGCATCTCAAACTATCCTAGCTTTTATATTTTGAAATTGATTTAGTTTATTTGAGTTGCATTTTTCATTAGAAATTTAGGACTTAAGATTCCTTAACACAAGATTAAGAAAATGCTTAAGAGGTGAGAAATTATGTTTATGGCTCGCAAAGGAGAGAAGAAACCTCAGAACCTAAATCTAGGGAGTTTTGGCGAGGGCCAAAAGCACAACCTAATTTTAAGGCAAAAGTGGGTAATTGATTTACCTCCATAAGAGAGGGCAAATCACCTGACAACTTGGACTTACAACTACCTGGGGGTGGCTACCAACTAACTCCTCTTATGATTTTAAATACATGTAAGTAAGTCTTTAAGCTTATGCAAGATAGCTAGGCTGTTATTAATTTAGAAAGAGACTAAGTCCTTAAACTCACTCCCTAAAGAGACTAGATTATATAAATGACATGCTTCAATTGACCTAAATCTAATGCAATTCAAATTTATTTTATTTTCATTTTAGACAATTATTTTTGACTCAAGCTAATAGGATTCATATTACTAATGCATGAGAAAGAAATTAAAAAAAAGGAAGGGAGGAGGTGAGTTTCCACCATGGCTCAAAGGTCAAGCCAAATTTCTTTGGCAAAGGTGGAAGCCCTCCAATCAAGAGTGAAATAAGATGCATTTGTGCATGATATTATAAAGAAATGCTCATCCACTAAGGGGTTGCTAATTCTTTTATCTTGATTTTAAACTGTTTTAGTGAGGTTATGAGTTGTTTAATTTTCATTTGAGTTGTTAAGTTGGGTAAAAGATTTATTTTTCCATAAAGAGCCTAATCCACATCCAGGACATACATAAAGCATGAAAGAAACTAGGAAAATCATATCTCTTAATGCAAAAGCTAAACAAATCATCAATCAATTTATAAAGCTAATCGCAAAAAAGAAAAGGCATCGCACCACCAACAAACAAAAAAATATCAAATATGGGTAAATGAAGCTCTACCCTTATACAACCTAGATTACAAAATGAATTATAATTAAGCAAGGAATTCATTATTATGGGGTTCAAGCTTTATTTCTTTCTTTCTTCTTTGTTTCTTCTTTTGATGGTTGAAGGTAGATGCTCCAAGGCTTCACATGGTGCATAAGATAGATCTTATGACCAATGGTCATCCTAATCTCAACAATTATCATTCCAAAATTTAATTGCATAAATTTACATAAAAAGGAAAAGTGGAAATCTAACTAACACCTGAAAAGGTTAGCTAAAACAACCACACAAAGCATGTATATTGACTTATCACCCCACATGGGTGACTAAGTCCACTGCCTATGGATTATGCTTAGGGGTATAAAGCACCTATGCAAAAAAAAGCATTTATATTTTTATTTATGATAGCCCTTAAGCACAATCCTATAGAAGAATAGTTAGACTAAGATCATCGTACCATTCATTATACAAGCATACACCCTAATATCCAGCCTAAAACATATATCAAAATAAAATATCAAACCATGCACCGACCTAACCTAAGGCAAGAAGTGGTGACTTAGGCTAATGTGTGTGCTTTGAAGGCTTGTGTAGTATGCTTAGCTATGGCTTTAGGTTCAAATTTTCTAAGTGTGAAGAACATATTCAACTTAGAGGAGGGTTTCATTTAAGTTGTTTAGTTATTTTGGGTTGATTTTATTTCATGTTTTGATTTAGTTTAAGTGGATCCTACAATTAATTACTAGATTATGAAGAGAGGGAAAGAGAAGAGAACTTCTCTTTCCTTCCCTAACCTAAGTAATTTCTAAAGTAGATTCACATTTTAGTTTTATTTAGTGAATGTTTTGATTAAATCTTTTAATCAATCCTAAGTTTAGATAAACTCTAAACAAACCTATTCAAAAAGAAAGGTATTTTAAGATTAAATAAAATGAATCAAAATTCACATAACACACATTACTTCATTTCTTTCCCAACATATATAACATGCATATGGATGGACTCTAAGCATATCTATATATACAAATGAGAGTATTTAACACACTTTATGATGCATGCTAAGTAATCCATTTAAGGAAATTTAGAAGTTGAATATGCATGATTTTTCTTAAGTAAAAGGGTTTTATTTATCCAAATTTTCACATACATACATGAAAGTAAGAAAGGCATAAGTGAGTAATCGCCATTAACTGAGGTACAAGATACTTAGGCTACTTAAAGCCTCGTAACCTTGGGGTTGTCCAGACTAATATACAACTGTCCTTAAATACAAACATATGTATAAAAGAAATGAAATAGAAAAGGAGAATGCAAAAGTTATTTAATGGATTCATTTTTGTTTATGCAATTTACATATGCAAATATAAGTAACCCTCCTTAAGTAGTAGCATAGAGATTAGGATATGGAATTAAGTAAGTCTTTTTCAAATGAACCCTACATCTTACCAATTCCTATTCAAAACTATGCCGACATAAAAGAGAAAGGAAACCTATGCTAAGCATGTCTTTATAATCTATCACATGCAAACTCATAATTAAAATATAAGTAGCATACTTTCATTTGGTATTTGATTTATATATTTTGAAAATAATTTGATTTAGTAGTGATAATACACTCATATTTCTACTTTAGCCAACACATGCAAATTTGACATAAAGTAAACAATTTTATTTTAAGAATTTGAAATTATGAATGCATGAAATCACATGAACAACTTAACATGTTGGGGAAAGATTCAAAGTAATGAAAGCATGTAAACAAACTCACTTCACTTAAATCCTAAAGACATTCTTATGGAATAAGAAAGTTTAAATCAAAGTGAATTCAAAGTGATTTTTGTTTAGTTTGTAGTTTGATTTAATTTTGAAAAGGTGAGATGAGTTTGCTATTCTAACCCATTCCCACATGTGTTTGATATTTTTGTTTAATTTTTAATTAGATCCATTTTTATGCATTAATTAGGTTAAGTATGAATTAAGTAACTTAATTAACCCTTACCTACACCACCTTAGAAGAATTAACTAAATAATTATGAGCCAATGAGATGACATAAAACCCACAAGGAATTTAAATTTGTAAATGCACCTAATAAGAAAGGCCTAATGCAATTTGGCTCACAATTAAAATTAATTAAGCTAAGAGGTTTAGCTTAAGTAATTTCAAAACACCTTCTTTCACATGAATTGGGTTTTGATTTCCTTAATTGAACTTAGGCTATTAAACACCCAAGCATCTACCCAAAGTAGATTAATTAAGTGATGGAACTTTTAGAATTTTAAAAATTGATTAAGGGATAATTAATGAATTAACCCTTAATTAAGAGGAGATTAAGGAGAGAAGGAGGTTTAGGGAATATAGGGAAATGCCCCAAAAATATCCATAAATCTCCTTCTACTAGATCTGACTTAATCAACCCTAATCATGGGTTTAATTACTTACACCTTAATTATCCTTAATTATAAGGAGGTAATTATGAAATTCATATGCAAATTCTAATCAAGCCTTCAATAAATCAAGAAAATTAGGGAGTAAGTCATCCCCAAAACATACCCAAGAAATTTGGGATTAATCAGAGGCTTAATTAAAAAGTAATTAGCAAAATAAACTTTCTAATAAAACCAAATTCAAAAAAAATACAATTCAAAACTCATTGAAATTAATTTTAAAATATTCTAGGTTGAATTATCTTTCCATAGGATTTTAATTCACATTTTTTTTGAATTTTCTAAAAAGAGTTATGTATTTTAGAAGATCTTTAAATTAATTAGAAATTAATTAAGCAATTTAACTAAGTCTAACTAATCCCGCTCACGATGATGCGTGCACATGCACTTATCATGAGGGATTACTTAAACATCACATCCCAAATGGCGCACACACATGGTTTGATCTCGCCCAATCAAAGATTAACCACCGTGGATCTCCCATTTTAAAATAAAAGGAATTTATAAACATGGGATTATCTCCCATCCATCTAAAATTGGATGGATCGAGATCTCCCAAGTTCTTCCCCTTGATCAACAGAGATCATCCATCAAGGGAAGATCTCAATCTAGCATGGATTCAAATCAAATTAACCCACACCAAGAGAGTGACCAATAAATCCAAAAATCAATGGAGTGAAAATTTCTTTCATGAAAGCTCCACACCACATTGAGTTTAATGGTCGAAAAATCCCATACCTCATCGAAGGTGATGATCACCGATTCCCCTTGGAGAAGCTTTGTCAGAGATGAAGCCTCACTAAAGTAGCACTGAGGTTGAGTGGATCTTCTATGGTCACCTCCCAGCTTGAGCTCAGCTTTGATTGGATCTCCCTTGCTTCAAGAACTTGGAAGAGAGCTTGGTGCACTGACTTGGTCCTTGATGAGGCTGCAAGAGGAATTGAGTGGAGTTTGAGTGAGGAAGTTGGAGAATGGATTGAGCTCCCCTATTTTCACTATTTAAAAAAAGAGAAAGAATGAAGAGCTCTGATGCTATCACTCTTTGATGGCTCCTAAGTCTCACTAATACTTAATCAAATTCAGGAATGATCAATTCAAGTTTATTTAGGGGAGTATCTCCCCTTGAAGGATCGACTAACAATTGCCATTTTGATCCAATCATTAGGTTGTGGGTTGTTTGATCTAAGAGTGTGCACATGGTCGCTTGAGGTGAGTGGATTGCCAACCTCCCATGAGCTTGAATTTGAGAGAGGAGTTTGAATTTTCAATTTTGACCAATGGGGTCGTTTGGCCTAGGGACCAAATGGCCAAACCCATTGGGTTGGCACCACTCATCACTAGGTTCCCCTTGAGCTTTTAGAAAGCCTCAAGTGAATGTGAAGAGGGTATGACCAAATTATCCATGGGTTAAGCTAAAATTTGTTCTATGGCCTAGAGGTAGAATAGTCATTTTGCTAATTTTCCACTTTGGATATATTGGGTATGTGGAGAAACTAGGTTTGGCCAAGTTTCATGGGATTTGGAATTCATTTGATATGGTTTGGCTCATGTTGACCCATTTAGGTCAAAATAGGTCAACTTGGGTCAAGTTGACAAAATTCAAACCAAGGGTCAAGTTCATATGACCATTTGAAATGTTTTGGTGGCTTTATTTTGATTCAATTGGTATAGTTTTGATTTGGCTCATATGACATTTAGGTCAAATGGGTCAAGTTGACCTATTTGACCCATTTGACCTATTTGAAGGTCAAGGGTAGGTTTGGGTTTGGTTAGTCATATGGAGTGGATTAGTTTTCCAATCAACTTTGGTTAAGTTTAATTTTGGCTCAATATGACCCCTTTAGTCATGTTGGTCAAGGTCAATTGGCTAGTTAGGTCTAGTTGCCAATTGAGGCTTTGATCAAGTTCAACAAGTGATTTGGAATGGACTTGACCATTAGTTCAATTAATTTGGCTTAGCAAGTTTTGACACATTTTGACCCTTTAGGTCAAAATCAACTTGGGTCAAGTGGCCAATAGGTTAGGCTCAAATGTTGGCTTGGTCAAGTTCAAACATAAGTCATGAGTGAACTTAGATCAATGGTTTCAATCAATTTGGCCTATTATGGAATTTGGCTTAGGTTTCATTTTGGGTTAAGTTGACTTGATCAACCCTTAGTTTGACTTAGATTTGGTTGATTGATCATCCCATGATGATTGTTGATCATGATGAGAGAGAATAAGAGTTTGGTTCAATCCAATTTGGTTAGGATCAAAATTTAGCTCATAAGGGTACTTTAGGTCACTTTGGGTCAAGTGAGCTGGGTGGGTCAAATGGCTTGGTCAAAGCTTGATTTGAAGTTTGATCTTGTATATGGACTATGATTGAAATAGAAATCCATTTACAAGTGGTTTGAAGTCAAATGGGTTTAGATCCATTTGATAATTTCATATTCAAAGGAAGAATATGAAGGGGTTTTGGGTTTGATTTTTGAACTAGGTTTTGATTGTTTGATTGAAGTTTAGATTTATATTTGGACTCATGATTGTAGGGTTGATTGAATCATGAGAGAAAATCAAGAGATTGACTTGATTTGAAATTGTTTTGGCTAAGTTCAAGATTTTGACTTGAAAGGCTTAGATTGGATTTTGAGTGGATTTGAGTTTGATTTTTGGAATTGGTTTTGATTGTTTGAATTTATATTTCATTTATATATGTGAATATAAATGAAAAATATAAATTATCATGAGAAAATTTCAAGGATTTGAAGTGGTTTAATCATGATTTAGGCTAAGTCCATTAAGAAGGATTTAAGGGACTTAGGAAATATTTTGGAGTTTAGAGTTTGAATTTTTTTTTGAATTTGGTTTGATTGATTTATATATATATATATATATATGTATGTATGTATGAGAATATAAAAGATTTATGAGAAAATCCCATGACTTTGATATGGTTTGTTGATGGTTTAGCCAAGTTTATTAATGGAAAATTAATGGCTTAAGGAGATTTTAAATTAGGAATTTAATTTTTGTATTTGATTTGATTGATTTATATTTATATTTTATTTATATATGTGAATATAAATGAGAATATAAATGAGTTTTGAGAAAATCCCATGAATTTGAAATAGTTTGATCATGATTTAGGCTAAGTTCATTAATGGAAAATTAATGACTTAAGGAGATTTTAAATTGGGAATTTAATTTTTGCATTTGATTTGATTGATTTATATTCATGTTTCATTTTTATATGTGACTATTAATGAGAATATAAATGTGTTTTGAGAAAATTCCATGAATTTGAAATGGTTTGATCATGAGTTAGGCTAAGTTCATTAATGTAAAATTAATGACTTAAGGAGATTTTAATTTGGGAATTTAATTTTGCATTTTATTTGATTATTTTATATTTATATTTAATTTATATATGTGAATATAAATGAGAATATAAATGATTTTTAAGAAAATCCATGAATTTGAAATGGTTTGATCATGAATTAGGCTAAGTTCATTAATGGAAAATTAATGACTTAAGGAGATTTTAAATTGGGAATTTAATTTTTGTATTTGATTTGATTGATTTATATTTATGTTTCATTTATATATGTGAAAATAAATGAGAATATAAATGAGTTTTGAGAAAATCCCATGAATTTGAAATGGTTTGATCGTGATTTTGGTTAAGTCCTTAAAGGCAAGATTAAGGACTTAGGCAAAATTTGAACTTAGGAATTTTTGATGGATTTTGATCATGGGTTTCAATCATAGATTTCAATCATGGATTTCAATCATATGGAGTTGATTTGAGTTTTGAGAAAATCAAATAGAATTTATTTGGAGTTTGACTTGAAGGAAGGAAAGTGAGGAATGGTTTAAGCTAAGGGTAGGCAAATTTTCCTAAAACCCCTAAGGCTTGACCTTTTATTATGGCTAACTCTTCTAATCTCTAGGGACTAGGTTGAGTGTCCACATAATCACTAAATGTGTCTTAGGACTAAGGAACTCTTAAAGTCTAAGAGAAGTTCTCTGTCTAAGATGGAGGGGTTGAGAGCTCATTCTGAAAATGAGGTCAACACTCATGAAGGTGGTTCATATGGCTTAGGAAGAGATTTTGAAATTTAGGGTTAATCATGGATTTCAATCATTTGGGGTTTGGAGATTGATTTATGATTTGGGGGAGGATTTGATTGAGAAAATCAAGATGGGTTGATTTGGTATGATTTTGTTGGTTTGATTTGGGGTGGTTTGAAAATTTATTTTGAAAACAATTGGGTTTGGGCTATAGGGTAGCAAGTCCTCTAAATCCAAAGGCTCAATTCTTATGATTAACTCTTCTAAGTCTCTTGGGTTAGGTTAAGTGTTCACCTAATCATTAGAAGTGTCTTAAGACTAAGGAACTCTTAGTGTCTATAAGTGTCCTAGACCTATGATGAGGAAGTTGAGAGCTCACTCCAAAAGTGAGGTAAACAAAGGGCGCCCAATAGGTGTGGTGTGATTGACAAGGCACACTGCACATATTGGTGTTGATCGAGATGATCAATAATGTCCAAAGGATCACAAACACTAATAGAAATGATCTACTCCTAAACCTAAGGTGTAGAAGGAATCACGATCTTAGTGCAATGCAACTCCACTCATGCCAAGGGCATAAGGGAGGTAGAAGGGGTCCACCAAGGGATTATGCATGTGAACCTTCCACTAGGGAAGTAGGTTCAAGTTATCCATTAGGGATAAGGGGTTTGGATTTGGATGCAAGGTATGATTTGGGTAGAGTTTCCACTAGGGATAGATGCATGAACCTTTTACTAGGGAATTAGGTTCAGGTTATCCACTAGGGATAATGAGGGTTTGAATTTCCTTGAAGGGTGCACTCACTGGAGAATGCAAGTTAGAATTGGGTTTAATTGACTCCACTGGGAAAGTCCGGATGATTGATGTCTCACTGGAGAGAAATTGATTGATTGTTTGTTTAAGTTTCCCTGTCAGTTTGTGATGGATCACACTGAGAAGGGGCTATGTTGGCCTTGCCCTATCTCACATTTATTAAAATAAAAGGGGTACTCCACCGGCCACATGGTAGAACTATTCGACCTAACGAGTTGCCTTATGGTGTACAATGGCTGTGCTAGGGAGAAAGCATAATAGACTTACATCTCCATAAGCGAGGGACAAAATGCTTAGGGTGATCTGCTGGATGCAACAAATTAGACCCAACCTAGGGCTACTATTGAATGAGTGTCTCTAGGGGACTTATATGTACTCAAAAGTCAAGATAATGTCATTTGATTGAATTGCATTTATTTTAATTTGATGGATCCCCTTGGTTTATGATGGATTCACTAAGAAGGGGCTAATATCAGCCTAGAAATGTCTTAGATTTATAATTCCAAAGGGATATTCTACCGACCGAGGGGTAGAACTAACTAACCAAAGGGGTGCCTTTCGATTTGCAAAGGTCAAGTTAGGAAGAAAGTGCGGAGACTCACATCTTCCTAACAAGGAACCACTGGGGTGATCGATCACTTGCGCAATAAATCAAACCCGACCTAAGGCTGCCCATCAGTTTACAACTATCATGCTGGAAAGAATGTGTAATAGACTTATATCTTTTAAAGTGAAGATGACAGCCAAGGTAACTTGTCGGTGGCACAAGAAGTTGAACCCAACCTAAGGCTAAGAGAGTGGTGACAGGACTTATCTCAACTCATAGTAATAAGGAAATTCCTATGGAGTTTCTTTGACATACAAGATAGGATGCCTACTTGGAAAAGGGACCAATGGGGGCTTGAATTCCTAATCCACAAGCGAAGATAAATTTTATTTATTTTATATTTGTGTGGACCCTGTTAGTTTGCAAGGGATCATGCTAAGAAAGAGTTTATATCAACCTAGTCCTATCTCAGACTTACTGGACCAAGGGAAAATCTATGCATCCGCTGAACAAATTCTCCAACCATAGGGGTGACTACTAGGAAAGGGGGACTGTCCAATCCAAAAGTAACCAAGGTAGTGTCTAAATGGGGTCACTAAGGACGTGATCTAAATAGAGTGTCCATAGGGGAGGTGCCGTTGGGGGCGTTATCAAGAGCCTTGTAAAAGAAAACTTATAAGTATTCAGTGGTCAACTCAAGGAGAAAGCATAGGGACTCACATATGCCAAGAGTGGTGTATCCACCGGGTGGGTCACCATTAACATGGTGATAACCAACCAACCTATGGTTCCCCTCAATTTGCGATAATCATCTAGAAAGAAGGCGTGTAGACTTACATCTCTCCAAAGCATGTGATCCGGGATAATGTCTTTCAGCGATAATTTATTTGACTAGTGGCGGAGTCCTGTAGGACTAAACCCTAGCTTAAAGTAGTCAGGAAGAAAGGAGCCTCTCGGGGACTTACCCTAAGCCTCTAATATACTTGACCTAGTTAGTGCATGATGGCTTGTTCAAGAAGAAAGCATGTAGGATTACATCCTCTTAAATAAAGCCAACACGGGGTAGCTTATAGCGTGTGTAGTATAATCTACCAAACTAATAAGGCGGTCATTGGTTTGCAGTGGTCAAGTTAGAAAGAAAGTGTGGGGACTCACATCCACGAGATAAGTGACCACCGGGGTGACATACTAGCAAGGTAGTACATCAGCTCAACTTGGAGCAGCTAATGAGTGAGTACCACGGGGGGCTTGCTCCCATACCAAAGTAGCTCGAGATAAAAGATATGTGTTTATTTGTATTGTGAAAGAAAGAATAGGATATTGCTTGGGTTCTCTTACACCTATCCTAAGCACGTAGGAATGTGACTCCACCACGAAAGGATGCCGCTTGGGTTCTCTTACAACTAACTTAGTTATACTAGTCGAGATAGGATGCCTCTTAGGTTCTCTTACACCTAACCTAGTAGCACTAGAGGATCATATGTGGTTTGTGTTTGTGTTATGGAGGGATAGGATGCTGCTTAGGTTCTCTTACGCCTACCCTAAACACATCGTGGTGGATTCACAAGCAAAAGGTGTTTCTAACACATAAGAGATGGAATTTGATATGAAAAGAAGTTTTATTGATGGTTATTTTCAAACAAGATTTATGGGTAATATTTTTTTAGGTAGAGCCCATTGATTGGAAGCATAAGTCACTCTCCCTTACAGCTTATAAGTTGATAAGATCCTCCTTGGTAGGCCTTCTCTATGGTAAAAGGGCCTTCCCAAGTGGGTTCAAACTTGCCTCCCATCTTTTGGCAACAATTGGTCTCCTTAGAACTAAAATAAGCTCTCTACTTGAAAAGCTCTAGGAGGACCAACTTGTGAGCTTGAATCATTTTGGCTTTGTAAACTTCGAGGTGTTGGCATGCCCGAGGCATCTCTCCTCCAAACCTTGAGCTCTTCTAACACTTGCATTCTTCTAGTAATCTTGCTACGTTATCCTTAGTGATGGGAGTTGGTTCTAATGGTAGAATGGCTTGAACCCATTAAGGAGGGGTAGATTGAGTTGGAGTTCTATATGTGATGCAGTAGGTCCACAAGGCTTCAACCAACTACTCATGCCAATGTCACTTATTGTCGTCGAGTGTCTTCTTCAATATTTGGATGAGAGTTTTATTAAATGCTTCAGCTAGATCATTTGACCTTGGATAATAGTTGGTGAAATATCTTCAATCTATGATGTGTCTCTGGGAAAAGATGTTGATTTTGGTGCTCTTAAATGCAGCACCATTATCAGATATAATTCATCATGGCACCCCAAACCTATATACGATATGGTTCCTGAAAAATTGGAGCACATGCTGAGCTATGAACTCTCTAAGTGGGATTGCCTCCACTCACTTGGAAAAGTTGTCGGTGGAAGCTAGAATGAATCGGTGACCCTTGGAAGAAGGAGGATCGATCGGACCCACTATGTCAGCTCCCTAACACTCAAATGGCCACGAGGCCAAAGTAGGATGTAGAATGTTGGGTAGCTAATGTAGGACTACACTGTGCACTTGACATTGATGGCACCTCCTAGCTACATCCATGCAGTCTGTAATCATCGAAGGCAGTAGTATCCTAGTCTTTTGATCTTGGTTTTCATCTTCAGACCAGACTGGTGAGCTTCACATAAACCTAAATATACATCGGTCACAATCTTATGGGCTTTGTGTTTGGCTAAACAACGTAACCATATATGATCAAAAGACTGCCGATATAAAGTGCCACCCATGAGAGCATAGGAGAGAGCTCTCTGCTTCACCTAATGGGCTAATGACTTCTCTTGAGATAGTTTGTCCATGTTTAGGTAATCCATGAATGCCTGCCTCCAATCTGACTCATCATCCTCTTTGGCAATGATAACCTCCCCTTCAAGAGAGAGTCTCTCGATGAGTTTAACATCAATAAGGGATAAGACTTGTCTATTTTGAACCATTATTGAAATGGACTCATCTTCTAGGCATGCCAACTCCTTGGTGAGCTTATCCAATGCATTTGCTACAGTATTATCTACTCAAGGCATCATGTAGATAGTAACCTTTGGGATTTGGGCCAACAACTCCATGGTGTACTTATGATAGTGATGGAGCTTAGGCTTTAGAACTTTGTAAGACCCAATGATTTGGTTGATGATGAGCTGAGAATCCTCAAAGATGTTGATGCTCGGATGCATAGTGTAATGACTAACTCGGACATTAAAGCCTCATATTCACTTGTTGGTGCATGGATTGTACGGATGATGAGAATCTCATCATCATGGTTAGTTAGAGGATTATTCTACCCTTCCCTAAGTAGATCATGGTTCTTTTTTGAGAAAGCCACCATCAAAATACATCTCCCAATGGCGAATGCTAGTCCCTAAGTTCATGATTTATTCATTAGGTCATCACTTAATCGAAGAATTAGTGTCTAAGAAATCGCTAGTGTCGTCCTTTCATAATGCATGTGATGTCAAACTATGATAAAATCATGGACCATCATGCCAACCGTCCAGATAATGTTGGTCGTGTCATGAGATATTATAGTGGATTGATTCTAGAGATTAGATTCACCTTATGGGAAAGCATGTAATGTCGTAGCTTTTGGGATGCAAAGATTAAAGCTAGGTAGTGCTTCTCAATAGGTGGGTAGTTTGCCTCAAGAAATTAGACGATGACTGAGGTAGTAGAGAGCATTTTCTTTCCCTTCATCATTGGTTTGAGCCAACAAGGCACCAAGGGAGTTGTCTATTACAGCGGTGTAGAGGATCAAAGACTTGCCTGGGATAGGGGCTATTAGAATTGGCAGTGTTATTAGGTAGTGCTTGATGTCTTCAAAGGCATGCTAGCACTTGTCATTCCACTTGAACTTGACATCCTTTTTGACAAGTGCTGAGAATGGTTGACATCTTTCTGATAAGTTGGATATAAAGCATCTTAGATATGCTAATCACCCTTAAAATGATTTGAGTTGAGTTAGAATTTTAGGGGGTGGCATTTCTAAGATAGCCTTGATCTTCTCTAGGTTGATCTCTATTCCCCAATGTCGGACAACAAACCCAAGGAATTTTCCTGAAGCTACTCTGAATGCACACTTTAGGGGATTCATTTTGAGGTTAAATTATCTTAACCATTCGAAAACCACTCTCAAGTCAAAGAGATGGTCTTCCTTTTCTTTGCTTTCGACTACTAGATCATCAACATAGTATTCAACTTAATATGATGGATGAGTTTATTGAGATCGAGTCATGGCCCCTTGGTATGTAGCACCCATTTTTTAAGGCCAAAGGCATGACCTTATAATAATAGATTCGGGTTTGAAAAGCAGTGTTTCTTTCATCCTCAGGGGCCATCTCAATTTGGTTGTAGCTAGATGACCCATCCATAAAAGAGAATACTGCATGAGATGAGGAAATATCCACCATCAATTCTAGTATAAGAAATGTAAATTCATCTTTAGGACATGCCTTATTAAGATCTCTAAAATTGACGCATATGCAAATTTGGCCATTCTTTTTCTTAATTAGGATGACATTGGCTAACCAGGTGGGATATTTTCTTCCCTGATAAAGTCGGCGTTAATTAGTTTCTTGATTTCAGAAGTGACCTATTGCTCAATTTCTAATCGCATGCGTCTAGGAGCCTGCTTGATAGGGTTATCATTAGGTTATTGCTAGTTTTCTTTAATTTTTCTTCATAACTCCATGTGAAGTAGTCCTTAAACTCATAATAGCCTAACTAAGTCATTGGTTTCTTCTTCATTTAACAAGGATATGCGTCTAGCATGGATCTTCTTTTGTTCCCAAGTTGATTTCTTTGAGTTCTTAATGGTTGATCTCGATTTGTTCTTCAAACTCTTGATGGATCTTTGACTTGTCATTTGGGTCATCAAAATTTCTAAACATGCCTCCTCATAAGAGTTAGCATGATTTGAGAAGAACCTATCAGACCCCAAATGAGTGGTGATGACTAGGCAATGGTTGTCATCATTAACTAGACCCACTGTGTTGAATCCTAGTCCTGATCTTGATTGAGAGTGTTTGCTTTGGTTGTCCCATAGTTTTTCAAAGTAGTTTGACCTGTGTTTAGAATAAGTATGTGGGATTAATTCTTTCTTTGCTAAGTTAATAACACAAGATGAATACAAATCAAAAGGTAGTTGTATTAAATCTTTATATGAATCATCCTCAAGTTCTACATTGGCTTCTTGACTTGAGGATGATGCTCCCAACAAAACCTCTTGACATCATAGATGACTTGGGGGCCTTTTTAGCTACCAAACCTTCAACTTTATGAGAAGAAAGTGAGGTTCGAACTAAAGTTCCCAACTGCTACCTGACTGTTCTACATAATGATGATTTGTATACATTCATGCTTTGGTTGGAGGCCTGGTCTTCGGCACTATTTGGCTCGAACGTCACCTCTAAAGGGACCCGCTAAGAGGGGTTGGTTGGCATGCTAATCACATGAGACTCATCCTCCAAACTGGACTCTAAGTCTATGTGGATAGCAAGGGTACTCCTGTGAGCTGAAACATAGCTCCTACCGGTTGACCACCAGAAAGGAGGTCTTCCACCTCTAGAACTACCTCTGGAGTTGCCTCTTCCTCTCTGGTGGAGGTTGAGTCATCTACCCATGTGTTCATATGAAGGAACAAACTGTGGGTGGAATCAAACATCTGGCTCTACCTCTTTCTCGGTGTCTGATTCTTGCTCACTTCTGCTTTCTTTTTCTTTTCCTTGTTTCTTTTCTTTTTCTTTTTTAATTTTTTTTCTTTTGTTTCTTTTTCTTTTAATTTTGAACTTTCACCAAGTTCATGAGAATAGACTTTTTGATTTGGAGGAAGATAGTAGGCTGCATCTTCATAAATCTCGATCTCTTTAACTAAGAATGGCTTCAAGTCTCCTTTGACACAATACTCGATTCCACCTCTTCTAAATTTGATGCACTGATGTAAAGAGGATGGAACCATGTTATTTTCATGTATCCAAGGCCTACCGAGCAAAGCAGTGAAAGATGTATTTGAATCAATTGTGTAGAACTTGGCTTCTATCTTTCAGTCATCTATCTCTAGTGGTAACACTATGGAGCCTAAAGCCCTCTTGCCTTGTTCATTAAATCCTCTCAACATCATGTGATCTCCTCGGAGTTCAGAGATGTCAATCCTCATGTTGATAAGAGTTTTTAGACTCATAATGTTCACTAATGCACCTTGATCAACTAACACTCTAGAGAGTCTGAATCTACCCATAACCACTGTGATGTAGAGGGGACGGTTGTGCTCCGTTGTCCCAAAAAGAAGGTCTTCATCAGTGAATGTAACTCCCACGGGATTCTCTTGAAAAACATGCCTCCTCTCCAATAGTGGTCAACTGAGCTAATCATATTTTTGTATCAAGAAGGGCTTTGATCAATGACTCCCTCATCTCTTTGGATAAGACAAGGGTATCATATATGCTTAGTTTAGCTGAAAACTTTCTCAGGTGAGCGAGGACATTGTAATCAACTCTGGGTTGGTCCTCCACAAGCATATCCATTGGTGGAGAATCCTGTGGAGCAGCTTCTTGATCACTAGAACCAATGACTTGCTAACCCTTATCCCAAAGTATTATCCTAGGAGGTAGAACTTTGCCACTGCAAAGGTTGATTTCAATGACTTCATGAAATAATTTAATGGAAAGTTCTACCTTCTCATCAGGTTTACCTACAACTTCTCCTATAGGATCATCAGAGTTAGATGACTTAAAGTCAATCTCAATGGGTGAACTCGGGTGATTTAGAAATAGGTAATCCATTTTAAAATTAGAAAGGAGTGGATCAAAATTATTATAATTATTAGTACTTGGAGAGTTTTCTATAGGAATGAAATCATCAAGATCATCAAAAGTAGAGAGAATGTAAGAATCAATCTTCTTCTTCATTAATTTCTTCAATTTTGATGAAGGTACAAAGTAGAAATCAAGTAAAGTAAGCAGAGCGAGGGATTTGGCACCCCCTCCATAGATATAGTATGATTGCTAGAAGAAGAATTGGCTGAAGGAATTATGGCTGCAACTGTGAAAGGAGTATTGTACTTTCGGTGATTGTTATATGTGCTATCCAAGTGGAAGGCACTTCTTCTGGGCTTCTACCTCCCTTAGCTTGTCCCTATCAACTTACAAAACTTCCTTAGAGTTGGAAGTTTGAGCTGCTTCAGACACCTGCAAGGGTAACTTTCTGATCTTAGAAATTATTTTCTCAGAGGTTCAAGATAGGGAGATATCCCAACCTTCCTCTGTCTTGAGAAGATCGTGTGTATCCTCAAGGATTACTCTAATAAAACTAGAGGGTTATTCTAATAGGTATTCTTTAGGGATGACAATGGCACCCAACTTATAGCTATGCTCAAGCTAGTCCTTAAAGGTAAAGTAATCTTCCAAGACATGTCCTAGCATGCGGTGGTAGGGACAAAAGTTTGGATCATGACTCTTGCCCACATCCTCTGGCCTCCTAGGCTCTGGTACTGAAAATCAGGCTTCTTTAAGAGGTTCTTAAAGATCTTTCTGACTACCTCCCTTTTAAATGAATAAGTTTTATTCAATTTGTCGACAAAAGTAGGTAAGTGATAGTTACCCAGTGGTGGATAAGAATACTGCTGTTGATGCTATGGATGGGGATGCTGTGGATGGGGATACTAGCGGCGATGGTGATGGCCCTTGTGGTAAGGTGATATGATGGCAGGTGGTGGCAAAGGAGATGGTAGAGAAAGGCTCTGAGCTCGAGTCTCTGATTGAACCACGGTGCTTCCCCTTATCAACTATTGGCCCCGGCTTTTTCAAATGCCTTCTGTGCAGGCTTGGCTGATTGATCTTAAAAAGGTAAGGTAACTATTTGACCTCTCCTTATAGACTAGTCATCTTGTTGATCAATTTCTCAAATATTTTAATAATGAACCAATTAAGGATAAAGGTGACTGGGCCATGAATATTCTTGAGTAGAATTTCAATGGCATGCTGTTCAAACAACTAAGATTCACATTTCATCTTAAGTTATGCCATATAAGAATGTAATCAATTAGGGACTCACCAGGGTGTTGTTGAGCTACAACGAGATCGCCCACAGTTATCCTTTGCTGTGCTCCAGCAAATCTCTTAATAAAGAGATACTACAACTTAGCAAATGTCTTCACTGAACCATTGGGTAATTCAGCATACCAATCAAATGTGATGCCTGTCAAGCTGTTGATGAAGAGGCGAAATAAGAGTGCATCGCTACAACTGACATTACAACATCTGACTCTAAAATGTGCTATATGCTACCCGGGGTTCCCATTACCATAAAATATTTTGAAGGATGGAGGTACAAAGCCCTTAGGGTATTGGGCACCATCAAATTCCTCTGAGTAGGGTCTACCCTTTAGAATAAATGAGCCACCTCGAGCTTGTGCCAACGCATCCCTCACCTATTACCATGTGTTTGATATCTTTTTCATGCATGGAGGTGATATCCACCACCTTTCTATGCATGCTACCATTGTCTCCCTTTGTAGGAATGCATCTAGGATGATCTAAAGTGTGTGCCAACATTGCTTTATCAGCCACTATGGGAGAAGGCTGTGAAATCAGAGTTGAATTCTATAACTGACACCACTGCCATCAACTCTTCTCTCTTCTTCCCCAATTGATCAATATAATTATCCTTCTGCCTAAGCTGGTGGAGGAGGTGCATATTTGAATGGATGACATCATCCTTTTCAACTACAATACCTTCCTAACTATGTTGATCTCTCTGAAGGGACCCCATAGTATCAACCATGTGAACTTCGATTGAATCCTCAAGAAGATCATCCTCATATGGATCAAAGTTAATCTTTCCCTCCTCATAATATGATCGGTCACTTCCTAGAAGCTCTCTCTTCTCTACAGAGTACTGTGCTAAAATCTCATCTAGGGAACGATCTAGCCATGCCGGTACAAATACACATTGCTGATAGGTAGAAGGGTTGTGCTCACTGACAGAGATGCACCTAACATTGCTTGTCACTAGAGTATTGGCTTTTGGAGGGTCATGACTGCTGGAAGAGATGTGCTTGTGACTACTTGTGGTGAAAAATATTCAAATCTTTCTTTCTTCAAGAATAAGATATATACTTTCATCTTCACTCTATGCGGGATAAAATGAGGATGGAAATATACATATACTTTTCTCTTTTTATGCATTTTAACACCACGTAGATCCGCAGATGTTCTTATTGAGAGTGATCGGGTATGGCATCAAGGAGAGGTGTACTATCTCAAAAGATACAAATCACCACACTACAATAGACTTAATAACCTCAATAAGGACTCCTAAAGATAATGGGTCTGCATATATACCAAAGATTCTTCCCCTACTTTACATGGAAAAGAAAAGTAGGGTTTATTTTAAACCAAGTTTGTTAAGTTCCCTATAAAGGCAAGCTCCTATAATTAATTACATCCTAAGGGATGGGATCCCTTAAGTATACTCTTGATTAAGGTAAATGATTATTATCTTCAAAGATTTCAATAGGTATGACTATCAATCGATTAGTTTATTTTGGGAAGATCAAATGGGATTGATCAAAGAGAGGGAGTTATTATCGAAGCCAAATGAAGATGAGTAGGAGATGTTCACGATGCTAGGAAACTTAGCGAGTATCTTAAACTATCCTATGGTTGGGCTTTATATTTTTGAATTTGATTTAATTTATTTGAGTTGAATTTTTCATTAGAAATTTAGGGCTTATGATTCCACAACACAAGATTATGCAAATACCAAAGAGGTGAGGATTTATAACCTCATAACCTAAATCTAGGAAGCTTTGGTGAGGGCCAAAAGCACAACCTAAATCTAAGATGAAAATGGGCATTTGGTTTGCCTCCATAAGAGGAAAACCACGACCATTTAAAACTTGCACAGGGGTGGCCTTCTCCTCCCATGATTTTAAATACATGTAGGTAAGTCTTATGCTTATGCGGATAATTAGGACATTTATTTAGAAAGAGACTAAGTCCTTAAACTAACTCCCTAAAGAGACTAGATCATGTAAGGGTATGCTACAAATGACCTAAATCTAATGCAATTTAGATTTCATTTTATTTTCATTTTTAAGACAATTGTCTTGGCTCATGCTAATAGGTTTCATATGCATAATGCATGAGAAATAAGATTATTGACAAAATCACAAGAAGTGGTGTGTTTCCATCATGGATCTCAAGGTCAACCAAGTTTCTACGGCAAGGTGGAAATTCAATCAAGAGTGAAAATAATATGCATTTGTGCATGATGTTAAAAAGTACTCATCAGGAGTTACTAATTCTTTTATCTTGATTTTAGTAAGCTTTAGGTGAGGTTATGAGTTCTTTATTTTTTTTTTAAATTAGATTTGGTAGAAGATTTATTTTCCCTAAGCCTAATCTATATTCTACATAAAACTAGAAAAGGATGCCACTTAATGCATAAGCTAAACAAATCATCAATCAATTTTATAAAGCTAATCACAAAGAATAAGAGAGGTTGTGGTTACCATGACACAAACCTGAAAATAAATTGTATGAGCTATACCCTATACAACCCATATTACAAATGAATTAAGTATAATTAAGCAAAGAATTCATTATTATGGGGGTCTTCAAGCTTCATTTCTTCATTCTTCTTTTCTTCTTTCTTCTTTGGTTCTTTCTTTTGGATGGTTGGAAGGTGGATGCTCCAAAGGCTTCACATGGTGCATAAGATGGGATCTTATGATCAATGCTCATCAAAATCCCCATAACAATCATTCCAAAATCCTAATTGAATAATTTACATGAAAAGGAAAATTAAATCTAGATAACACTTGCAAAACAAAGGTTAGCTAAACAAACCACCAAATATCAAGCATGTATATTGGACTTATCACCCCACACATGGGTGACTAAGTCCACCTGGCCTATATGATTATGTGTAGGGGTATAAGCACCTGCACAACAAAAATATTTATATCTTTATTTATTAGAGCGCCCCTTAAGCACAATCCCCTACAGAAGACAATGGTTAGACTAAGATCACCCTACCATTCATTCTATGCACATACATCCTAACATCCAGACTAAAACATATATCATAAAATAAAATCAAGCATCAAACCATGCACCGCCCTTACCTAAAGCTAGAAGTGGTTACCTAACCTAATGTGTTTGCTTTGGAGGTTTATGTGGTATGCTTAGCTATGACTTTAAGTTAGAATTTTCTAAATGTGAAGCATGTTCAACTTAGAGGAGGGTTTCATTTAAGTGATTTAGTTGTTTTGGGTTGATTTTACTTTATGTTTTGATTAGGTTCAAGTGAATCATACAATTAATTACTAAGTTATAAAGAGAGGGAAAGAGAAGAGGACTTCTCTTTGCTTTCATAACCTAAGTAATTTCTAAAGTGGATTCATATTTTTAGTTTTACTTAGTGAATATTTTAGTTAAGTGTTTTAATTAATTCTAAGTTTAGATGAACTCTAAACAAACCTATTCAAAAGAAAGATATTTTAAGATTAAATAAATTAAACCAAACTCACAAAAAATACATCAGTTCATTTCTTCCCCAACATGTATAACATATATATGAATAAGTCATAAGCATATCTATACATACAAATGGGAATGTTTAACACACTTTATGATTCATACTAAGTAGTTCATTTAAGAAAATTTGGATGTTTATGATGCATGATTTTTATTAAGTAGCAAAGGGGTTTCTTATCTGACTTTCACATGCACATATAAATGTGTGAAAGGCTTAAGTGAGTATGATGCCATTGTTAACCAGAGGTGTAAGGTACAAGGCATACTTAGGGCCACTTAAAGCCTCGCAACCTCAGGGTTGTCTAGACTAATTAATTGTAGGATTCACTTGAACCTAATCAAAACACAAAATAAAATCAACCTAAAATAATTAAATCACTTAAATAAAACCCTCCTCTAAGTTGAACATGCTTCACATTTACAAAATTCTAACTTAAAGCCATAGCTAAGCATACTAGACAAACCTCCAAAGCACACACATTAAGTCACCACTTCTAGCTTTAGGTTAGTGCATGGTTTGATGCTTGCTTTATTTTATGATATATGTTTTAGTCGGATGTTATGATGTATGTGTGTAGAATGAATGGTAGGATCTTAGTCTAACCATTATCTTCTAGGGACATAAGGGGAGCAGTAATAAATAAAGATATAAATACTTTTACTGCAGGTGCTTATACCCCTAAGCATAATCCAATAGGCCAGGTGGACTTAGTCACCCATGTGTGGGGTGATAAGTGCAATATACATGCCTAAGATTTGGTGGTTTATTTAACTAACATTTATTTTGCAGGTGTTAGCTAGTTTTACTTTTTCTTTTCATGTAAATCTTACAATTAGGATTTTGGAATGATTATTACGGGGATTAGGATGACCATTGGTCATAAGATCCCATCTTATGCACCATGTGAAGCCTTTAGAGCATCCACCTTCCAACCATCCAAAAGAAGGAACCAAAGAAGAAAGAAGAAAAGAAGAAGAACGAAGAAAAAAAGTAAGAAGAAATGAAGCTTGAAGACCCCCATAACAATAAATTCCTTGCTTAATTGTATTTAATTCAATTATAATCTGGGTTGTATATGGGTAGAGCTCAGCTACCCAATTTATTTTCGGGTTTGTGCGGTGGTACCTGACCACAATAGCCTCTTATTCTTTTACGATTTGCTTTATAAATTGATTGATGATTCGTTTAGCTTGTGCATTAAGTGGTATCATTTTTTTAGTTTCTTCTTTGCTTTATGTATGGCCTGGATGTGGATTAGGCTCTTAGGGAAAAATAAATCTTCTACCAAATCTAACAATTCAAAACTAAAAATAAAGAACTCATAACCTCACCAAGCTTAGGCTAAAATCAAGATAAAAAAATTAGTAACCCTTATGGATGAGTACTTTTATAACATCATGCACAAATGCATATTATTCACTCTTGATTAGAGGGATTTCACCTTGTTAGAGAAACTTGGTTGACCTTTGAGAGCCATGGTGAAAACACACCTCCTCTTCTCACCCATCTTGGCAATAATCTTTTTTTCTCATGCATATAGAATCCTATTAGCCAGTCAGATAAGTGTCCTAAAAATAAAAATAAAATGAAATCTGAATTGCATTAGATTTAGGTCATTCAAGCATACCCTTACATGATCTAGTCTCTTTAGGGAGTGAGTTTAAGGACTTAGTATCTTTCTAAATAAATAACTGCCTAACTATCTTGCATAAGCATAAGACTTGCCTACATGTATTTAAAAATTGTAGGAGTTAGTTGGTGGTAACCCCCAGGCAGTTGTAAGTCCAAATGGTCAGGTGGTTTGTCCTCTCTTGTGGAGGCAAACTAAATACTCATTTTCTCCTTAGATTTAGGTTGTGCTTTCGGCCCTCACCATAGCTTCCTAGATTTAGGTTTTGAGGTTGCTTCTCCCTTTGATGGGCCATAAGTATAAATCCTCACCTCTTCGCTGTTTCCATAATCTTATGTTGTGGAATCATAAGCCCTAAATTTCTAATGAAAAATTCAACTCAAACAAATTAAATCAATTTCAAAAATATAAAGTCCAACCATAGGATAGTTTGAGATGCTCGCTAGGTTTCCTATCATCGTGAATATCTCCTACTCATCTTCATTTGGTTTCGATAATAGCTCCCTCTCTTTGATCAATCCCATTTGATCTTACCAAGATAAACTAATCGATTGATAGTCATACCTGTTGAAATCTTTGAAGATAATGATCATTTACCTTAATTGAGAGTATTTTTAAAGGATCCTGTCCCTTAGGATGTAATTAACAATGGGGGCTTGCCATTGTAGGGAACTTAATGAACCCGATTTAAAATAAACCCTTTTTTACTTTTCCATGTAAAGTAGGGGAAGAATCTTTGGTACATATGTAGACCCATTGTCTTTAGGAGTCCTTATTGAGGTAATTAGGTCCATTATAAGGTAGTGATTTCTATCTCCCAAGATAGTACACTATTCCTTGATGACATACCCGATCACCTAAATAAGCACATCTGTGGATCTACATGACATCCCAAAAGGATGAATTTTTATATTCTTTCTTTTCACCATAGATGAAGGCGACTATATAGAAATTTTTCACCCATTGTTCTTAAGAGGGAGATTAAGGACTTAAGAAGAATTTTAAATTTGGAATTTAATTTTTGGATTTGATTTGATTGATTTGTATTTATATTTCATTTATATATGTGAATATAAATGAGAATATAAATGAGTTATGAGAAAATCCCATGAATTTGAATTGATTTAGACTTGGATTTTGGCTAAGTCCATGAAGGAAAATTTAAAGAACTTAGGGAATTTAATGAATTGATTTTGAATTTTGAGTTTAGTTTGATTGGTTTGAATTTATATTTTATTTATATATGTGAATATAAAGGAGAATATAAATGAATTATGTGAAAATCTCATGAGTTTGAATTGGTTTTGATCATTATTTAGGCTAAGTCCTTAAAAGAAGATTAATGACTTAAGAAAGATTTGTACTTAGGAATTTCATTCATGGGTTTCATTTATGGATTTCAATCACATGGAGTTGATTTGAGTTTGGAGAAAATCAAATAAGATTAATTTGGAGTTTTATTTGAAGGAAGGACAGTGAGGAGTGGTTCAAGCTAAGGGTAGAAAAATTTTCTTAACACTCCTATGGCATGCCCTTTTCCTATGGTTAACTCTTCTAAATCTCTAGGGCTAGGTTGAGTGTCCACCTAATCACTAGATGTGTATTAAGACTAAAAAACTCTTAAAGTCTAAGAGGAGTCCTATGTCTAAGATGGAGGGGTTGAGAGCTCATTCTAAAAATGAGGTCAACACTAATAATGGGTGGAGTAGTGTCCCTAGGGAGATCCACTAGGGACAGAACTATCCCCTCGCCTATAGTTGTTCCGCCACCGGTTTTGATGGTGGTGGTGCACTTGTGACCATGATGTTTACTCCTTCTTCACCAAGATCAAGTAGGGTGGGGGAACTCATACTCACCCCGACAGTAGATGAAGTGAGATCCTTTAGTCATAGTTGGATCACCAAGGGGGCTTTCTTCTCCCCAGAATCTATCTTCTATACTTTTGTAGGAATGGTGGATGGCTGGACCTGAACGGGTGACATTTAGGGAGGAGTGGATCGATGTGGTGGAGACAACATCGGCTCTACCCTCGTCAGGGCTTTCCCCCTATGACTGGTGGTACCTATCATTATGTTATTGGTCCTATCGGCCCTAGTGGCCTGATGACCACAAAAATCAACTAGAGCGGAGGTCATCAACCGACAACCTCTTGCCTCAGAGCTACTAGGGCCTCTCATGCTCATGCTAATGTGCCTAGTAACACTCCTAGGGATGATTGACCTCAAGTAAAATAATGTATTTGACTCTAAATTTCTATGTACCTTATCGTAATACTATCTGTAGACTAGCATAGGACTTCCTCTTGTCCCTAGCTGGAATCTCATGGTATGTAGGAGGTGGAGGCAATGCAACTATCCTCTGATAGTCCTCCTCTTTGTCTAATTTAGAGAGGGGGTGGAACTTGTTGCTAGTTAGCAATGGGGTAACCTCACTAGGAGAACCCTCCTCTGTAATGTGGGATGTGGCATCCATCTTCTGGGCAGCATGCTCGTGGTGCCGCTTGATCTTGCGGCACCTGTTGCATTGTTGTGTGTGGCACTATGTATGATTGAGCAAAGTCGTGTGAGAGTTAGATCCTATCTCGATGGTAGGGGATGCTATCTCTGAAGCCAGGATAACTTTCCCCTTAGAGGGGACCAATGAGGAGGTGCTAGCACGCAACCAAGCGGTAGTGGGAACAACTGACTAAGTAGGAACTAGACGGACTGAAGGAACCTCGACCACCTTCCTCTTCAAGGAAGAATAATTAGTGTTAGAAGGCAGGTCAATGTGGATGATTAGCTTCTACCCAGCCTCCTCATCTCCGCTAACAGTGGTGAGGGTCGCCCCCTCGTAGGTGATGTGGGTACCCTCAAATCCTCAGCCAAAGAACACTAGATGGGTGGAGTCAGTCTGTGGGAGGCTGGCTTGATCCAGAGCCAAATCCATCCTGAACAAAAGGTGAAAATAAACTTCTGAGAGGCCATGTGTGAAGACTGCAAAGATTGCACTGACTGATCTGAGCTATATGTCTATATTTGTTGAAAGAAAACTTATATCAGCTTTCTGCCTTGATATTTCTTCCACAAAAGTAACAGAAGTTTGGAGTTTTGAACCCACACTCAACAATTCAAATATGTTAAGTGGGTTTATTGGAGAAATTTGGATGTTTTGGAGGAGAGTCTTTGGCTATTTGATTTTTAATTTTAGAACCCATACTCAACAAATTTAGGTAGGTTGGGTGGGGTTCAAAAATTTGAGGAGAGATTTCTTTTTTTTTTTTGTAGATTATTTGCATTTTATGTTTCTTGTTTAAAAATATGGATAGTTTGAAAGACCTCTACGTAGCAAATTTGGGTATGCTAAGAAGAGGTTGTGATTGTGTATTTGAAATATTTTTGCTTGTGAAGATTTGATGGTATGATATTTTGATATGAAAAATGGGGCTTCCTACTTAACAAATTTGGTATGTTAAGTTGAGGCCACATATATTTGATTTGTGCTTGAAAATGAGACTTTTACTTAACAAATTTGGTATGTTAAGTGAAAGCCAAATGTGATTGTGAGATAGATATGCTTTTCTTTGAAGATGGAGTCCCACTTAACAAATTTGGTATTGTTAATTGAAATCCCCAAATGTGTTTGAGATATGTTTGTTTTCCTTTGAAAATGAGACTCTCACTTAACAAATTTGGTATGTTAAGTGAAAGCTCAAGTGTGGTTGATATGAAAAATTGGATCCTTATTTAACAAATTTGGTATGTTAAAATAGGGATCAAATGTGTACCGAAAAAAGACCCTCACTTAACAAATTTGGTATGTTAAGTGAAAGCCTAAATGTGTTTGATATGTTTTTGAAAGTGGGATTCCCACTTAACAATTTGGTGTGTTAAGTGGAAATCAAAGTATGATATGACTTGAGAATGGGATTCTCACTTAACAAATTTGGTATGTTAAGTGGGAATCCAATATGGCATGATTATGTGGCTCTTACTTAACAAATTTGATGTGTCAAATAGAACCAAACATATGCTTTGAAAATGATACTCTTACTTAGCAATATTGGATATGCAAAGTGAAAGCCTAAATGTATATTTTTTTTTGAAAATGAGACCCTCTCTTAACAAATTGAAATTATTAAGTGAAAGTCAAATTTTATGTTTTGGAAATTAGACCCCCACTTAACAAATTGAATATGTTAAGTGAAGGTCAAAGTTTATGTTTTTTTTTTTTTGAAATGAGACCCCCACTTAACAAATTGAAATTGTTAAGTGAGTCAAATTCATGTTTGAAAATGAGACCCCCACTTTAACAAATTGAATATGTTAAGTGAAGGTTAAATTTTATGTTTTGAAAATGAGGCCCTCACTTATCAAATTGAATATGTTAAGTGAAGATCAAATTCATGCTTTGAAAATGAGACCCCATTTAACAAATTTAAATTGTTAAGTGAAAGTCAAATTTTATATTTTGAAAATGAGAACCCCAACTTAACAAATTGAATATGTTAAGTGAAGGTCAAATTTTATGTTTTTGGAAATGAGACCCCCACTTAACAAATTAAAATTGTTAAGTGAAAGTCAAATTTTATGTTTTGAAAATGAGACCCCACTTAACAAATTGAATATGTTAAGTGAAGGTCAAATTTTATGTTTGATTCAAATAGAGATCCTCATGTAATAGATTTGGATATGTTAAGTGGGAATCAAACATGGCATGATTTGCTTTTGAAAAGAACCTCCATGTAGCAATCATGGAGGGGTTTTGATTTTGTGATTTTGTAAGTTTCTTGAAAGGTGCTTTTGGAAATTGTCATTTTTGTGAAAGAAATTATTTTCTTTAAATTTCATGATGAACCTTGTCTCACCAAGCAAGTGGTGAGGAGGTTCTAAGTTTTTATTATCTCCCATTTTATTGATAAATTATGTTTTCACCTATTAGGAAACCCAATAGGGGTTTGAAGACCAACAGAGAGTGAGGTCCTAAAACCTAAAGGATGTTGGCAAACTTGGCTTAAGAATGAAATAAGCTAAGTGCCAATGGAAGGAAAGATAGTCTTGGACTCACATGAAATACAAGTCCACTATCGATGCTTGAAGAAAATAAATCCCTTAAGAATACTCTCGATTAAAGTAGGTAATTGTTGTCTCCAAAGAATTCAAAGATAGGACTGTCAAAGGATTGGTTATATTTTTAGAAAATCAAGTGGGAGAGATCAAAAGGGGAGAGTTCTTATTGAAACCATGGGAGATGAGTAGGGAGTGTTCATGATACTAGGAAGCCTAGTGAGCACTCCAATCTATCATATGGTTGGGATTTATATATTTGAATTTGAAGAGATTTATTTGTTTGAGTGGAAATTTTATTAGAAATATAAAACTTATAATTTTATACAAGATTGTGAAAATGCCTAAGAGGTAAGGAATTATGCTTATAGCCCACAAAGAAAAATAACAACCTCTGATCTTAAATCTAGGGAGCTTTGATGAGGGCCAAAATATGACCTAAATCTAAGACAAAAATGGGTATATGGTTTACCTCCACAAGAGAGAGTAAACCACCCGACTGCTGGACTTATTATTACCTAGAGTGGCAGCTAACTAACTCCTCCTATGCTTTAAATCCATGTAGACAAGTCATATTTTTTGCAAGATGGTTAGGCTGTTATTTACTTATAAGAGAAACTAAATCCTTAAACTCACTCTAAGAGACTAGATCATGAAGGGCATGAATAATGACTTAAATCTAATACAAATTTTGTTAAGTTTTATTTAATTTTTGGACTTTTATTTTGACTGGCCATAGAATTTTATATGCATAAATGTATGAGAAATTGATTATGAGCTAAATCAGAAGAGAAAGAGGTGCCTTTCCATCAATGGCTCTTATAGGTTATGCCTTTTATTCTCCGCAGATGGAAGCCCTCTTAGCAAGAGTGGAAGAATATGACATGCATGATATTATATATTCAATCATCCAAATGGGTTGCTAAACATTTTATTATCTTGATTTAATTCCTAGGCTTTTATGTGAGGTTATGAATTATTTAAAAATGTCAGTTATGAGTTATTAGTGGGATAGAAAATTTGTTTTTTTCCTAAGAGCTAATCGTATCCAGGCCACACAACAATCACTAATCATAAAGAAACTATGAAAATGCATGCTATTTCTAATGCACAAGCTAAATAAAACATCAAACAATTTTATAAAGCTATCGCAAAAGAATAAGAGGCTGGTATGGTCGGGTACCGCTGTACAACCGAAAAGAAATGTGGGTAGTTGAGCTCTTCCCTTATACATCCTGATATAATGAAAGAATATTTACAATTATAAAATGATAAGTAGTATGGGGGTCTTCATTCTTCATCCTCCATTCTTCACTTTTCATCTCTCACTTCTTCAACTTGATTTTCTCCATTTCTTTCTTTCTTTTGGCTTGATTGGGATGTAGTTTGCTCCAAAGGCATCACATAGTATATAAGACATGGTCTTATAACCAATGCACACCTTAATCCCCATAACACTCATCCTAGTCCTAATGCAAAAATTACATTAAAAGAGAAGGAAAGTAAATCTAACTACACCTGCAAAATAAATGTTAGCTAAACACACCATACAACCCAAGCAGTTATAGGCGTGGGTAACCAAGTCCACTTATCCTAACTTGGGCTATGCTTAGGGGCTAAGCAACCTGCACAATAAAGAATCATTTATATTTTTATTACAGCGGCCTCTTAAGCACAACCCCTGCATAAAACATGATTAGGCTAATATCGGCCTAACATTCAGGCTACGCACATACACCCTAACATCCAGTCTAAAATAATAACACAAAAAAACTAAACATTCATCAAACCATGCAGCTCTAACATAAAGCTTGACTTGGTCTAATGTGCATGTGTTAAAACTTGTGGTTTGTCTAACTAGGCTTTAGAGTTATGATTTGCTAAGTGTGAGGATTTTATAAAGGATTGATTTCTCTTTAAGTGGTTTAGTTGATTTGGAGATTTTACTTAGTGTTTTGTTTTGGTTCATGTAGCCTACACTTAGCAACTAAGTGTTATAAAGAGAAGAAAGAGAGAGAAGAGAGTCTCTCTTTTATCCCTACCTTAAGTCATTTCTAAGGTAAGTTAATTAGTGAATTTCCTTTAGTGAATGGTTTATTATGTATTTTAATTAACCCTAAGTTTAGATTCATTCTAAATAACCCAAATCAATAAGAAAGACATCTTAGGAATAATTAGGATGGATTACTATCACATAACACACATTCATTAATATCTTTCCATCATGTATATCATGCATATGAATAATCTTAAGCATACCTATACATGCAATGTAAATCTTAGCATACTTTGATGATGAATGCAAAGAAATGTATTTTGAATTTAAATGTTTCATTTGTTGAATGAATTATGAATGCATGTCTTTATTATGTAGAAAAGAGAGATTTTTCTTCCATTTGCTAGATACACATTCACATGTATAAATTTTTTAAGTGAGTATGACGCCATTTTTTTTTACACTAGGGGCATCAGGTACAAGACCTACTTAGGGCTACTTAAAGCCTCACAGTCCCGAGATGTCTAGACTAATATACCACTTTTCTTAGATACATGTAAATGTATGAATAACTATAAGGATAGGAAAATCCATATAAAAGTTATGTTTTATTTATTTGATTTTTGATTCTCATTCATTGGCCACATCACACATGCATATGCATAAGAGTTTTAAGTGAGTACGGTGCCATTATTTTTCTACACCAGGAGCATAAGGTACAAGAAATACATAGGGCTAATTAAAGCCTCACAGCCCCAGAATGTCCAGACTAATATACCACTTTTATCAAATACATATGAATGTACAAAAAGAACAAATTGGATAGGGAATCATATAAGAAATTATGTTTGATTTGGTTGTATGATTTACATGTGTAATATGAAATCCTTCCTAAGTCTTAACATGGAGTTGCATAGGAATAGATTTAGGCTAGTGCTATGTTCTTTTCAAATGAACAATACATTTGCAAATCCTATATGAATCCATGTTAAGAGAGGGAAAGAGAACTTCATATTATACATCTTATACTATCATCACATGCAAGCTTATAAAAATTTATAATTAGCATTACTTCATTTATAATAATTGATTTATAGATTTTGAAAATAGTTTTTGGTTTAATAGTGATAAGCTTAAGGGATCTCATTTAATTATTTTTATGATTTTCTCACACATGTGAGCCAACCTTAATTTCATTATCTCTCACCTTGGATTATTGAACACCCAAGGAGCTACCCAAGATCAATTAAAGTTTGCTTAGGTGTTGATGAATTATTTTTTTAATTTTAATTTCATTAAGTTTTTAATGAATTGATTAAACATTTTTTTTGGTTATGTTTTAATTTGAAAGATGAAATTAACTTAGGGGAAAGAATCAAGGGCAAGACCTCAATCCCAATCCATAAATCATTTAAACATCCAATTAGATTTTTTTTTTTTGATTTCCTTAATTAATCATTAATCATTCATTCCATTAACCCATTAATTAATTTGATTTTTAAAGTTAAAGAAGACTTAGGAAATGAATTAGGAAAAGTATCCCCAATCCCATTCCCTAAGTGATCTTGCTATTCAACAAAATAATTATGTTCAAATAATTAATCAAGTTACTATTTAATCTTTAATTGGATTAAGAGAGTGATTAGTGCTTACTCAAATGATTTTCCTAATTAAACAATCAATAAAATCCCAGAAAAATAAGGGAGGTAGAGGTCATCCCCCTAAACATCCATAGAAAATTTGAGATTAATTGAGTGCTTAATTAAGGTGTAAGTAAGTAATTAGTTTTTTTGATAAAATCCTAATTAAGCCAAAATCACTATTCAAAATTAATTAATTATAATTTTCCAAGATTCCCTTTGAAATATCTTCAAAATAAGCCAAAGTTTGTATTTTTTAGATTTTCTACAATTATTATGATTTTAGGAAGTTTCAAGATAAAAATCTAATTAATTAGCCCTAATTAAAGCCTTAATTCCATCAGGCCACGTGGCTGCTGACGCGGCATACTTTTCACGTGGTGCGATAGGATTGACTATTGAAGTTGTCACATCGTGAGTGACTTAGATTGGACGAGCTTTCTCGTGGGTCGTAAGATCGATACCAGGGAATTGAGGGCTCTACCATGGGATTTGATCAAGCCATTCATCTCAATCACACTAGATGGATGACTCGTGATCAATCCCATCAGTGATGAAAGATGGATGTTGTTCATCTTCCTTGCTCAATCCAAGCTCACTAGAGCTCGGATTGTCTCCAAACTCTTCCCATACCTTTGAGGAAAGGAGGCACACACATCCAATGGTCAATTTTGCATGAGATTTAGATTCTCTTCATAAAGGACCAAGCACAATTTCCCTATAGCTATGACTAGTTAAGGTGAGGCCCTGTTGAGGAGCTTTGAGCTTGATTTGGTGTGGGAGGCTTGATTGACCAATCCATGCATATGAAGGCTTCAGCTCCGATTGAACTCAGTCTTCTCGTGGCTTGGAAGCTTGGGAATTGGTTCGGTTGGCTTCGATAGGGTATGGTGATGGTGTGGCTAAGAGGAATTCAAGTTTGATTTCGAAATGGGGGAGTATTGCTCGGGATTGGGATGCCCTGTTTCGGCCTTGCTCGGGAATGGGAAATGCCGAATGTATAAAGCTTGGGGATCCTTGCAAACACTCTGAGGGGCTTTGAATTCACCTAGGAGAGTTCACGATGCAAGTGTGTGTGTGTAATCATGTTTGAATTGAGGGGGAATAACCCTTAATTTTCCATCATTGACGGATAACCCGTGCACACATTTTGCACTGACTCACCATCGTCTAGCCTCTAGAGTTGTCTCCATCAAGGTCAGGCCACATGCCAGGGATGGGAGGAATGATGGGGGGCTGCCATGGATCCAATGTGCAAGGATGCCATGGTCTTGATCCAATGGGTGCTCGGTTTGGGTTGGAGGTGAGTCAACTCACCTCCCAAGGGTCCTTGGCAGACCTAAGGTGAGTTAGGTTAGGAAGGTGGGTCAGGAGAAGGTTCCATGAAGCGCCATTGTGCTGCCATGGGGATGGGCAAGTTGACTTTAGCTTGGATCCAATGGTTTTAAGGTTTAAATCATATGGTTTGATGCCTAATCCCTTTGGTGGGGTCTACTTGGCTTTTGGGCTAATTTGGAAATGAAAGGACATGTTTGGTTAGGTTTGACTATGTCCAAGGTCCTATAAGTTAGTTTGGAGTGATTTAGCTTCATTTGGTCAAAATGGGTTCATTTGGGCTAGGTTGGGTTGGGTTGACCAATTGGTCAAATTGGGTCAAACTAAGGCTTGGGTTAGGTTCATATGATGATTTGTAATGTTTTGGTTCAATTAATTTGGATTGGTTTGGCCTAGATTTGGTTTTAACTCATTTGGATTCAAAAGGGTCAAATTGGTCAAGTTGACCATTTTGACCTATTTGACCAAATGGGTTGGGTTAGGTGGTGAGTCAAGTTCAATTGGTTGATTGAAAATGATTGTAGGCTTTGGTTTGGTTTAATTTTAAATTAATTTGAATTTTGGTCAATTTGATCTTTTAGGTCAATTTGGGCTAGGTTGGGTCAAGTTGACCAATTGGTCAATTGGGCTCAATCATGGCTTTGGTCAAGTTCAACAAGTGATTTGTAATGAAATCGAGCCATTGGTTGTAATTAATTTGGATTAAATCATGATTTGACTCATTTTGGCATTTTAGGCCAATTGGGTCAACTTAGGTCAAGTGGCCAATTAGGCTTGTTTTGGCTCAATTTATGGCTTTGTCATGTTCAATCATTAATTATGAATGGGTTTGAGTCAATGGTTTCAATCAATTTGGCATATGATGGATTTTGGCTAGTTTTGATTTCATTTAGGCTAAGTGTTGACTTGGTCAAAGGCTAGGTTTGACTTGATCTAACCTAATTCAAAGTGGTTGATCACCCCATGATGATTGTTGATCATGATTGAGGTTTATATGGGCTTGGTTCAATCCAATTTAAGTTGGATTAGAACTCAGCTAAAAAAAGACTTTTAGGTCAAGTGAGTCTAAATGAGTCAATTGGCTTAATCAAGGTTTAATACAAGTTTAGTTGAACCCATATATGAGCTTAGTATTGAAATATAAATCTAATTACAATTGGTTTGGAGCCAAATGGGTTTTGGTTCATATGATAATTTCAAGTCAAAAGGGTTAACTTGGACTTGACTTGGGGTTGATTTGGATTGGGTTTAATAATGGTAGTTTATGCTTATATTTGGATCAATGATTGAAGAAATGATTGAATTATGAAGAAATCCATGAGTTTTGAGTTGATTTAGATGTCATTTAACCAAGTTCAAAAGTTTGGCTAAAAGGGCTAAAAATGGAAATTTGGTTTGATTTGAGTTTAGTTTTGGTCATTTGGATTTATATTTCATTTATTATTGTGAATATAAATGAAGACATAAATGGGTTATGAGAAAATCACTTGAGTTTGGAGTGACTTGGAAGCAAATTTGATTAAGCTTAGGGATGTAGGTTAAAAGGGCTAACTTGGGTTTTGATTTGGCTTGATTTATTTTTGGTCATTGAAGGGTTAGTTTCATTTATATTTATGAATATAAATGAAAGAATGATTGACTTATAAAGAAATCAATCATGTTTGGGTTAATTTGAAGGAGTTTTAGTTGGGTTTATAAAGGTTGGTCCATATGTCTGGTCTTGATTTGGTTTGATTTATTTTGATTTGGATTTCATTTATATTTGTGAACATAAATGAAGGAATGATTGATTTATAAACAAATCAACCAAGTTTGAGTTGGTTTGAAGGAGTTTTGGCTAAGCACATGAATGTGGTTCATATGGCTTAGGAAGATATTTTGGAATTCTGGGTTAATCATGGGTTTCAATCATTTGGGATTTAGAGTTGATTTGTGATTTGGAATTTGATTTGAGATTGGATTTGATAATTGAGAAAATCAATTGGATTGGGGTTGATTTGGATTTCGTTAAGGCTAAGTCCATAAGATAAAATCAAAGGGCCTATGAAGGGATTTGGAGTTTGAATTTGGTGATGGATTCCAATCATTGGATAATTGGGTTTGATTTTGGAACTTTGAATTTGAATTTAAGGTTTGGTTTGAAAGAAGGAAGCAAGGATTGGGTTTGGGCTATAGGGTAGGCAAGTCCTCCTAAATCCCTAAGACTCAACCTATTCCTATGGTTAACTCTTCTAAGCCTCCCTATTGGCCACCCAATAGGAGGTATGTCCCAGCCATCAGGAGTACACATGCTATCCACATAGACTTAGAGTCTAGTTCAGAGGATGAGTCCTATATGGTTAACACAACAACCAACTCTTCTCAGCAGCAGATCCCTTTAGAGGTGACACTCGAGTAGGACATCGATGAAGATCGGGCTCCAAGGCAAAGCATAAATGTATCCAAGTCTGCATGTAAAACAGTCAGGAGTCAGTTGGGAACCTT
Organism: Cymbidium sinense; assembly: GCA_021442155.1. Classification (NCBI taxonomy): domain Eukaryota; kingdom Viridiplantae; phylum Streptophyta; class Magnoliopsida; order Asparagales; family Orchidaceae; genus Cymbidium; species Cymbidium sinense. The sequence goes on along the minus strand of CM038223.1, from coordinate 106,864,475 downwards.
AGCTCTAACCCCACTTTCCTCTCAAAAATTTGAGGGTTTGGTTGTTAAGGAAGCCCCTAAGTCATCTACAAATGTGAAAACTCAGAGGTTCTTTCTGGGAGCATCACCCTCAAGTCAAGAAGTTGATGTAGAACTTGAGGATGATTTATATAAAGATTTAATAAAATTACCTTTTGATTGGTACTCGTCATGTGTTCTAAACTTAGCAAAGAAGGGATTAATCCCACATACTTGGTCAAAGCAGTGACTATTTTGAAAGAATATGGAAGAATGAATGCAAAAGCTCTCAATCAAGACCAGGACTAGATTGATGGTGATGATGATGATGATTACTGCTTAGTTATCACAAATCATTTGAAATTTGATAGATTCTTTTCAAGTCATGCTAACTCATATGAGGAGGTGTGTTTAAAAACTTCAAATACTCCAGATGATCTTGAGGTCAGAGATGCACCGCCAGAGTTCAAAGAGAAGATCAGATCAACTATCGACGAGCTCAAAGAAATCAACTTAGAAACTGAAGACAATCTATGTCCGACATATATTAGTTCTTTGTTGAATGATATTGAAACTAATGACTTAGTTAGGCTATTAATTGAGTTTAAGGACTACTTCGCATGGAGTTATGAAGAGATGCTTGGTTTATCTCCTGACATACTAATCCATAAACTAGCAATAGAGCATAGCGCCAACCCTATCAAGCAAGCTCATAGATGCATGTGATTAGACATTAAACATCGTCATTTTAAAGTCAAATTGATCGATGTCTTTTGTGAAGAAAAATACCCTACTTGTTGTGTCATTCTGATTAAGAAAAAGAATTGTCAAATTCACATCTACGACAATTTTAGGGATCTAAATAAGCCATGTCCAAAAGATGAATTTCCACTACCCATACCAAAACTGATGGTGGACATTGCCTCATCTCATGCAGTCTTCTCTTTATTGGATGGCTCATCTGAATATAACCAAATAAAGATGGCCCCTAAAGATGAAAGAAACACTACATTTTGAACCTCGATCAAAATCTTTTGCTATATGGTCATGTCTTTGCCGGTGCTATATACCAGCGGGCCTTGATGCGGATCTTCGATGAACTCATTCATCACCAAGTTGAATGTTACGTTGATGATCTCATAGTCAAAAGCAAAGAAAAGGAAGACCACCTCTTTAACTTGAGAGTAGTTTTGAACGGTTAAGATAATTTAACCTTAAAATGAATCCCCAAGTGTATTGTATTAGCTAAAATTCTTTTGTTGTATTGACACGGGAATTGAAATCGATAGAGATCAAGGCGATATTAGAAATGCCACCCCCTAAAAGTCTAATTCAACTCAAATCATTCCAAGGGCTTCATTTTCAACATATCAAAAAGATGCCAGCCATTCTCAGTACTTGTCAAAAAGGATGCCAAGTTCAAGTAGGATGACAAGTACAGATGCCTTCAAATATTACTTGATGACGTCGCTCTAGTAGCCTATCGGTAAGCCATTGATCCTATATACTGTTGCATTAGATCACTCTTTCAGTGCTTTATTGTCCCAAGCTAATGATGAATAGAAAGAGAAAACACTCTACAATCTCAACTGTCATCTAATCCCTACTATGGCAAATAACTCATTTATTGAAAACCATTGCCTAGCTTTAATCTTTACATCCCAAAAGCTATGACATTATATGCTTTCCCACAAGATGAACCTGATCTCTAAGATCAATCCACTACAATATCTCATGATATGGCCGATCTATCCAGATGGTTAGCCATTGGTCCATGATTTTGTTGTAATTTGATATTACTTTCGTACCCCTCTGTGTGATGAAAGGCCAAGTACTAGCAGATTTTCTAGTAGCACACCCACTTCTTACTGATTCTTGACTTAGTGATGACCTCCTCGATGAACAAATCATGAACTTAGGGGACACTAGCATCCGCCACTGGGAGATGTATTTTGATGGTACAGCTTCCTCTCAAAGGGGAGAAGAACTATGATCTACTATCTCAAGAAAGGCAGGGGTAAGAGTAGTTCTCCTAACTCCAGACCGTGATGTAATGAGATTCTCATATCATCTGTCTAATCCATGCAATAATAAAAAAATCTAAATATGAGGCTCTAATTGTCATTCTGGAGTTAGCTGTTACGCTATACATTCAGAGTATCAACATCTGCGAGGATTCTTAGTTAGTCATTAGCTAAATTATTAGGTCCTACAAGGTTTTAAAGCCTAAGCTTCATCACTACCACAAGTACACCATGGAGTTATTGGACCAAATCCCAGAGGTTACCATTTATAAGATTCTTCAAGGAGAAAACATCGTAGCAGATGCTTTAGCCAAGCCTTCAAGGAGTTGGCATGTCTGGAAGATGAGTTCATACCAATATGGGTCCAAAATGGATAAGTTTTATGTGATGTTGAACTCGTCGAGGGACTCTCTCTTGAAGGGGAGGTTGCCATTACCAAAAAGTATGATGAATTAGATTTGAGGCAATCATTCATGGATTACCTAACTATAGGCAAACTACCTCAAGAGAAGTCCTTAGCACACCAGGTGAAATAAAGAGCGCTTTCCTATGCTCTTGTGGATGGTACCTTGGGTCGGTGGTCCTTCGATCATATGTGGTTATATTGTTTAGACAAACACAAAGCCCATATGATTGTGACTGAGCTACACTCAGGTTTATGTGGAGTGCACCAATTCGGCCCAAAGATGAAATGGAAGATCAAAAGACTAGGATACTATTGGCCTTTGATGATTATAGACATCATGGATGTAGCTAAGAGATGCCACCAATGTTAGGTGCATGGTGTGGTCTTACATCAACCACCCAACATTTTACACCATACCTTGTCCTCATAGCCATTTGAGTGTTGGGGTACCGACATAGTGTGTCTGATCGATCCTCCTTCTTCCAAGGGTCACTGGTTCATTCTAGCTGCCATCGACTACTTTTCAAAGTGGGTGGAGGCAACCCCACTTAGAGAGGTCATAGCTCAACATGTGCTACAATTTTTCAGGAACCATATTGTATATAGGTTCAGCATACCTCAATGAATTATATTCGATAATGGTACTACATTCAAGAGCACCAAAATCAACAGCTTTGCCTGGAGACATAGCATAGATTGGAGATATTCTATCATCTACTACCCAAGGGAACATGGCCTAGTAGAAGCCTTCAACAAAACTCTTATCGATATTGAAGAAGATACTTGACAATAATAAGCAATAATGGCATGGGTAGTTAGTTAAAGAAGCCTTATGGGCATATTGCACCACATAGAACTCCAACTCAGTCTACCCCTTTCTCATTAGTGTATGGGTCTATGGAGAAAATTTTCTATATGGTTGCCTTCAATCTGTGGTGAAAAGAGGCAAGAATATAAAAATTCATCTTTTTAGGATGCCATGCAGATCTGCAGATGTACTTATTCAGGTGATCGGGTATGTCATCAAGGAATAGTGTACTATCTCGAGAGATAGAAGTCACTACCCTTTAATGGACCTAATCACCTCAATAAGGACTCCTAAGGATGATGGGTCTACATATGTACTAGAGATTCTTCCCCTACTTTGCATGAAAAAGTAAAGCAGGGTTTATTTTAAACCGGGTTCGTTAAGTTTCCTACAGGGGCAAGCCCCCATAGTTAATTACATCCTAAGGGATGGGAACCTTTAGGAATACTCTCGATTAAGGTGAATGATCATTGTCTTCAAAGAATTCAATATGAAAGGACTATTAATCAATTGGTTCATTTTTGAAGATGAAATGGGATTGATCAAAGAGAGGGAGTTATTATTGAAGCCAAAAGAAAGATGAGTAGGAGATGCCCACAATGTTAGGAAATCTAGTGAGCATCTCAAACTATCCTATGATTGGGCTTTACATTTTTCAAATTAATTTAGTTTTTTTGAGTTGCATTTTTCATTAGAAATTTAGGACTTATGATTCCATAACACAAGATTATGAAAATGCCTAAGAGGTGAGGAATTAAGCTTATAGCTCATAAAGGGGAGAAGCAATCTCAGAACCTAAATTCAGGGAGCTTTAGCGAGGATTGAAAGCACAACCTAAATCTAAGGTGAAAATAGATATTTGGTTTGCCTCCAAAAGAGAGGACAAATCACGGCTTGGACATCGCCGGGGTGGCCTAACTCCTCCTACGATTTTAAATTCATTTAGGCAAGTCCTATGCTTATGCAAGATAGTTAGACTATTATTTATTTAGAAAGTGACTAAGTCCTTAAACTCACTCCCTAAAGAGACTAGATCATGTAAGGACATGCTTCAAATGACCTAAATCTAATGCAATTCAAATTTCATTTTATTTTTATTTTTATATAATTATTTTGACTCAGGCTAATAGGATTCATATGCCTAATGCATGAGAAATAAAGTTATTGGCCAAAATCAGTGAGAAGGGAGGAGGTGTGTTTCCACCATGGCTCTTAAAGATTAAGCCAAGTTTTTCTGGAAAAGGTGGAAGCCCTCTAATCAAAAGTGAAACAAGATGCATTTGTGCATGATGTTATAAAAGAAATACTCATCCAGCTAAGGGGTTGCTAATTCTTTTATCTTGATTTTAAACCTAAGCTTTAGGTGAGGTTATGAATTCTTTATTTTTAGTTTTGAGTTGTTAGATTTGGTAAATGATTTATTTTTCTCTAAGAGCTTAATCCACATCCAGGCCATACATAAAGAAAGGAAGAAACTAAGAAAAGATGCCACTTAATGCAATAGTTAAATAAATCATCAATCAATTTATAAAGCAAATCGCAAAATGAATAAGAGGTCATTATGGTCAGGCACCACCTCACAAATCCTAAAATATAAAATGTGGGTAGTCGAGCCCTACCTTTATACAACCTATATTATAAATGAATTAAATTACAATTAAGCAAGGAATTCATTATTATAGGGGTCTTCAAGCTTCAATTCTTCTTTCTTCTTCTTTCTTCTTCTTTCTTCTTTTGGTTCCTTCTTTTGGATAGTTAGAAGGTAGATGCTCCAAGGCTTCACATGGTGCATAAGATAAGATCTTATGACTAATGCTTATCCTAATCCACATAACAATAATTCTAAAATCCTAATTGTATAAATTTACATGAAAAGGAAAAGTGGAAATCTAACTAACATCTGTAAAATAAAGGTTAGCTAAACAAACCACACAAATCCCAAGCATGTATATTAGACTTATCACCCCACACATGGGTGATTAAGTCCACCCCCTATTATTATGCTTAGGGGTATGAAGCACGTGCAAGCAAAAGCATTTATATTTTTATTTATGATAGCATCCCCTGTAGAAAAGAATAGTTAGACAAAGAACGTCCTACCATTCATTCTATGAGCATACACCCTAACATCTAGTTAAAACATATATCACAAAATAAAATAAAATATCAAACCATGCACCGCCTTAACCTAAAGCTAGAAGTGGCGAGTTAGGCTAATGTGTGTGCTTTGAAGTTTTGTGTGGTATGCATAGCTATGACTTTAGGTTCAAATTTTCTAAGTGTGAAGAATATGTTCAACTTAGAGGAGGGTTTTATTTAAGTTGTTTAATTATTTTTGGGTTGATTTTATTTCATGTTTTGATTAAGTTCAAGTGAAACCTATAATTAATTACTAAGTTATGAAGAGAGGGAAAGAGAAGAGAACTTCTCTTTCCTTCCCTAACCTAAGTAATTTCTAAAGTAGATTCACATTTTGGTTTTGTTTAGGTGAATGTTTTAATTAAATCTTTCAAATAATCCTAAGTTTAGATGAACTCTAAACAAACCTATTCAAAAAGAAAGATATTTTAAGATTAAATAAAATGAATCAAAATTCACATAACACACATTACTTTATTTCTTTCCCAACATATATAACATGCATATGGATGGACCCTAAGCATATCTATACATACAAATGAGAGTATTTAACACACTTAATGATTCCTGCTAAGTAATCCATTTAAGGAAATTTAGAAGTTGAATATGCATGATTTTCTTAAGTAGAAAGGGGTTTCCTTATCCAAATTTTCACATACACACATGAAAGTAAGAAAGGCATAAGTAAGTACAACGTCATTGTTAACCAGAGGTGTAAGGTACAAGACCTACTTAGGAAAGTCTCACAATCTCAGGTTATCCTAATATACTTTCCTTAAATACAAACATATGTATAAAAGAAATGAAATGGAAAAGAAGGATACAAAAGTTGTATTAATGGATTCATTTTTATTTATGCAATTTATGTATGCAAGTATAGGTGGCCCTTTTTAAGTGGTAGCATAGGGATGAACATGATATAAAATTAGGTGAGTGTTAGGTTCTTTTCAAATGAACCATACACCTCACCAAATTCCTATTCAAAACTATACCAACAAAAGAAAGAAAGGAAACCTATGCTAAGCATACCTTTATATTCTTTCACATACAAACTTATAATTAAAGTATAAGTAGCACACTTTCAGATTTGGTATTTGATTTATATATTTTGAAAATAATTTGGATTTAGTAGTGATAATAGCCATTCATATTTCTACTTTAGCCAACACATATAAATTTGATATAAAGTAAACAATTTCATTTTAAACTTTGAATTTTAAAATTATAAATGCAAGAAATTACATGACATACAACTTAACATGTTGGGGAAAGATTCAAAGCAATGAAAGCATGTAAACAAGTTCACATCACTTAAATCCTAAACACATCCTTATAAAATAAGTAAGTTTAAAATAAATTAAAGTGAATTCAAAGTGATTTTTGTTTAGTTTAGAGTTTGATTTAATTTTGAAAAGCTGAGATGAGTTTGCTATTCCTAACCCATTCCCACATGTGTTTGATATTTTTGTTTAATTTTTAGATAATTAAAGCCATTTTATGCATTAATTAGGTTAAGGTATGAATTAAGTAGCTTAATTAACCTTTACCTACACCACCTTAGAATAATTAACCAAATAATTATGAGCCAATGAGATGACATAAAACTCACAAGGAATTTAAATTTACAATGCACCTTTATAATGCACCTAATAAGAAGAGGTCTAATGCAATTTGGCTCAAAATTAAAAGTTAATTAAGCTAAGGGGTTTAGCTTAAGTGATTTCAAAACACCCTTTCATACATATGAATTGGGTTTTGATTTCCTTAATTGAACTTAGGCTATTAAACACCTAAGCATCTACCCAAAGTAGATTAATTAAGTTTTGGAATTTTTAGAATTTTTAGAAATTAATTAAGGGGATAATTAATGAATTAACCCTTAAGTAAGAGGAGATTAAGGAGAGAAGAGGAGGTTTAGGGAATAGCTTAGGGGAAATGCCCCAAAATTATTCCATAAACCTCTTAATTACTGGATCTGACCTTAATCAACCCTAATCATGGAATAAGACCACTAATCATACTTTAATTATGCTTAATTACATAAAGAGGGTAATTAAGAAGTCCATGCGCAATTCTTCTAATCAAGCCTTCAATAAATCTCAAGAAAATTAAGAGGTATAGAAGTCATCCCCTAAAATATGTTCAAGAAGTTTGGGATTAATTAGAGGCTTAATTTAAAAATAATTAGCAAAATAAAGTTTCCAATAAAACCCAAATTCTAAGAAAAATATAATTCAAAACCCATTGAAATTAATTTTAAAATATTTTAGGTTGAATTATCTTTCCATTGAATTTATTTCATAATTTTTTGAATTTTTTAGAGGGAGTTATCAATTTTTGAAAATCCCTAAATTAATTAGCACTAATTAAAACATTTTAACTAACCCTAACTAATCCTCTACCACCACGCATGCATGGCGTGATGGTCGGGTGCTTTACGTGCAGTGGTATTACTTAAGTTGTCAACTCAAAATGGGCGGCACGCGTTAATCTCATCCAATCAAATATTAGATGGCCAGAGATCTCCCCACAATTTTAAAATGGATAACGGATATATAAACATGAGAATTATCTCGATCGTCCATCCAAAATGCGTGGATAGATGGTGGAGATCTCCCAAGTTCTTCTCTTTGATCAATAAAGATCGTCCATGATCAAGAGGAAGATCTGAGCTCAATCTAGCTAGGATTCAAACCAAACTCAACCCACACCATCTAAAGCTAGAGAGCGGCACATCCAACGGTGAAAAATCCATGGGATTAAAATTTCTTTCACAAAGCTCCACACCACATTGAGTTTAATGGTCAAAAAATCCCATACCTTGCCGGAGGTGATCCGCTCGATACCCTTGGAGAAGCTTCGTCTGGTTTAGATGAAGCCTTGCTAAAGTTTTGATCACTTGAGGTTGAGTGGATTGGTATATGGACCACCTCCTCCTTAGCTAGCTTGCGGCCTTGATCCAATTCAACTCTTCCTTGCTGTGGGAACTCCAAAGGAAGCTTGGGTGCACTCGACTTAGCTCCTTGATGAAGTATGCAAGAGCAATTGGATGGAAATTGATTTAAGAGGAAGTTATCTCTTCAATGGACCTCCCCTATTTTCAGCTCTGAAAATTGAGAAATGGAGTTTTCAAATCCTCTCTAAGAAGCTTAGGAATACTCTCTAAGGTTTGCTCTGAGTTCCTTAGCTTCAATCGACAGAGGGGAAGTTAGAATTGAAGTGAATTAGGGGGAGTATATCTCCCCATTGAAGGATCGGATGGTCATCCATCCTCTTATCATTTTGATCTAATTTATCATAAGTAGTGAGTTGTTTGATTAGTTAGGAGTGTGCACATGGTCAGTTTAAGCCAAGTAGTGGATTGCCAACCTCCCATGTGCTTGAATTTGAGTGGGAGAGGGATTTTGAATTTGACATTTTGACCCATGGGGTCGGGTTTGGTCTAGGGATCAATTGGGCTAACTTAAACCCATTGGGTTGGGTGCACCACTCTTCACTAGGTCCCCTTGAGATTTTAGGAAAGCCTCAAGTGAATGTGAAGAGGGTATGACAAAATTACCATAGATTAAGCCAAAATTTGTTCTATGGCCTAGGGGTATAATAGTCATTTTACTAATTTTTCACTTTGGATATGTTGGGTATGGGGAGAAACTAGGTTTGGCCAAGTTTCATGAGATTTTGAAATCATTTGATAGGGTTTGGCTCATGTTGACCTATTTAGGTCAAAATGGGTCAACTTGGGTCAAGTTGACCAATAGGTCAAATTGGGTCAAACCAAGGGTTGGGTCAAGTTCATATGACCATTTGAAATATTTTGGTGGCTTTGGTTTGATTCAATTTGGTATAGTTTTGAATTTGGCCCATATGACTTCATTTAGGTCAAATGGGTCAAGTTATCCTATTTGACCAATTTGACCTATTTGAGGTAGGTCAAGGGTAGCTTTATGTTAGGCTAGTCATATGGAGTGGATTGGTATCTTTTTTTCCAATCAATTTGAGTTAAGTTTAATTTTGGCTCAACATGACCCCTTTAGGTCATGTTGCGTCTAAGGTCAATTGGGCTAGGTTAGGTCCAGTTTGCTAATTGAGGCTTTTGTCAAGTTTCACAAGTGATTTGGAATGAACTTGACCCATTAGTTTCAATCAATTTATCTTAGATCAAGTTTTGACACATTTTGACCCTTTAGGTCAAAATGGGTCAATTTGGGTCAAGTGGCCAATTGGGCTAGATTAGGCTCAAATGTTGGCTTGGTCAAGTTTAAACATAGGTCATGAGTGAACTTAGATCAATGGTTTCAATCAATTTGGCTATGTTAGGTTTCATTTTGGGCTAAGTGTTGACTTGGTCAACCCTTAGGTTTGACTTGTTCAGCCCAAACCTTTGATGGCTGACCAAACACAACACAAATTGACACTAGGTTAGCCTAAAGTCAACCTAAAAGCCAAGTGGGCCCCATCAAAGCCATAGTCCATTGGTTAAGCCCTCTTGACATAGGATTTCACCCATAAATGAAAAAAATCCACTCTCCCACCACCTTGGCAGCCCTCACTCACCCAAATGAGGTTCACCTAACCCGCCTAGGCCACCTAACCCAAGTCAAGTCAGCCACGGACCAAAGGGAGGTGAGTTAACTCACCTCCCATAGAAGCAGAGCACCCAAAGGATCAAGCCAAGGAGATCTCCCCACATCAAGCCTTGAGCCACCTCCCATGAGTTCCCCCAACCCGATTGAGCCATGTGGACTCAATTGAGACCCCTTCGGCAATCTAATGGCGGTTGGCAGGCCAAAAAATGGGAAGCCATCCTATCTATCCAACTCAACAAATCAAGGGGTATATCCCCTCAATTCGAACAAGGATTGCATCAATTCACTTTGTGCAAGCCTCCCAACATAATTCTGAGCTTCCTTGTGAGTTCTAGAGCGATCCTAAGCTTCCCACCTTCAACATTCCCTCTTCCCGTGCAGAACCAAAATAAGGGAGGCCATCTTTGATCCAAGTTCCCTCAATTCACCACCAAAAGATCAATTACTCATTCCTACACCATCTCCATACCTTGTCGAGGCTACTTAAAGCATTCCTTCAAGTTCCAAACCAGCCAGAGCAAGGAGTTCGATCAAGGCTGAAGCTCCTAAACACCATTCTTGGCAAATCGAGTAATTCACTTTGAACAAACTCAATTGCTGCTGCGTGTAAGGACGGATGCCTCATTTTACAAGAGTGATTCAAGATGCATGCATGATGTGAAACATACAACATTCAGTTGCGGGGTTGCTAAATCTTTTATTTATCTTATTTAATGCCTAGGCTTTTTAGTGAGGTTATGAGTTATAGAAAATTTTAATTGCGGTGATTAATTAAATAGAAAATTTATTTTATCCTAAAAGCTTAATCGCATCCAGGCCACACATTCAAACACTAATCATAATGAAACTATAAAAAGTGTGCATTTTAATGCACAAGGTAAACATAACAATAAATAATTTTATAAAACTAGCACTAAAGAATAAGAGGATGGTGCGGTCGGGTGCCACCGTACAATCCTAAAAAAAAGATGGGTAGCTGAGCTCTACCCTTATACAACTAGAAAAATAAAAGAATAAATACAATTATAATGAATGAATGATATAGGGGGGGAGGGGGAGGTCTTTATATCTTCATTTCTCTTTCATTCTTCATGTCTTCATGTGACTTCCTTCTCCTTTGATTTGATTTGCTCCACTTAAAAGGCATAACATGGCCTCCTAGGACATAGCCTTCTATTCAGTGTTCAACCTTATCCCCCATAACACTAATCCTAATTCCTAATTGCAAAATTATATTAAGAATAGGAAAAGTAAATCTAACTACACTTGTAAAATAGAGGTTAGCTAAACATTCCTACAACTCAAGCTGTTATATTTATAATTTGGACTTAGCACCCTGCACATAGGTAACCAAGCCTACCTATCCTAACTTGGATTATGCTTGGGGGATTAAGCAACCTACAAAGAAGGCATTTATATTTATTTTTAAGCCACCCCTTAAGCATAATCCCTTGCAAAAAATATGATTAGGCTAATCACAGTCTACAATCTAGTCTACAAAGCATACATCCTAATATCTAGTCTAAAATATTACATCACAAAATAAAATGTACATCATACCAAGCACCGTTCTAACATAAATCTAGAAGTAGTGACTTAATTCTAATGTGTGTGTTAAAGCTTATGTGGTATGTTTTGCTAGGCATCAGAGTTGAAGTTTTCTAAGTATAGAAAGATTTAATTTAACATGAAGGGTTGGTTTCACTTGAAGTTGTTTAATTGATTTGAGAATTTTAATTTGTGTTTTCTTTTATTTCATATGATTACACTTAGCAACTAAGTGTTATAAAGAGAAGAAAGAAATTGTCCCCTTTCATCCCTACCTTAAGCCACTTTCTAAAATATGTTAATTTGATTTAGTTCTTTTTAGTGAATGGCTTAATACGTATTTTAAATTAATCCTAAGTTTAGGTCCACTTTAAATAATCCCATTCAATATGAAAGGCATCTTAAAATTAATTTGATTGAATTACTATCACATGGCATATGTTAAATCATTACTTTCCAATACATGTAACATGCATATGATTTAATCCTAAATGTACCTATACATGCAACATATTTTTTACTACATTTAAATGATGAATGTATGTGTATGTGAAGTTTATATCATTTTATGTGATTGAGTTATTTAATCATATTAGTTTAAAACTCTATCTAAATTCTTATACAAAAATACATAGGGATGAAATTAAATAGGTGCGTGTCATTATTAACCAGGGAAGTGAGGTAATCAAATGACCTCCTTAGGGCTAACTAAAGCCTTGTATTCCCAAGATGTCCAAACTATATACCCACTTGCATTCAAAATATGTAAATTTGCATACATGAATATAAGAAAGAGAGCTTTTAATCACAAGATTAATTAATTCAATAACTTAATCATTCATGACTAAATGGATTTTTGATAAAAGAAAGAGGGGTTCTAATTCCATAATAAAATACACACACATGTATAAGAGACATAAGCTAGTACATGCCATTGTTAACCAAGGAGTGTAATCAAATGACCTCCTTGAGGATAACTAAAGCTTCATATTCCTGAGATGTCTAGACTAAACACTTGCTTTTCTCAAATACATATGGAGGTATACATAAATGAAGGAAGAAAAACCATGAAAAGAATGCATTTTTTTTATTCAATTGAAGCATTTATGCATATGGATTAACGTTATATCCAAATTATAATGTAAAAATACATGTAAATGAAATCAAATAAGTACATGTTACTGTTAACCAGGGAAGTTAGGTAATTAAATCACCTCCTTGGGGTTAACTAAAGTCTCGTGTTCCCAGGATGTCCAGACTATATGCTTATTAACATTCAAATACATGTAAAATCACACATGAATTAAAGAAAAGAATGCTTCATTCCATATACTTAAGGTATAATCACATACATCTCTTATGTATTTATAATTGCATCACAACATATGTTATAACTCATTTTTAGCTTTTTTTTTGAAAATACATTAGAATTAATAGTGATAATAGCCACACATATATTAAATTAAATCAACACATGCAAGCTTAACATAATGGAAACTCATTTGATTTAATTAATTTTGAAATAATGGATGTATAATTTCAAGTGACATACAACATGTAACATGATTGGAAAGGAATAAATAAACATAAACACATGATTTCATTCAATCAAATTAATTCTTAAGGACAATCATGTCAAATAACACCACTTAAAATAAACCAAAGTTTTTATGTATCATTTTTTGAATTCATGTTTGATTTGATTTAAGGATGTGAGAAGAGATTTGTTGACCCTAACTCATTCCCATATTTTTGAATTAATATGGTTTAATAAAATGTGATTAAGTTGATTTTATGGATTAATTAAGTTGTAATTTGCATTAAATCCATTAATTAACCCTCGCTTATGTTGCTTTAAAGTTATTAGATGTATAATTATGAGCCAATATGACATGCAAATGAATGGAAAATAAATTTGCAATGATCCTAAGGAATAAAAGGTGTCTAATGCAATTGGATCATGATTAAGTTAATTAAGTTAAAAAACTTAATTAAGTACTCTTATAATTCTCTCACACATGTGGGCTAATTATATTTTTCTTAGAATTTTCTTAGGTTGTTGAACACCTAAGGGTCTACCCAAAACTTCATTAATTGAGATTCCATATGATTATAATTTTAGTTTGATTAATTGATTAAGAGTTGATTAATTCAATTAATGAAATAAGCTTAGAGAAATAGATTAGGAAGGAGGCCTTAATCTTATCCCATGGGCTCATTCACTATTAAGCAATAATTAATTACTTAATTAAATAATTTATTACTATTCATGGGATTAATTAAATATTAATTAATTTAAAAAGTAATTAGAGCTTAATTAGTTAATTTTCCTAATTTATTTAGCAATAAATCCCAATAAAGTTATGGGAGGCAGAGATCATCCTATTGAATTAACACACAAAGTTTGGGGTTAATTACTTAAGTAATTAAAGAGTAATTATGCTAATTAATTTTGCAAGTAAATCTTAATTAAGCCCTAATTATTATTCAAAATTAATTAAAAATATTTTTAATAAATTTTCCTCAAAAATACCTTTAAAATGTGTATTTATTTGTATTTTATGATTTATTTATGATTTGTTATAAGTTTTCAAAGTTTCAGCTGATATAAATAATTTTTCATAATTTTTATGAAGTTTATTAATTTATTTTTACTAAAATAGACTATTTGAGCTCCATAATATAATATCTCCTAATCCAAAAATCTATTTGAGTTGAATTTTTTATGGTAGGTGCATTTTAACTTTAGTTTCAATTTCTCAAAATTTAAAATCAATATGATATGTATTTTTAGTTTAATTAATGAAATTTAATTTTCACTAAAACCTAAATTAAGCTTAGAATAATTAGTAAAATTTAAAGATTTTGGATTTGTTGGATTCCTCTCGAATGGATGAATCCAACGAGCTCTTATTTATAATTTTAGTTAAATATTTTATTTTTTATGAATTTTTAAAATTTTAGATGATTTAATTAATTTTTAAAAGCTAAATATACCATAATTTCCTACTTAACGCGATGCTGTCGCATACATGCGTTCATGGCATGCGACACAGATTGATTAACATGATGCTAATGGAAAAGCGAGAAAAGCGAGCGGCGAGGCTCGATCCAAATGTCTGATCATCGATCGAAAGGTCCAGATTGGTTTGCTCGATCTAGTGGATGAAATCGAGCAGATCTTGTATTTAATCACAGTTGTATGTCCCTATTGAAGCAAAGATCAGACGACTGCTGCTTTGTCTGCTTCCTACCTGGCAAAACCGATGGACCGAAACCTAAAAAATGCAAAAAATGTATGAGAGAGTCTGTTTCAAGGTCGATTTCACGTCAATTCTCATTGAAAAACTCCAATTTTTGCATTGAGATCGTGTAAAATGAAAGATGCAAGGGTTTTTAATGGAAATTCATCAAATCAAGCAAACATCATCACAAACAAGAGACCCTATGGCCGGTTAAAGGATTTGAAAATTACCTTGTTGGGCATGGTTTTGGTCGTTGATCCAAGCATGCTCTTGGATGTGAGATGAAGACTTGGGATGAATCTAGATACTTGTCTTCACTTGGAATGTTGTATCCGCCAATGCCTCCTTACTGAATCCACTTGGTTTTGATGTTTTTTTGTCAAAAGGTAGTGGGGAATGGGGTTCTCTCTTTCACTAGAGTTGTTAGATCTTCTCTAATACAGGAATTGAATGAAATGAGTGCCTCTTTTCCTATGTGCTTGGTGGTGGCCAAAAATCACCACTAATGGTGATTTTTAGCTCTGTGGATGTCCAATGGCTTGGGGTGGTTGGGAATGGTAGGGAATTGTCCTAGGTGGCTTGGTTTTATTAGCCAAGGCTTGGGAGGTGGTTGCCAAGAGGGATTAGTGGGTGTCCTATGGGTTTCAAATGCTCCAATGGGGGAGGTGAGATGAGTTCACCACTCCATGAGTCATGTCCAACCCAACCACCTCTTGGGTCAGTTTGGGTAGTGTCCTTGATGCCTTGGTGGACCAACGGAAGAGTGTCAAGTGGCCAAAGAATGAAAATGACCAGTTACATAGATGATTTGTCTAATGTGTTACCCTTGACCCAAGGGTGGAATTATTTGGCATTAGATTTGATTTGGATATATTTTAAATGATTAAAAAGTGAGTTGGGCCAAATTTCATGTCATTTGGAGTTCATTAGGTTAGGTTTGGTTCAATTTGACCCATTTGGGTCAAATTGGGTCAAAATGGGTTAGTTGATCAATTGGTCAAATTGAGTCAAACTAAGGGTCAGGTCAAGTTTATATAACCATTTTGATGTGTTGGTGTCATTGGTTTGATTCAATTTGGTTTAGGTTTGCTTTTGGTTCATTTGAGTTCATTTGGGTCATGGCTTGGCTTGAGTTTGGTTGATCATTGGGAATGTGTTGTAGTCTTTGGTTGAGTTTAATTAGGATTGGATTTTTATTTGACCTATTTTGGCCATTTATATCAAATTGGGTCAACTTGGATCAAGAGGGCCAATTGGGTTAGGTTAGGCTCAATTGAAGATCAAGTCATGTTCAAGTGTTGATTTTGGATGGGTATTAGTCATTAGTTTTAAGAGATTTGGCTTAGATTGTGGGTTAAATTGTTGACTTGGTCAAAGGACTAGGTTGGCTTGATTTGACCTAATTTATGATAATATATCAACCTAGGATGATCAACAATCATGTCAAGAAGTTTGGATTGGCTTAATTCACTTTGATTTGGATTGAATTAGATTTTGGTTCATGTAGATCAAATTGGCCACTTTGGGTCAAGTGAACCAATTGGATTTAGTTGGCTTGATTTTGGGTAGAGTTTGATTTAGTTTTGTTTATAAATGGATTTGAGATTGATATATAAATTCAATTGAAATTGGTTTGGGTTCAAATGAGTTTCGGTTCATTTGAATATTCAAGTTAAATGGGCTAAGTTGAGTTTTACTTTGGTTGATTTTGATTTGGCTTGATGATTATATATTTCATTTATATTTAGAATGGTGATTGATGGAATGATTGATTTATGAGAAAATCTATTGAATTTGGTTTGGTTTATATGGGATTTTGCCTAAGTTCATGAAATTGATTCAAGGATTTAGGAAAGATTTCAAGTTTGGATTTGATCATGGGCTTCAATCATTTGGCTTGGGATTTAATTTTGGATTTGGATTTAGATTTTAAATTGAGTTTGATTATAGGTTTGATAGGGTAAATTTGGATTGGATTTGGGTTGTAGTGTAGGAGGGTTATCCTAAACCCTAAGGCATAACCTAATCTTTTGATTAACCTTTCTAAGTCTCTAGGTTTAGGTTAAGTGTTCACCTAATCACTAGAAGTGTCTTATGACTAAAGAATTATTAATGTCTAGAAGACTCCTAAGTCTAAGATGAAAAGATTGAGAACTCACTCTAAAAGTGAGGTCAATAAGAGGACCCCCAATAGGTGTGGTAACTGACAAGGCACACTGCACATATTGGCATTGACCAAGGCGATCAATAATGTCCAAAAGATCACAAGTGCTAATGGAAGCGATCTATGCCTAAACGTGAAAGGTAGATAAAATTATGATCTTAGTTTAATGCATCTCTCTTTATGCCAAAAGCATAAGGGAGCCAGAAGGAATTTGCTGGGCATTGAGTACATGAACCTTCCACTAGGGAAGCAAGTTCAAAATGTCCACTGGGGATATGGATTTGAGTTTTTTTGTGAATATGATTTATGGGAAGGAGATCCACTAAGGATAAGAATCTATAATCCGCCAGGGATCAGAATTGAATTAATTTTACTTTATTTTATTTTAATTGATGGGGAGGCATATCCGCTAGGGATTAGGTATGTGAACCTTCCACTAAGGAAGCAGGTTTGGGTTATCTACTTGGAATAATAATTTGATTTCAAATATGATTTGTTTGGGGGTGTATCCATTGGGGAAAAAAGTTTGATTGGATTTTCTTTGATTTAAACTCCACTAGGTTGGTTTAATTTGTTATGGCTCCATTGGGAGAATGGTTTGGATTAATGGCACATCTACTGAGGATGTACACTCGATTAAATTTATTTGATTTAGATTTATGCTCCACTAGGGATGCTAATTTGATTTGTGCCTTACTGGGGGAGAAGTTTGATTTTCTTAACATTTTTATTTGACTCCACTAGAGAGGTTGGTTGTGAGATTGGTTTGCTATAGACCCTGTCGGCGTGCGAAGGACCGCATTAAGAAGGAGCCATGGGGGTCTTGACCTGTCTTAGATTTACCGATCCAAATGGGTAGTATACCTTCCATAAGGTAGAGCTATCCAACCTAAGGGTTTCCCTTCGATGTACAATGATTATGCTAGGGAAAAATCATAGCAGACTTACATCTTCCAAAGCAGGGAAAAGCCGCTGGGGTGATCTGTTGGATGTGCAAAAAATTGAACCCGACATAAGGCCACTAGTGAGAAAGTGCCACCGGGGATCTTACCTCAACTCAAGAGCAGTCAAAATTAGTTTTATTTTAATTTTATTTGATTTGATTTAGTTTGGTGTGTTATGTTGTGGACCTCTTGCAATTGATGAAGAATGACATGTTTCGATTTACAATCCAAAGAGTAGTCTACCGACCACAAGGTAGACTATCCAATTGCCTTTCGATTATACAATAGCTATGCTAAGGAGAAAGCATAGTAGAGTTACATCTTTCAAAGTGGGGAACAATCATTGGGGTGACCTGTTGATGCCGCAACAAATCAAACTCGACCTAAGGACTAAGTGAATGTCTTTCGGGACTATGCCTTGAGTAGTCAAGATTAATTTCATTTTAATTTGATGGACCCTGTCGATGTGCGATGGATTGCACTGAGAAGGGGATATGTCGGCCTTGACCTATCTCAAATTTACTAATCCAAAGGGGTAGTCTACCGACCATAAAGTAGAACTATCAGATATAATTTGTTGAGGCAATATATTTCCATGTGAATATATATTTTGTTTGTTTGTTATCATGGACCATATTGGTGCGTGAGGGACCACACTAAGAAGAAGCTATGTCAGCCTTGACCTATCTCAGATTTACTGGACTAAGGGAGAATCTATGCATTAAGAATCTCCAACCAGGGGTGTTCTTGAAAGGGGGGCGTCCCATAAGCTAACCCGTAGTGTCTAAATGGGGTTGCAAAGGATGTGATCCAAGTAGAGTGGCCATAGGGGAGGTGCCACTAAGGGCATTATCCTAGACCTTTAAATAAGAAAGCTAATAGGTATTCAGTGGCCAACTTAAGGTGAAGGCATAACAGTCTTACATCTGCTAAGAGTGGTGTATCCACCTGGTGGGTCACTATCAGCATAGTGAACACCAACCAACCCAAGGTGCCCAATAGTGTGTGAAGATCAGTCTAGGAAGAAGGTGCATAGACTTACATCTCCCTAAAGTGGAACTGATCGCCAGGATAGTCTATCGTCGGATCGACAGGTGCTATCCGACTTAGGGTTGCCCGTCGATGTGCAATGGTTGTACTTAAGAATAAAGTGTAGCAGACTTACATCTTCCAAAGTAGGGATTAACCACTAGAGTGACCCATTGATGACACAATAGATCAACCCGACCTAAGGGCAACTACTAAGTAGGGAGTCATAAAGAAGGATTGGACCGTCAAGAGGAAAGGAGCCACTGGGGACTTACCCTAATCTTCTACTCGACCAAGTCAGTTCATGATGGCAAGTTTAAGAAGAAGGTATAGTAGACCTACATCCTCTTAAATGAAGCCAACATGACGGTAGCTTACCGACTATGCAGTAAGGCATACCATGCTGACAAGGCACTTGTTGGTGTGCAACGACAAAATCAGGAAAGAAAGCATAGTAGACTTACATTTTCCTGAATGAGGGACCACTAGGGTGACGCACTAATAGGGTAACACATCAACTTGACCTAGAACAACTAATGAGTGAGTGCTAGAGGGGACTTTATCCCACATCAAAGTAGCCCAAGATAAAAGATGTGAATTCATTTGTGTTATGTGTGAAATTTATGTTTGTGTTGTGTTGATGAAGGATAAGATGCCATTTGAGTTCTTTTACACCTATCCTAAACACGTCATGGAAGATTCATAAACAAAGATGTTTTCAAAATAAAAGGGGTTGAATTTGAAATGGAATATTCATTGATGATAAAGATTTTCAAACATGGATTTAAGGATAATATTTCTTTAAGTAAAGCCCATTGATTAGGAGCATCAAACGCTCTCCTTTATGATTAATGAGTTGATAAGATCCTCCTTGGTAAGCCTTCTTTATGGTAAAAAGCTCTTCCCAAGTGGGTTCAAATTTGCCTCCCATCTTGCAACGGGCAACAATTGGTCTCCTTAGAACTAGAACAAGCTCTCCTACTTGAAAAGCTCTAGGATAGACCAACTTGTTGTGAGCTTGAACCATCTTGGCTTTATACAACTCGAGGTTCTGGCATGCTCATAGGCATCTCTCCTCCAAACTTTCAAGTTCTACTAATCACAGCTTGGCATTCTGCTTTGTTATGATCTTTCTACCCATAACTATCTTTAGTGATGAGAGTTGGACTTCTAAAGGAAGAATAGCTTTAGACCCATATACTAAGGAAAAAGGAGTAGACTGAGTTAGAATTTTGTATGTGGTGTAGTATGCCCACAAGGCTTCAACTAACTGCTCATCCCATCATTTATTATCATCGAGTATTTTCTTTAGTATTTAGATGAGAGTTTTGTTGAAAGCTTCTGCCAAGCCATTTGCCCTTGGGTAGTAGATGGTAGAGTATCTCCAATCTATGATGTGTCTCCAGGCAAAGTTGTTCATCTTGGTGCTCTTAAATGCAGTACTATCAGATATAATTCATTGAGGCACCCCGAACTTATATATGATATGGTTCCTGAAAAATTAGAGCACATGTTGAGTTGTGATCTCGTGGGATCGCCGCTTCAGAAGAAGTAGTCGAACCAAAGGACCTTTGGAAGAAGGAGGGTCAATTGGACCCACTATGTCGGTACCCCAACACTCGAATAGTCACGAGGTCAATGTTGGGTGGTTGATGTAGGACCACACCATGTACTTGACATTGGTGGCATCACCTAGCTACATCCATAAAATCTTTAATCATTGATGGCCAGTAGTATCTTAGTCTCTTGATCTTAGCTTTCATCTTAAGACCATTGATGAGCTCTTATAATCCTGAGTGTGCATCGGTCATGATCTTATGGGCTTCATGCTTGTCTAAGCAATGTAACCACATATGATCAAAAGACCACTGGTACAAGGTGTCATCGATGAGGAAAGGGCTCTCTCACTGATGCCAATGACTTCTCTAGTTTTGCCTCATTTAGGTAATCCATGAATGGTTGCCTCTAATCTAACTCATCGCCTTTTTGGAAATAACTCCCTTCAAGAGAGTATCTTTTGATAAGTTCGGTATCAATAAGGGATAAGACCTATTTATTTTAGACCCTTATTGATATAAAGTCATCTTCCATACATGTCAATTCCTTGGCAACTTGGCTAGTGCATCTACTACTACGTTCTATCCTCGAGGAATCTTATAAATGGTGACAACTGGGATTTGGGCCAATAGTTCCATGGTGTACTTATGGTAGTGATGGAGCTTGGGCTTAAGAACCTTATTGGACCCAACAATTTTGTTGATGACTAGCTGAAAATCCCTGAAGAAGTTGATTTTATGGATGCTTAGAGTAACAACTAACTCTAAACTGGCAATCAAAGTCTTATATTCATCTTAATTATTGGTGCAAGGATTGGATAGATGATATGAGAATCTCATCACATCAGGTCTAGAGTTAGGAGAACTACTCTTACCCCTGCCTTTCTTAGCATAGTAGATTATGGTTCTTCTCCTTTTTAAGAGGAAGCTGCACCATCAAAGTATATCTCCCGGGGGTGAATGCTAGTGTCCCCTAAGTTCATGTTTTGTTCATCGGGGAGGTCATCACTAAGGAAAGAGTCAACAGAAAGTGGGTGTGATGCTAAGAAATCTGCTAGTGCTTATCCACTGCATGGAGGGGTATGAAAGTAATGTCAAATTACAATAAAATCATGAACTAATGTGCCAACCATCTGAATAACATTGACCGTGTCATGAGATATTGCATTGGGTTAATCCTATAGATAAAGTTCACTTTATGAGAAAGCATGTAGTGCCATAGCTTTTGGTATGTGAAGATTAAAGCTAGGCAATACTTCTCAATGGGTGGATAATTTTGCTTTAGCAGGGATTAAATGATGAGGTACTAGAGTGCATTCTTCTTCCGTTCATCATTGGCTTGGGCCAACAAAGTGGCAATGGAGTTGTCTAATATAGTAATGTAGAGAATGAACGACATGCCCTAGATAGGGGCTTCTATAACTGGCGATGTCATCAGGTAGTGCTTGATGCCTTCAAAGGCATGCTAATACTTATCATCTCACTTGAACTTGGTTTCTTTTTTGACAAGTGCTGAAAATGGCTGGCACCTTCCTGATAGATTGGATATGAAGCATCTTAGATACAACAACTATCCTTGAAATGATTTGAGTTGAGTTAGACTTTTATGGGGTGGCATTTTTAATATCACTTTGATCTTCTTCGGATCAATCTTGATTCCCCAGTGTCAGACAACAAACCCAAGGAAGTTCCTTAAAGCTGCTCTGAATGCACACTTTAGAAGGCTCATTTTGAGGTTAAATTGCCTTAACCATTTGAAAACTTCTCTCAAGTCAAAGAGATGGTTTTTCTTTTCTTTTCTCTTGACAATGAGATCATCGACGTAACATTCGACTTGATGATGAATGAGTTCATCGAAGATTTGAGTCATGGCCCTCTAATATGTGGCACCAACATTTTTAAGGCCGAAAGGCATGACCTTATAGTAATAAATTTTGATCAAGGTTCAAAAGGCAGTGTTTTTCCCATCTTCAAGGGCCATCTTTATTTGGTTGTATCCATATAGTGAAAATTCTTCTTTTGGACATGCCTTGTATAAGTCCCTAAAATCAATGCATATGTGAATTTGACCATTCTTCTTCTTAACGAGGATGACACTGGCCAACTAGGTAGGGTATTTTTCTTCTTTGATGAAGCCAACATTGATTAATTTCTTGACTTTAGAAATGACCTATTATTTAATATCTAATTGCATGCATCTAGGAGCTTGCTTGATAGGGTTAGCATTAAGCTCTATTATTGTAGCTTTTATTTTCAATTTATGTGTATATGGGGGATACCACGTAGATCATAGAGTGTACTTATTGAGGTGATTGAGTACAACATCAAGGAATGGTGCACTATCTTGAAAGATAGAAATCACCACCTACAATGGACCTAATCACCTAATAAGGACTCTTGAGGCATGATGGGTCTTTGAATATACCAAAGATTTTTCCCTACTTACATGGAATAAATAAAAAATTTATTTTACAAGCCCCCAAAAGTTAATTCATCTAAGGAAGGTGAGTTCCTTAGGAATACTCTGATTAAAGTAGGTAATTATTGTATCCAAAGATTTCAAAGATAGGACTATCAATATATTGGTTATATTTGAAAAATCAATCAGGAAGGATCAAAAGGAGAGACTTATTATCGAAGCTCAAGGAGATGAGTAAGGGATGCTCATGACACTAGAAAAATTAGTGAGCACTCCAATCTATCTTATGGTTGGGCTTTATATATTTAAAATTGAGGAGAATTATTTATTTGAATTGAAATTTTATTAAAAGGCTAGGACTAATAATCCCATAATACAAGATCGTGAAAATACCTAAGATGTGAGGATTTATGCTTGTAGCTTGAGGGGAAACATCAACCTCAAATCCTAAATCTAGGGAGCTTTAGCAAGGGCCAAAGCACATCCTAAATCTAAGCGAAGATGGGTATATAGTTTACCTCCACAAGAGAGGGTAAACCATCCGACTGGTGGACTTATAACCACCTTAAGTAGCTGCCAGCTAACTCCTATGCTTTAAAATCATGTGGTCAAGTCATATATTTTGCAAGATGGTTAGGTTGTTATTATTATAAAGAAAACTAAAGTCCTTAAACCCACTCCCTAAAGAGACTAGAGCATGAGTGGTATGAACAATAACTTAGTCTAATGCAAATCTTTTCAATTTTTATTTGATTTTGGACTCTTCATTTTGACAAAAGCTTTAGGATTTTATATGCATGCATGATGAAATTAGGTTATTGGCTAAATCAGTGAGAAAGGGGTGTTTTCACCACAAGGGATGCCCTCATATGTCAAGCATTTCCTTATTGTGCAAGGATGGAAATCTCCTATTTTCAAGGAAGAAGGAATATGCATGCATGATGTTAGACATACAACCATACAACTAAGGGGTTGTTAAATCTTTTAATTATCTTGATTATATCCTAAGCTTTATGTGAGGTTATGAATTATTTAGAAATTTAATTATGAGTTGTAACTGGGTAGAAAATTTATTTTTTTCCTAAGAGCCTAATCACATCCAGGCCATACAGTAAACACCAATCATAAGGAAATTATGAAGATCATGTCATTTCTAATGCACAAGCTAAACAAAATATCAAATAATTTTTTAACTAGCACAAAAGAATAAAAGGCCGGTGCAGTCGAGTACTGCCGTACAACTAAAAAAGAAAAATGGGTAGTCGAGCTCTACCCTTATACAACATAGATTATAATAGAATAATTACAATTAAGAATGAATACATGCTATGTCTTCATCTCCTTCAAATCTTCATGTCTTCTTTCCTCCTCTTTTCTTCTTTAATTTGGCTTCAAGGCATTACATGGCACACAAGACATAGTCTTTCTAGCCAATGCTCATCCTAATTCCCCCCATAGTACTAATCTTAATTCCTAATTTCAAAATTACATTGAGATGGAAAAATAAGTCTAACTACACCTTTAAAATAAAGGTTAGCTAAACATACATTTCACCCAAGTAATTATATTTATAATTTGGGCTTGACACCCTGCACATGGGTAACCAAGCCCACCTGTCCTAACTTATATTATGCTTAGGGGCTTAAGTAACCTGTAAAGAGAGCATTTATATTTATTTTTCAGCAGCCCCTTAAGCACAATCCCCTTCAAGAGACATAGTTAGGCTAATAATGACCTAACATTCAATCTATGAAATATATACCCTAACATCTAGTCTAAAATAATACATCACAAAATGAAACATACATCAAACTTTGCACCATCTTAACATAAAGCTAGAAGTGGTGACTTAATCTAATGTGTGTGTATTAAGACTCGTGTGGTATGTCTAGCTAGGCTTTGGAGCTATAGTTTTCTAAATGTAGAAAGATTCAATTTAAAGAGTAGTTTCACTTTAAGTTGTTTAGTTGATTTGCAAGGTTTTACTTAATGTTTTCTTTTATTTCATTTGACCTACACAAAACAACTAATTGTTATAAAGAGAAGGAAAGAGAGGATCACTCTCTTTTATCTCTACCTCAAGTCATTTCCAATGCCAATTAATTAAACAATTCTCTTTGGTGAATGGCTTATTATGTATTTTAATTAGTCCTAGGTTTAGGTTCATTCTAAATAAACTCATTCATTAAGAAAGACATCTCAAGATTAATTGAAATGAACTACCATCATATTATACATGTTTGTTTATTTCTTTCCATCATATATAGCATGCATATGGTTAAGTCCTAAACATACCTATACATGCAATTTATATTTTAGCCTACTTGAATAATGAATGTAAGTAAATGTATTTGGAATTGATGTTTCATTTGGTTTAATTATTTTATCATATTATTTTAAAGCTATTTCTAAATTCTTATACAAAAGTATAAAAAAAGAACTTCAAATTATATGATTAATCAATTCAACCACTTGAACAAAGTATGAATGCATGTCTTTTTAATAGAAAAGGGAGATTTTCATTCATTAGTCAAATGTATACACAAGTGTATAAAAATTTTAAGCAAGTACATCGCCATTGTTATACACCAATGGTGTAAGGTAGGAACCTCCTTAGGGCTACTTAAAGCCGTACGTTCCTAGGAAGTCCAGACTAATATATCTACTATCCTCAAATACATATGGATGTATAAGAAACTATAAGAATGTAAATCATGCAAAAGTAGAATTGATTTGATTAAATTATGGTTTTCATCCACTAGTTGTATCACACATATGCATATATTTATAAAATTTTATGTAGGTACGATGCCATTGTTTTGCACTAGGGGAGTGAGGTAGAGACCTCCTTGGGGCTACTTAAAGTCGCATGATGTCGGACTAATATACCCACTATTCATATATATATATATATATATATATATATATATATATATATATATATATATATATATATATATATATATATATATATATATATATATATATATATATATATATATATATATATATATGCAAGCAACTATAGAACTATAGAAAGGAAAACTTATACAAAAGTTGGATTCAATTCACTTGATTTATTTGTGTAAATGAATTAAAATATATCTAAATTCTAATGTCAAAGATGCATAATAATGAAATCAAGTAGGTATGTTGCCATTGTTTTGCACCAAGGGAGTGAGGTAGGAACCTCCTTAGGGCTACTTAAAGCTATGTGTCCCTGGGATATCCAGATTAATAAACCAGCTAACATTCTTACTTATGCAAATCAACATATAAATATAGGAAAGAAACTTCACTTCATGCACTAAGCTTATATTCACATACCCTTCCTATGTATACATAACTAAAGTCATAATACATATTCTTATTCATTAAGAAGCTTTTAAAAATATGTTTGAGATTTAGTAGTGATAATAGCCACACATATTTTTAATTAAGTCAATACATGCAAATTTGACATAAAGGAAATCATTTTTACTTGATTAATTTTTGAAAAGAATGAATGCATGATTGCAAGTGGCATATAACATTTTAATATGATTGGAAAGAAATAAAGAAACACAAGCATACAATCTCATTCAATCCAACTAATTCCTGAGGACAATCAAATTAAACAAGCCTGTTTAAAATAAATCAAAGTTCCTTAAAGTCATTTTTGATTTCATGTTTGATTTGATTTATGAAATATGAAAGATGTCTGCTGGTCCTAATCCCATTCCCATATGTGTGAGTTAATTTGATTTAATGAAAAGCAATTAGGTTAATTTTATGAAATGGTTAAGTTGATTTTGGATTAAATCAATTAATTAACCCTTACCTATGTCACCTTAAGGTAATTAATTAAGCAATTATGAGCTAATATGATATGCAATTGCATAGAAAAGTAAATAGCAATGCTCTTATGAAATGAAAGGGGCATAATGCAATTAGCTCATGATTATTAATTAATTAAGTTTAAGGAGCTCACTTAATTACTTTACAATTTTCTCACATATGTGAGCTAACCATAATTTCATTAGCTCTCTCTTTAGGTTATTGAACCCCCAAAGAGCTACCCAAGAGTTAATCAAGGAAAACGGATTCAAACAAATTAATTAAGTTTATTAATTATCTAATTAAATCTTAATTATCCTTAATCAACAATATGAAATGGACTTAGGGAAAGAGACAAAGAAGGAAGCCTAAGTCTCAATCCCTAAATCCTTTTAATTAGTTAATTAAAGTTCAAATATGATTTGTATTTTGATTGATTTGGTTAATTAATTAATTAATAATTTTTATTTAATTAATTTTTAAAGAAGAATAAAGATGATTTAAGGAAATGATTGGAAGAGGAGCCCCAATTCATTTTCCTAAGTTTCTACACTATTAATAGAGGTCATTAAGCTTAATTAATTAATTAATCCATAATTCATTTTCTTAATTATCATTAATTAAGGTAAGAGAGTAATTAAGGCTTAATTCATTGATTTCCCTAACTAATTATCCAATAAATCCCAAGAAAAATAGGGGGAGGCAGAGGTCATCCCCCTAAACATTTCTGGAAAATTTAAAATTAATTAGATAATTAATCAAAGAGTAATTGAGCTAATTAAATTTTTTATTAAACCTTAATTAAGTATAAATTATTGTTCAAAATTAATTAATAATAATTTTAATGGATTCTCCTTTAAAAATACCTTTAAAACGAGCCCTCATTTATATTTTTTAGATTTTTCTATAATTAGTTATGAATTTTGAAAGTTTTAGCATTAAAAAATAGATTAATTAACTAATCTATGTCATGTGGCAACGCGAGCGCCACATGGCATGCCTAGATTTTATTTAAGTTATCACATCAAACGCTAATGCGAATGGCAAAAAATGCATTTTCACGTGGGCCATTTGATCTAAGATTGAATGGTCATGATTAAATGGATTAAAGGGTTAAATCGATGGATTTAAGAGTGATTATATCAGGACCTCCATTTTGATCATGCAAAATAGATGGTCCATGATCTGTCTCCTTTTGAACGATGAGAGACGGAGATTGTCCGTCCATTGATGCATGATTCAAGCTCACCTGTGCTTGAATGGAGATCAAATAAATCCCACACCTTCAAGGAAGCACAACAAACACATCCAATGATAGAAATCACACGAAATGCAAGTTTCCTTCACAAAGGCCAACCACTTTTAAGCTAAAGATCAGTTTTAATGGCATACCTACCGGAGCTTATGACCGGTGGTTCCAATGATTAAGGAAGCTTCATTTGGTAGAAATGAAGCCCTGTTGAGCCTCACGAGCTTTGATTTGTTGTGGATCACTCAAAAGACCAACCCACGACATGTAGGTGATCGGCCTTGGTCAAAGTTCCAGTTGCTTGGAGGCAATGGAGGTGATTCATTTTGGCTCATCTAGTTCCAAGGATGGTGTGTGCAAAGTTAATTGCACCTTGGTTACAAAATGAGGAAATGACAATCACTGGTATCCTCCCATGTTTCAGTTTCATGTAAAACTGAGAGAGGGAACATTGGGGAGCTCACAAAACACTGGAAATGGCTCTGGGAAGAAGAGGTGTGTATTCTAGGGCTCTGAGGAGATGATTCATGTGCTTTCAATTTGAGGAGGGGTATACCCCTCCACCCTTGGCTTGGATGGTGATGGTTATTTTTCCTTTTTAGATCAAGGGTTGTGATGGGGGAGGTTGGGGCTGACAGAAAATCACTCCACTTGGGCTCTCATGAATGGAGGAAGGGTGGGAGGTGGCTACAATCGCAAAGGAAGTGGTTGTCCTTAATGCTAAGTGCTCCAATGGGAATGGGGAGGTGATTTCACCTCCCCATGAGTCATGGCCGAACCAACCACCCTTGGGTCAGGATAGCCAGAGTCCTTGGTGCCTAAGTGGACTAATGAATGGGTGCTAAGTGGCCAAGGGGAGGAAATGACCAAAAGTGCAAGTGTCTTATCTCATGGGATGCCCAAGACCCAAGGGAAAAGTATTCATTTGGATATGGATTTGATTTGGGTAGATTTGAAATGAGTCAAAAGTGTGTTAGCCCAAGTTTCAAGTGATTTGGAGTTCATTTAGTTTTATTTGGCTTAATTTGACCTATTTAGGTCAAATTGGGTTAGGTTGGGTCAAGTTGATTGATTGGTCAAATTGGGTCAAACCAAGGGTTGGGTCAAGTTCACATGACTATTTGGAGTGTATTGGTATCATTAGTTTGGTCCAATTTGCTTTGGATTTGATTTTGGCTCTTTTGGATTCATATAGGTCAAATGGGTCAAGTTGACCAATTTTACCAAATTGGTCAAATTGGCTTTGGTTGGGTGTTGGTTCAAGTTCAATTCATTAATTGAAAATGATTGTAGGCTTTGGTTTGAATCAATTTGGATTTAATTTTGATTTTGGCCAATTTGATCCTTTAGGCCAATTTGGGCTAAGTTGGGTTATGTTGATCAATTGGTCAAATTGGGCTCAATTATGGCTTTGGTCAAGTTCAATAATTAATTTTGAATGAACTTGAGCCATTGGTTGCAATCAATTTGGTTTATGATACAATTTGGCTAGTTTAGGTTTCATTTAGGCTAAATGTTGACTTGGTCAAAGCACGAGGTTGACTTAGTTTGACCCAATTTAAGATAATTAATTAACCTAGGATGATTGTTGATCATGATATGAGGTTTGGATGGGCTTAGTTTAATCCAATTTGGGTTGGATTAAAACTTAGCTCAAAAAGGTCTTTAGGTCACTTTGGGTCAAATGGACCTAAATGTGTCAATTGGTTTGGTTTTGGCTTGATTCAAGTTTAGTTGAACTCATATATGAGCCTAGAATTGAAATGTAAATCCAACCTCAATCAATTTGGAGTTCAATATATTTTGGCTCATTTGAAAATTTTTTAAGTCAAAAAGGCTAACTTGGGTTTGATTTGGCTTGATGATTGTAGTTTATGTTTATATTTGGATAAGTGATTGAAGGAATTATTGATTCATGAAGAAACCTATGGATTTTAAGTTGGTTTGGATAGGATTTGGCCAAGTCCAAGAAATTGGATAAAAAGGCTTGATTTGGATTTTGGTTTAATTTTGGATATGATTTTGGCTATTTGGATTTATATTTCATTTATATTTGGGAATATAAATGAAAACATAAATGGTCCGCGAGAAAATCACTTGAGTTTTGAGTGATTTGGAAGCAAATTTGACCAAGCTTATGGGTGTAGATCAAAAAATCTAAGAAAGGAAACCTATTTAGTTTGATTTGATTTTGGTCATTGGAGGGTGGATTTCATTTATATTTGTGAATATAAATGAAGGAAAAATTTATTTATAAAGAAATCAATTGAGTTTGGGATAATTTAGATTGATATTTGGCTAAGCATCTAAGAGTGGTTCATAAGACTTAGGAGGGAAATTTGATCTTGGATTTGATTGAGATTGATTTGTTTGGTTTGGAATTGATTTATAATTTGGAGTTTGATTTGAGATTGAATTGATATTTGAGAAAGTCAATTGAATTGGGGTTGATTTGAATTTGGTTAAGGCTAAGTCCATAAGATGAAATCAAAGGGCTTAGGAAGAGTTTTGGCATTTGGATTTGATCATGGGCTTGAATCATTTAAAGTTGGGTTTGAATTAGATTTTGGTAGTTTGATTGAAAGATTAAATTGATATTTGATAAAATTAAATGAATTTAGATTGATTTGGATTTGGTTAAGACTAAGTCCATAAGATGAAATCAAAGGGCTTAGGAAGGGTTGATCAAGGGCTTCAATCATTTGGCTCAGAATTTGATTTATGGTTTGGATTTGGAATTTGAATTTGACTTTGAGGTTTGGTTTGAGAAGGAAAGCATGGATTGGGTTTAGGCCATATGATAGGCACATTTTCTTAAGTCCCTAAGGCATAACCTATTCTTATGGCTAACCCTTCTAAGTCTTTAGGCTTAGGTTAAGTGTTCACCTAATCACTAGAAGTGTCTTAAGACTAACCAAGAGTGTCTACAAGAGTCCTAGATCTATGATGAGAAAGTTGAGAACTCACTCCAAAAGTGAGGTCAATAATTGCTAGTTTGTGGACTACTATGTTAGGAGATAAATCGGGTATCTCTTCATAACTCTATGTGAAATAGTCCTTAAACTCAATCAATAGCCTAACTAAGTCATTGGTTTCAATTTCATTCAACAAAGAACTGATGTATGTCAGACATGAATTATCATCAGTTCTTAAGTTGATTTCTTTGAGCTCATCGATGGTTGACTTGATCTCTTCTTCAAATTTTCAAGGTGCATTGTTTACTTCAAAATTACCTGGAGCATCTAAAGTTTCTAAACACACCTCCTCATATGAGTTAATGTGATTTGAAAAGAACCTATCAGATTCAAAATGATCGGTGATGACTAAGCAGTAATCATCATCATCGATTGGACCCACTATACTAATCCTAGTTCTGGTCTTGATTAAGAATGTCTGCATTTATTGTCTCATAACCTCTTGAAGTAATTTGACCTACGTTTAGACCTAAGCATATGGAATCAATCCTTTATTTGCTAAATTTAGGACACACTGTGAGTACCAATCAAAAGAAAATTTTATTAAATATTTATATGAATCATCCTCAAGTTCTACATCAACTTTTTGACTTGAGGATAATGCTCCCAGAAAAAACCTCTGAGTCTTCATATATGTGGATGACTTAGGGGCTTTCTTAGCAACCAAACCCTCAACTTTTTGTAAGGAAAGTGGGGTTAGAGCTAAGGTTCCTAACTTATGCCTAACTGTTTCATATATAGACTAGGATACATTTATGCTTTACTGATCTTCATGCACTGATTAAATGTCACCTGGAATTGAGAAGAGCTAGTGTAACCATATAAGACTCATCCTCTGAACTACATTGTAAGTCTATATGGATATCGGGTGTACTCCTAGTAGCTGGGACATACCTCCTATTGGGTGGCCAATAAGGAGGTTTTTCGCCCCTAGGACATCCTCTGAACTAGCCTCTTCCTCTACCTAGTGGAGGTCGGGTCATCCTACCCATGTGTTCGGATGGAGTAATGAACTGTGGGTGAAATCTAATGTTGGGTTCCACTTCCTCCTCGAAGTCTATTTCTCACTCCCTTTTACTTTCTTTTCCATTTTCTTTTTCATCTTCTTTTTCTTTTTCTCTTTCTTTTTTCTTTTTTCTTTTATTTCTGAACTTTGGCTAAGTTTGTGATAATAGACTTGTTGATTTTGAGGGAGGTAGTAGGACGTATCTTCATATATACTGACTTTGTGAATTGTAAATGGCTTGAGAACTCCTTTGACATAGTAGGCGATCCCACATCTCACAAACTTCATACACTGATGTAGAGATGATGGAACCATGTTATTTTCATGTATCCACAATCTCCCAAGCAAAGCATTGAAGGATGTATCTGAGTATATAATGTGAAACTTTACTCTCCAATCATCTATCTCAAGGAAAACACTATGGAACCTAAGGTCTACATTTGTTCATTAAATCCTCTCAACATTATCCTTTCTTGAGTTTGGAGATGTTGATTCTCGTAGTCAGGGTTCTTAGCTCATAATGTTTCTCGATGCAATCAACCAACACTCTAGATAGCCTAAATCGCCCATATCCACGGATGTAGAGGGACGGTTGTGCTCGATTGTCCCTAAGTAGGTCTTCATCGAATATAACCCCAAGGTATCCTTCAATGGCATGCCTCCTCTCAAGAATGCACCAGAAGCATATCTCAGGATTGAGTAGGGCTTTGATTAGAGATTCCCTCATCTATTTAGATAATACAAGGGCTTCATATATTCTTAACTTAGCTGGCAACTTTCTAAGATGAGCTAAAATATTGTAATCAACTTAGCTTCATCCTCCATAAGCATATCCATAAGTGGAGCATCCTATGGAGGGGTTATCTACTCACTAGAACCAATGACTTGCTTATCCTTATCCAGGTGCTACCCAAGAAGGTAGAACTTTGCCATTGTGTAGGTTGACTTTGGTGACTTCATGTAGCGGGTTAGTGGAAAGTTCTACCTTCTCATCGGGCATACCTACAGCTTCTCCTATGGGACCCTCGGAGCCAGTTGACCCCAAGTCAATCTCAATGGGTGAACCCGATTGATTTAGAAAAGAAAAATCTAATTCTGAATCATAAGAGAAAGGATCAAAATTATTTATGCAATTATTAATATTTAGACTTGGAGAGCTTTCAATTGAAATGAGATCATCAAGACTATCAAAAGTAGAGAAGATATAAGTGGAATTAGCTTTCTTCATTGATTTCTTTCTAGGTGGAGGTACATGATAAAAATCAAGTAAGTAGCAAGGGGTTTAGTGCCCTCACCCGATATAAAGTTTATGCTAGTAGAAGAAGAGCTGGATGAAGTGGTAGTTGCTGCAACGATGGAAGGAATGCTAGACTGGGATGGTGGTTGCTCTACTTAGCTATCCTTGGCAAGTGTGGACTGTTGCTGCTGCTACTGAGCTCCCACCCTCGAGTTATCATTGGCAACTTGCAAATCTTCCTTGATGTTAGAGGTTTGAGCTGCCTCAGGTATCTACAAGAAGAGCTTCTTGATCTTAGAAATGATCTTTTCAAAGGTTCAGGTTAAGGAGATATCTCAACCTTCTTTTATCTTAAGAGGATCACATGTATCCCCAAGGATTACTCTAATAGAACTAGATGGTTGTTCTAATAAGTAATACATAGGGATAATTATGGCACCTTATGTGCTCAAGCCACCCTTGAAAGTGATGTAATCTTCTAAGACATGGTCTAACATGCAGTGGTAGGGGAAAAAGTTGGATCATCACTCTTACCACTTCCTCCAGCCTCTTAGGCTTTGGTAATTGGAAAATAAGTTTCTTTATGAGATTTTTAAAGATTTTCTTAACTACCTCCCTCTTGAATGAATATGGTTTGTTTAATTGATCCAAGAGTAGGTGGGTGATAGCTATCTAATAGGGTATGAGGGTATACTACTGGAGAAGGTGGTGGTGATGATGGTGGGTGGAAGAGGAGGTGGCAAGGGATCTGAGCTCGTCTCTCAAACTAACTGGTCAGCTTTCCCCCATTGACACGACTGTCCCCGACCTCTTCTCAAAACTTTTATGGCTTGAACTTGAACAACTGGTCTTGAAAATGTAACTGTTTGACTTCTTCTTGTAGACTGGTCACCTTGTTGATTAATTTTTCAAAGGTTTTAGTGTGAAGCCCTTGAGTATGAAAGCAACCGGGTCATGGATATTCTTGAGAAGAATTTTGATGGCATGTTATTCGGATAGCTATGGTTCGCATTTCATACTCAGGTAATGCCACCTGAGAATATAATCAACAAGGGACTCATTGGAATTTTGTTTGGCTATAATGAGGTCGTCCATAATTACCCTTTGTTGGGCTCCAACAAATCTCTTGACAAAGAGCTACTCCAACTCAATAAAAGTCTTCACCAAATTATTGGCGTTGGTACCAATCGAACAACCACATCATAACAAAGAAGGAAAAGAGAAGTGTGTCTCTGCTACCGGTGTTGCAACAACCAGCTTTGAAATGTGCCATATGCTACGATGGGTTCCCCCTGACAACGAACATCTTGGGATACTGGACTGTGTCAAACTCCTCCGGTAAGGCCTACCCTTTGAAATGGATGAAGTACCCCAAGCTTGTGCCAACACTTCCCTCACTTGCTATTCCACCATCTATTTAATGTCCTTTTCATGCACAAAGGTACTATCTATGACCTTCCTATGCAAGCCACCACTATCTAATACAGGAGAAGTACTTTTGGGAGGTTCCTAGATGTGCAAAAGCTCAGGCCGCTAGGCCTCTATAGGACTGAGTTGTGATGCTGGAGTATGGTTTTGAAGTGCTTGAACTGCCGCTAACAAATCTTAAACCCTTCTTTCCATTCTGTTGATCTGCTCATCTTTCTATCTGAGCTATTGAAGGAGGTGATGGGTTGAGTGAGAGGTGTCTCCTTCCTTGACCATGACACCTTCCTAACTCTTATGGTCTCTTTGGAAGGATCCTTGGGTATCTGTTGACCTTACTTTTGGAGTGAGTTCTCAACCTCCTCTTCTTAGACTTAGGAATCTTCTAGACACTAAGAGCTCCTTAGTCATAAGACACTTCTAGTGACTAGGTGAACACTTATCTAAGTCTAGAGACTTAGAAGGGTTAATCATAAGATTAGGCCATGCCTTAGGACTTAAGGAAATTACTTATCATATAGCCTAAACCCAATCCATATGCACCTTCTCAAATCAAACCCAGATTCAAATCTCAAACTAAATATCAAATTTAAATTCAAATTTCAAATTTTTTTCCAAAATTAACTCTAAATGATGAAACCCAAAATCAAATTCAAATCCTATGACCCTTCCTAAGCCATATGAACCACCTTCATAAGCTTAGCCAAAACCCCCATTAAATCAAATCAAATTCAGTTTATTTCTTTATAAATCATATATTCCTTTATTTATATTCACAAATATAAATAAAATCTATATCAAATGACCAAAACTAAATTAAACTAAATCAAACCAAACCAAAACCCATTTTAAGCTAGATGGACCTACCTCTATGTGCTTAACCAAATTATCCTTCAAATTGATCCAAACTCAATCAATTTTCTTATAAATCAATTGTTCCTTCATTTATATTTATAAATATAGATAAAATCTAAATTCAAATGACCAAAACTAAATTAAAAACCAAATCAAAACCCATTCTAAGCCCTTTTAGCCAATTCTTTGGACTTAGCCAAGTTATATCCAAATCAAGTCAATACCAATGGATTTTCTCTTGAATCAATCATTCCTTCAATCTTCTATCCAAATATAAATGAAACCTATAATCATCAAACCAAATTCAAGTCAACCCAAGTCAAGCCCTACTTAACCCTTTTGACTTAAAAATTTTAAATGAACCAAAATCAATTGGACTCTAAATTGATTGCAGTTGAATTTATATTTCAATCTTAGGATCATATATATGTTCAATTAAACTAAAATCAAGTCAAAACCAAGTTAATTAACCCACATAGACTCATTTGACCTAAAGTGACCTAAAGGACCTTTTTAAGCCAAGTTCTAATCCAACCCAAATTGGATTGAACCAACCCCATCCAAGCCTCATATCATAACCAATAATCACCCTAGAGTGATCAATTACAATGGATTGGATCAAACCAAATCAACTTGGTCACTTGACCAAGTCAACCTTAAGCCCAAATAAACTAAAGCTAGCCAAAACTCATCCTATGCTAAATTGGCTAAAACTATTAATTCATATCAACCCATGATCAATGTTTGAACATGACTTGACCATCAATTGAGCCAAACCTAACCCAACCTAGCCCAATTGACCCACTTAGCCCAAATTGACCTTAAAGGTCAATTTGGCCTAAATCTAAATTAAATCCAAAATTGATTCAAACCAAAGACTAAATTCATCTTCAATTAGCCAATTGAACATGAATCAACATATAACCCAAGCCAATTTAGCCAATTTTTGTTAAATTAGTCAACTTGATCCATTTGTCCCATTTGATTCTAAATGAGCCAAAATTAATTCTAAGCCAAATTAAATCAAATTGATCATACTAAAATACTTTAAATCATCATTTGAACCTAACCTAAGCCTTGGTTTGACCTAATTTGACCAATTGGTCAACCTAATCCAACATGATTCAATATGACCCATGTGACTCAAATTGAGCCAAATCTCTTGAAACCAAGTCATGACCTATTGGGAGTTGATCAAACCTGACCCAAACTCACTGGGATCAGCCCAAAATTAGCCCAAACCAAATTGGAGCCAAAATCAAGATAATTCCTCTTAGAAATGACATCCCATATGTTACCTCACCCAAAGAGAGCAAAGTCCACTCCTCACCATCCTTTGCATTCAATGGAGCTGATCCTATAGGTGAAGAAGAAGACTTTGGAACTAAATCCAAAGTCCTCAATCAAGCCATCACCACCCAACCACCTCCCCATCACCCTTAATGAAAAAATTTGCCCTCCATGAAAAAGAAAGCTAGAGAGGCCCCATTGAATAAATTCTGCTTTCATTTAGCTTCTAGGAGCTTCCTCAAGCAAAGAGCATCCCTTCCCCACTTCCTTTGAGCCATTTGGACTGAAAGAAACATTAAATCAATGCTTTCCCGGTGAGGAGGCAGTGACCATTGGAGAAGATGACGTTCCAAAGGGAGGCAATGGTTCAAACTTATTCCAAAGCTCCCTCTCACACCAAGGAGATCGCTCGAATCTTCATAGCTGCCAGAAACCATCCCTTGTGAGAAAATTTCATCAAACTTTAGTTGGCCTTAAAGAGCTTTGTCTATGGTAATGTATGCACAATTTTAAAAATTTCTCATAGATTACCCTCACATTTTTCATTTTATATCATCCCCATGTGAGTCGGGAAGTTTTCCAATGAATATCGCCACAAAATCATGCCCGTTTGAACAAAATTTCATTCAAATTTCACAAAATCTCATTAATTTCACTGTTCATCATCCATTCTTCTCATTGTTTTCATCACCGGGAGGTGGGAGAAGCAGTCACCATTTGATCTCACCCTAGTGGGATCGGATGGTCCAGATGTCATTGCAAATCGTGTGATTTCAACCCTTAGATCACACGGATCAACTGAATCGCACCCAACGGATGGTCCGATCGATGAATTGCCATCGATTTCCTCAAAATCACACCGCCAACTAGTGTGCATCGCATGCCACGTGGGACCGCAGCACTCAATGATGTAGTGTCGTGTGCCAATGACACGGTTAAGTGGGAAAATCACTTATTTTCTGATTTTAAAATTTATTTAAATTACATGAAACTTTGAAAATTCATAAAAAATAAAATACCTAACAAAATTACAAATAAGAGCTCATTGGATTTGTCTTTTGAGAGAAATCCAACAAATCAAAAATATCCAAATTTCACTAAATTGTTTGAGCTTAATCTGAGTTTTAGTGAAAATCAAATTTTATCAATTAAACTCAAAAAAACACATCAGATTGATTGGAAATTTTCAAGAATTTGAATTAAAGTTAAAATGCATCCACAATAAAAATTTCAAGTAAAAAAGATTTTGGATTGGAAGATATTGCATTCTGAAGTTCAAATAGTGAAAATAAATTAATGGATTTTAAAAAAAATCATGGAAAATCACTTAAATCAGTTGAAACTTTGAAAAATTATAACAAATCATAGAAAAATTATAAAAATACAAATAAACATTCATTTTGAAGTTATTTCAAAGGAGGATTTAATAAAAATATTTTCAATTGATTTTGAATAATAATTAAGGCTTAATTTGAGTTTAATTAAAAAAATTAATTAGCTTAATTAATCCCTAATTACTCAAATAATTAATTCTAAACTTTCTAAGGTTGATTAATGGGATGACCCCTACCTTCCATAATTTTCTTGGGATTTATTGCTTTGTTAATTAAAGAAATTGATTATCTCAGCCAAACAGCCTTTATTACTTTCTTAATTAATTAGGTGATTAATTAATATGCTAAATAGTAAGAAAACCACTAATTAAACTTGCAAATCATTGTATAACAGTGAATGGGCATAGGAAATGAGATTGGGACCTCTTTCCTAATCTTTTACTCTAATTTCATTTCATTTGAATGGAAATTAATTAATTTGGGATTAATGGTTTAATTCATTAATTAAAATGGCTTAATTAATCAAATTAAAATCAAAATCATTCCGGAACTCATCCAATTAAGTTTCTTGGGTAGATCTTTAGGTGTTTAATAACCTAAAACTATTTAAGGAAATTATGGCTAACCTACATGTGTGGGGAAGCCATAAAAGTACTTAATCAAGTTCTTTAATCTTATTAACCACTAATTGTGAGCCAATTACATTAGGCCTTTTATTTCTTAGGGTCATTGCTGATTTAAGTTCCAATTCATGTGCATATCATGTTGTTCTATAATTAATTGGTTAATTACTTTAAGGTAATGTAGGTAAGGGGTAATTAATGGACCTAATTCATATTGTAACCTAATTAATCTATAAAATCAATTAATTTCTTTTCATTGAACCAAATTGATTATATGGAAATGGTTAGGAGCAGCAAATGATTGAATCTCCTCTTTTCTCTAAATCAAATCAAACATCCAAAAATAACTTAATAAGAAGCATTGGTTTACTTTAAATGATTATATTTGATATGATTGTCCTTAGGAATTAGTTTGATTGAATGAAATATGTGTTTTATGCCTTATTATTCCTTTCCAATCATATTAATGATGTGTGTCATGTGGTTCCATGCATTCATGCTTTCAAAATATTTAAACTCAAATGATTTCCTTTATGTTAAGCTTGCATGTGTTGACTTAATTTATAATATGTATTGGTATTATCACTATTAAATCAAAAATTATTTTCAAAAGCTTATAAATTAATTACAATATTTGGAATTATATTAGTCATAAGTATATATAAGCTTGCATGTGTTCTAGTTTAAACATATGATGTGGAGTTCTCTTTCTTTAATTCACATATAGATTTGCATAAGTTTGAACATTCATAAGTGTATAGTCTATTTAAAAAGATAAAACACTATTTGAATTCATCCTTACACATTTTTATATCAGAATTGGGATAGAACTTCAACTCATATGTATAAATAAATTCAATTAAGAAAGATACAACTTTTGCATGATTTTTCATTCTTGTAGTCATTTGTACATTAATGTGTATTTAAGAATAGTGGGTACATCTAGTTTGGACATTCGGGAATGCACAGCTTTAAGTAGCCCAAGGAGATCTTTACCTCACTCTTCTAGTTAACAATGGAAAAGTACTTGCTTAAAATTTTTATACACTTGTGTGCATTTAGCTAATGAGTGAAAATCCCATTTTCTATAAAATACATATATGTGCCTTTCATTTAAAGTGTGTTAAAAGAGATATATTGCATGTATTAGTCATACTTAGGATTCAATCATATGGATGTTACATGTGATGGAAAGGAATAATGTGATCTATGTCATGTGTTAGTAGTTCATTCAATATAATCTTAAGATGCATTTCATATTGAATGGAATCATTTAAAGTGAACCTAAACTTAGGTTTAATTTAAAATATATAATAATTCATTCACTAAAGAGAACAAATTAAATTAACATGCTTTAGAAAGTAGCTTAGGGTAGGGATGAAAGAGAGAAATTCTCTTTCCTCTCTTTATAACACTTAGTTACTAAGTGTAAGACATATGAAACAAAAGAAAATACTAAGTAAAATTCTCAAATCAATTAAACCACTTAAAGTGAAATCAACCTCTTATGACTAAACATCCTTTCACATTTATAAAATCATAGCCTTAATGCCTAGTTAGGACATACCACACAAGCCTTAACACACGCATTAGAATTAAGTCACCACTTTAGTCCTAGGTTAAGACAGTGTATGTTTGGTGTATATTTTATTTTGTGATGTAATATTTTAGACTAGATGTTAGGGTGTATGCTTCATAGACTAGATGGTAGGACATGATTAGCCTAATCTTATTTTTGGCAGGGGATTATGCTTAAAGGGGCAGCTTAAAAATAAATATAAATACTCTTTTTGTAGGTTGCTTATGCCCCTAAGCATAATCCAAGTTAGGATAGGTGGGCTTGGCTACTCATGTGCAGGGTGCTAAGTCCAAATTATGATATTACTGCTTCAGTTGTATGTGTGTTTAGCTAACACTTATTTTACATGTGAAGTTAGATTTACTTTTCTTATTTTTAATGTAATTTTGGTTTAGGAATTAGGATTAGTGCTATGGGGGCTTAGATGAGCATTGGATAGAAGGCTTAGTCCTGGGGTGCCATGTGATGCCTCGATGCCTACCACATCAAAGGGAGCAAAGATATGAAGAAATGAAGGAGACATGAAGAATGAAGACTTGAAGACCCCCATAGCATTTATTATTTGTAATTATAATTATTCTTTTATATACCGGAATGTATAAGGGTAGAGCTCGGCAACCCATTTTCTCTTTTTGGGGTGTACAATGGAACCCTCGCACTGGCCTTTTATTCTTATGTGGTAATCTATAGAATTGTTTGATGTTGTGTTTA
Source organism: Cymbidium sinense (assembly GCA_021442155.1). Taxonomy (NCBI): domain Eukaryota; kingdom Viridiplantae; phylum Streptophyta; class Magnoliopsida; order Asparagales; family Orchidaceae; genus Cymbidium; species Cymbidium sinense. Next base: position 106,823,510 of record CM038223.1, on the reverse strand, counting down.
GATTACACATTATAAATAACATACTTTTCTTAATTTCTTATATGTTTGCTTTAATGTGTGGCCTGGATGCGATTAGGCTCTTAGAGTAAAATTAATTTTTCTACCCAATTAATAACTCATAATTAAAATTTAAAATAACTCATAATCTCATCATAAAGCCTAGGTTTTAAATAAGATAATTAAAAGATTTAGTAACCCCTTAGCTGAATGGTTGACTGTCTCATAACATGCATACATATTTTTCTCTTGAACATGAAGGATCTTCATCCTTGCACGATATAAGAATGCTTGACCTGTGAGGGCATCCCTTGCGGTAGAGAATACCTTCTTCTAGCTGATTTGGCCCATAACTTATTTTCATCATACATATAGGCATCAAAATCCTAAAGCCTTTGTCAAAATGAAGTGTCAAAATTAAAATAAAATTTGAAAAGATTTTGCATTTGTCGATTAATTCATTACTCATACCATTCATGCTTTAGTCTCTTAGGGAGTGGGTTTAAGGACTCAAGCCTCTTTTTAAATAATAATTGTCTAATTAATCTTGAAAAATCATATGAATTGCTTACATGGTTTTAAAGCGTAGGAGGAGTTAGCAGGCTACCACTCCAGGCGGTTGTAAGCAGTCGGGTGGTCTATTCCTTTTGTGGAGGTAAACCATATACCCATCTTTGCTTAGGCTTAGGATGTACTTTAGCTTATGTTAAAGCTCTCTAGATTTAGGATGAGGCTACTGTTTCCTTTGGGCTACTAGCATAAATCCTTATCTCTTAGGCTTTTTCACAACCTTGTATTATTGGATTATAAGTCATAGCTTTCTAATAAAATGTCAACTTTAACTAAATTAATCTCTTCAATTTCAAACATATAAAGCCCAACCATAAGATAGATTAGAATGCTCACTAGGCTTCCTAATATCATGAGCATTTCCTACTTATTCCCTTTGGCTTCAATAATAAGTCTTCTCCTTGAGTTTTCCCACTTGAATTTCTAAATACAACAAATCCTTTAATAGTCTAGCCTTGAAGTCTTTAGAGACCTTTCTACTTTAATCGAGAGTATTCCTAAGGGATTCCATCTCTTAGAATGTAATTAACTATGAGGGCTTGCCTCCATAAGGAACTTAATGAACAGGCTTAAAATAAATCTTACTTTACTTTTCATGTAAAGTAGGGGAAAGATCTCTAGTATATTTGAGGACCCATCATGCCTTAGGAGTCCTTATTAGTCAATTAGGTCCATTATAGGGTGGTGATTTCTATCTTTTTAGATAGTGCATTATTTCTTAATGTCATACTCAATCACTTCAATAAATACCCCCTAAGATTTGTGTGGTGTCCCACATCCAAAAATAAACACCATAGATTTTTCTTGCTACACCATCGGGGATGAGTTCCTCTCTCCATATTTAGTAGGCATTATTGTCTCCAAGCATCAATAGTAGACTTATATTTTATATAAGCCCAAGACTATCTTTTTTTCTATTGGCACTTAGCTTATTTCATCTTTAAGCAAAGCTAGCCAACATCCTTTAGGTTTTAGGACCTCACTCTGTGTAGGTCTTAAAACCCCTTTTGGGTTCCCCCAATAGGTAAAAAAATTAACTAAACTAAAAGAGATGACTGAAAATTTTAGAACCTCTTTACCATCATCTTGGTGAGGCAAGGTTCATCCCATAATAAATCCTTTGCAAAAATATTGCTTTCAAAAAGTACTTTCGAAATTAATTAAAATTTCACATGACAAAAGATTTGAAGAGAATTTTGAAAAGATTTATAAATAACCAAACCTCATGTAACAATCTCTATAATTTTCACACAGAGGTTCTTTTCAAAACTTAAAATCAAATAATTTTAAAAATCCATTTTTTTAAAGCATAATTTTGAAAATAGCTATATCCATTCAATGCACCATGGTTTACTGAATTAAGATTCTATTTTCAAATAAAATCATGACATAAAAATTGAAATCCCATTTAAAACATTCCACATGTGCTAAGTTGGGGTTCCCCCTTTCAAAGAGCAATGTCACACACAAAATTCCATCTTTGAAAAATAAAGTATGAACGATTGAATTCCATTTAACAATACCTAAATTTGTTAAGTGGAATTCCCCTTTTCAAAATCAAAACACATTGGACTCTACTTAACATACCCACATTTTTTAAGTAGAGTTCTCTTGTTCAAATCACAAATAAATTAAACACAATTGAATTCCATTTGACATGCCCAAATTTGTCAAATGAGAATTCCCTTTTTATAAAATTGAGCATCATCATTTAAATCAAATATAACATACCACATTTGCTAAATGAGAGTTCACCTCTTTCAAAATGAAACAAATACCAAGTCACACTTACTAAACATACCACATTTGTTAGGTAAGAATCCCAATTTTGAATTAAAATCAAACACATTTTTGGACCTTACTCAACATACCACATTTTTTAAGTAAGAGCCCTATCTTCAAATCAAAGCAACAGACACACTTGAGCCTACTTAACATAAAAATTTTGTTAAGGGTTTCACTTTTCAAATCAAAACAAAACATTAAATATTTTGGATCTTACTTAACATACCACATTTGTTAGGTAAGAATATCACTTTCAAAAATATTAAACACACTTGAGCCCTACTTAACATACCAAATTTGTTAAGTAAGGGTCTTATTTTTCAATATCAAATGAAAATACATCAAACACATTGGGCTTCACTTAGCATACCTAAATTTGCTATGTAAAGATCCCATTGTCAAATCAAAACAAATCAAATATCTTACAAACAATCATCACAAATAATAAAAATGCTTTAAAAAATTATTTTTCAGACATGCTCTTGAATCTCACTTAGCATACCTGAATTTGCTAAGTGACATCATATCAAAATTTTCAAACAAAGGATGAACAAAACAAATTCATCTCCAAAATTTTTGCAAGATGGATTGAACCCCACTCAACATACTCAAATTTGTTGAATGAGGGTTCTAAATTAAAATCAAAACTCAATGGCAAAGTGTCTCTTCAAAATTCTAAATCTCTCCAAATCAATGAACCTCACTTAACATACTCAAACTTATTGAGTGTGGGTTCAAATTATAAATTCAAATAAAAAATCAGTGATTGAAGGCCAATATGAATGTCAAAGTCTGATTCAGTTATATTTTCAAACACAGAGATATCAGAGCAGTCAGTTCAGTTCAATCTCCAGTCAGTACAGTTGCTATGGCACCTAGCAAGTTTATTTTCTCTTTCCCCTTCAGTGTAGACTTGGCCTTGGATCAGGCCAATCTCACCACAATCGAGGCCACCCACATGATTTACTTTGGTCATGGCTTCAAGGAGGTTAGGATTACCTGTAAGGGGAAAGCCCTCACAATTATCAGTAGGGAGAAGGTGACATGGCAGAAGCCACTCCTCCATTTTGATGTTGAATCTGACCCCAAGTTTCCCTCTCTGAAGAGGAAGGCTGTGGAGGTCCCTGTCGCAGTGCCAGTGCCAGTTCAGTCTACTTCTATTGTTCCTACTATAGCTCCAGTGTGAGCTATTACCTCCTCCTCGATCCCCTCAAAGGGGAAGGCTATCTTAGCATATGAGATAGTCTACCCTACCTTTGAGGTAGGTTCCAGCTTCCGCATCGCACCACTCTCCCACACCCAATGCCACAACAAAAGCAGGAAGATCATGCGACACCATGAGAGAGCGGCCATGAAGGTAGATGCCGCATCACATATTGCTGAGGAGGGTTCTCCTCGAGAGATCTCCCCTTTCTTGGGTGGTACTAGATTCGACCCCCTCTCCGATTTAGATGGAGAGGAGGATGCTAGGAGGATTGTTGCATCTCCTCCACCACTAGCTTACTATGAGGCACTAGCTAGGAAGAGGAGGAAACCCTATGCTAGCCTCAGGATAGTCCTTTGCTAGGTTAGCAGAGCCTACGAATGCTCAGAGTCTGGTACACTATTTGATATGAGGTTTGTGATCCTCAAGAGCATCAATTTCTAGATCCATAGAGAGAGGGCCACCGAGGCCAAGGTTGCAACCCAGTGATAATGAAAAGAGGAGTACCTGCCTCATATTGATTTCCTTGATTGGCCATCAGATACAATAATAGTACTCACCCGGCACCACCCCATCGGAGAGCTCCATTGGAAGGGAAGTCAGTGTTACCCCATCACCGCTCGTTCCCATCCACCTGTCCATCCTCCTTCTAATGTTCCTACCAAGGTTCAGAGATCTGCATTCGGGAGAGGAAGTCCTCATTGGTGATCCAGTTATAGCCTAAGGATCCCACTCCATCTACTCCACCTGCTGAGGTGAGGTTGAGCTCTCCCATTTGACCTCCCACTTCAATTATGACGAAGAAGGAGCGACGACACAAAGTCATCATGGTCGTGCCACCACCATAGCCACAACTGTCACCACCAGCAATAATAATAGAGGAGGAGAGGGGACACCAATGTAGTTCTCATGGCAATCGATCCTCCTAGTCAGGGTGTACCATCAGTAGGCAGCATATATTGCATATATTTAGCGAGCATAGTTCCGATTACTGTGAGTCTTTGTGCTCAGCTAGAGTAGGAGATCATTCACTAGATGACATCTTAGAGGACTACTTTACTAAGAAGAGATGACTTATGGGTAATGATCAATCATATTTAGAGGAGGGGAGGGAAGCTTTTGACTCCGATAAGGATGATCTTCTAGAGGATTTAATCGAAGCCCACAAGGTCGATACTCAAAGCTCCCTCCACCGATACCATCAGAGTTAGGAAGGTACTGTGGTTGAAGAAGATGATGTCGTCCATTCAACCCAACACCTCCTCTAGCAGCTTAGGCAGAAGGATGATCAAATCCATAGGATGAAGAAGAAGGTTGAGGATTTGTTAGTGGTAGTACTAGCACTTCAAAACCAAGCTCGATTACATCCAGCCTATGGAGGCAGCGGCTGAGCTTCTACATCTTAGAACCCCAAGTACCTCTCTGATAGATCAGAATAGTGGTAGCCTGCATAAAAAGGTCATAGAAAGCATCTCACCACAAGAGAGGGACATTAAACAAATGATGAAATAGCAAGTGAGGGAAGCATTGGTGCAAGCCCGAGGTACCAAATCCATTCTAAAGGGTAAACTCCACCCAGAGGAATTTGATACAATTCAGTATCCCAAAGGGTTTGTACCACCTTCTTTCAAGGTCAAAAATGGCAGTGGGAACCCTCAACATATAAGCACTTTAAGAGTTACAATGTCAAAGGCGATGCACTTCTTTTCACATTATTAGTCTTTCGATTGCATTGATTGGTATATGCGCCAAATGGTCGAAAGTCATTTCGAGTTGGATTAACTCTTCATTAAGAGGTTTGCTGGAGCTTAGTAAAAGGTGACTGTGGGCGATCTCGTTGTAGCACAATAAAACCTCGATGAGTCCCTCATTGATTATATTCTTAGGTGGTGAAACCTGAGTATGAAATGTTAACCACAACTGTCTGAACAACATGCCATAGAAATTTTTCTTAAGAATATTCATGGTCTAGTTATTTTCATGCTCAAGAGATTTATTATAAAAACCTTTGAGAAGCTAATCAACAAGCTAGTCTATAAGAAGAAGTCAAATAGTTACATTTCCAAGACCAGTTGTCCAAGCCTAAACTATAAAAAGCTTTTGAGAAGAACCCAGTGGTAGTGGCATCAGTTGATAGGGGAAAGCAGCCAGTTAGAGTTTAGTTTGAGAGAAATAGATCTCAGCAACCTCTATATCCATCACCTCTGCCACCACCTCGGCCATCATACCGGCCACCACAGCCACCTCAATGACCATCACCACCACCTCCTCGGTAGTATACTCAGCAATGGTACTCCTATTCACCACCAGGTAGCTGCTATCCACCTACTCTTTTAGACAAGTTAAATAAGCCATATTTATTCAAGAGGGAGGTAGTCAGGTAGATCCTTAAGAACCTCTTAAAGAAACCTGATTTTTAGCTACCAGAGCCTAAGAGGTTGAAGGAAATGGGCAAGAGTGATGATCCTCACTTTTTCCCTACCACCATATGTTAGGCCATGTCTTAGAGGACTACATCACCTTCAAAGATTGGCTTGAGCACAGCTACAAGTCGGGTGCCATAATTATCCCTAATGATTACTTATTAGAGCAACCATCTAGTTCTATTAGAGTAGTCCTTAGGGATACATGTGATCCTCTCAATACAAAAGAAGATTGAGATATTTTCTAATTCCAAACCTCTAAAAAGATTGTTTCTAAGATCAAGAAACTCTCCTTTTACGTGCCTGAGATAGCTCAAACCTCTAACATCAAGGGAGGTGTGCAAGTTGCCAAAGACAACTTGGGGAAGGTGGGAACTCAACAACAGCAGCAGCAGTCCACACTTACTCGAGATAGTTTAGTAGTACAACCATCGACCGAGTCTAGGATTCCCTCCACCATTGTAGCTACTACTTCATCCAGTTCTTCTTCTGACAGGAGTGTTGTAATAGCAGACAAAGGCACTAAAACCCTTACCCCACTTACTTTATTTGATTTCTATCATGTACCTCCATCTAAAAAGAAATCAATGAAAATAATAGATTCCACTCATATCTTGTCCATTTTTTATGCTCTTTATTTTATTCTATTGAAAGCTCTCCAAGTCTAGAAAATAATAATAACTCTAATAATTCTAATCCTTTCTCTTCTGATTCAGAATTGGACTTTCCTTTTCTGAATCAATCGAGTTCACCCATTGAGATTGAGTTGGAAACCGACTCCAAGGGTCCCATAGGAGAAGCTGTAGGTATACCCGATGAGCAGGTAGGATATTTTGCCAACCCACCGCATGAAGCTACTAAAGTCAACCTACACAGTGGCAAAGTTCTACCTCCTAAGGTAGCACCTCAGGATAAGGGTAAATAGGTCATTGGTTCTAGTGAGCAGATAGCCCCTCCATAAGATGCTCCACCCATGGATATGCTTATAGAGGACTAACCTAAAGTGGATTACAATATCCTTGACCAGTTAAGAAAGCTGCCAGCTAAGCTAAGTATATATAACGCTCTCATCTTATCCAAAGAGATGAGAGAATCTCTCATCAAGGCTCTACTTGATCCTGAGATTTGCTTAGCTCAGCTGACCACTACTAGAGAGGAGGCTCACTATTCAAAGGACATCCCAGGAGTCACTTTTAGTGATGAAGACTTACTTTTAAGGATGATCAAACACAACCGTCCCTTCAACATCACAATGGACATGGGTAGATTTAGACTGTCAAAGGTGTTGGTTAACCCAGGTGTAGCATCCAACATTATGGGTGTAAAAACCCTTGCCTACTTGAGGATTGACATCTCCAAACTCAATTCAGAGAGGATGATGTTGAAAGGATTCAAAAGTAAAGGCGAGCCTCCATAGTGTTACCAATGGAGATGAGTGGAAAAGCTGAAGCCAAGTTTCACATTATAGACTTAGATACATCTTTTAATGCTTTGCTTAGGAGACCATGGATACCTAAAAATAACATAGTTATATCCTCTCTACATCGATGTATGAAGTTTGTGAGGTGAGGCATCTTGTGTCGAAATCTCAAGCCATTTTAGTTCATGAGGTGATATATAAGGATGCGACTACTCTCCCTCAAAATTAGTAAGTCTATTCTATGAACTTGCTCAAAGTTCAAAAAAAAAGAAAAAAAGAAAAATAAAGAAGAAAAAAAGAAAAGAAAGAAAAAAAGGAAAATGAAAAGAAAATAAAATAGAGTGAAATAGACTTGGAGAAGTGGGCGACATTAGATTCCACCCATAGTTATTACTCCATTGAACATGTGGGTAGGATGACCGACTTCCACCAGTGAGGAAGAGGCATTCAAAGCATACATATGGGTGGAAAACCTCCTTATTGGCCACATAAGAGATATGTCTATTTGTTATGTAAAATCTCAAGCCATTTTTTAGTTCATGAATTGATATATGAGGATGTGACCTACTACCTCCCTCAAAATCAGCAAGTCTATTCTTGTGAACTTGGTCAAAGTTCAAAAAAAAAAAAAAGAGAAAGAAAAAGACAAATAAAAGAAAAAGAGAAATGAAAAAGAAAATAAAAGAGAGCGAGAAATATATTTGGAGGAGGAAGTGGATCCTGATATTAGATTCCACCCAGTTCATTACTCCATTCGAACATGTGGTAGGATGACCCGACCTCCACTAGACAGAGGAAGAGGCCAGTTCAAAGGCAGTTATATGGGTGGAAAACCTTCTTATTGGCCACCCAATATGAGATATGTCCCAACTACCAAGAGTACACCTACTATCCATTTAGACTTAGAATATAGTTCATAGGATGAGTCTTATATGGTTACACTAGCACTCTTCTATAGCATTCAGTAACACTTAGCAATGATGAAGCACGGGTTCCAAAGCAAAGCATGAGTGTATCCAAGTCTATATGTAAAATAGTCATGCATCAGTTGTGAACCTTAGCTCTAACCCCACTTTCCTCATAAAAAGTTGATGGTTTAGTAGTTAAGGAAGCCCCTAAGTCATCCATAGATGTAAAGACTCAGAGGTTCTTTCTGGGAGCATCTTCCTCAAGTCAAGAAGTTGATGTAGTACTTGAGGATGATTCATATAAAGATTTAATTGAATTACCTTTAGATTGGTACTTGCCTTGTATTCTAAATTTAGCAAAGAAAGGATTGATTCCACATACATGGTCCAAGCATAGATCAAATTACTTTGAAAGGTTATGGAATAATAAATGCAAGAATCCTTAATCAAGAATAGGACTAGGATTTGGTACAGTGGGTCCAGTCAATGATGATGATTAATGTCTAGTCATCACCAATCATTTGGAATTTGATAGGTTCTTTTCAAGTCACACTAACTCTTATTAGGAGGTGTGCTTAGAAACTTTAGATGACCCAAATAATTTTCTAGTCAAGGATGCATCGTTAGAGTTTGAAGAAGAAATCAAATCAAGCATTGATGAACTCAAATCAACTTTAAAGAAGATGCAACATATATGATTCTTGTTGAACCAATATGAAACCACTGACTTAGATGGGCTATTGATTGAGTTTAAGGACTACTTTGCATGGAGTTATGAAGAGTTTGCATCTCCTACGCTGATCCACAAATTAGAGAAGAAAAGTGTTAACTATCTGCAAGCTCCTAGATGCATGTGATTAAACATTGAACAATAGGTCATTTCTGAAGTCAAGAAATTGATCGATGTTAGCTTCATCAGGGAAGAAAAATACCCTACCTGGTTGGCCAGTGTCATCCTAATTAAGAAGAAGAATGGCCAAATTTGCATATGCGTTGACTTTAGGGACTTAAATAAAGCATGTCCAAAAGATGAATTTCCACTATCGATACAGAGCTGATGGTGGATATTGCCTCATCTCATGCAATCTTCTCCTTCATGAATGGCTCATCTGGATACAACCAAATAAAGATGGCCCTTGAAGATGAGAAAAATACTACTTTTCGAATCCTGATTGAAATATATTGTTATAAGGTCATGCCTTTCTTAAAATGGTCTACATCTTATATGATTTAATCTTTGACAAACTCATTCATCATCAAGTTGAGTGTTATGTCGATGATCTCATAGTCAAAAGTAAAGAAAAGGAAGACTGCCTTTTTAACTTGCAAGTAGTTTTCAAACAGTTAAGATAATTTATCCTCAAAATGAACCCTCTAAAGTGTGCATTCAGAGTAGCTTCAGGGAAGTTCCTTGAGTTTATTGTCCGACACTGGAGAATCAAGATCGATCTAAAGAAGATCAAAATGATACTAGAGATGACACCCCCTAAAAGCCTAACTCAACTCAGATCATTTCAATGGTGGTTGGCATATCTAAGATGCTTCATATCCAACCTATCAGGAAGGTGCCAGCCATTTTCAGTACTTATTAAAAAGGATGCCAAGTTCAAGTGGGATGACAAGTGTCATCATTCCTTTGAAGATATCAAGTACTACCTGATGATGCCATCAGTTCTAGCAGCCCCTATTCCGGGTAAGCCACACATCCTTACACTACTACATTAGATGACTCCCTTGGTGCTTTGTTGGCCCAAGCCAACAACGAAGGGGAAGAGAATTCTCTCTACTATCTCAGTCATCGTCTAATCCAGAATCAAGTGATTAAATTCCAGAATAATTTGGTTTTGAGTTTGGTTAATTAAGCTATTTAATGAAGTGATTAAATCATTAATCAATTTGCAAATTAATTAAGTCTTTATCCAAATGGAATAAACTTAGGGGTGAAGATTGGAAAAGAAATCCTAATCTCATTCCTTAAGTCCATTCAATGTTTAATAATAATTAGCAAACTTAATTAATGTATTTATCACTATTTAGTACATTAATTAATTATTTAATTAATTAAGGGAGAGATTAGTGAATCATACAATTCTCCTAATTAACCAATAATACATTCTAAGAAAATCATGGGAGGTAGAGGTCATCCCACTAATCAACCCTAGGAAGTTTGGAATTAATTGCTTAAGTAATTAAGGAGTAATTAACTAATTACATTCACAATAAAACCCAAATTGAGTGAAGGTTACTATTCAAAATCAATTAAACTTAATTTTATATTATTCCCCTTTGAATTATCTTTAAAATGAACTTAAGTTTGTATTTTTTTTTAGATTTTCTACAATTAGTTATAAATTTATGAAGTTTCTATGATTAATGGTTAATTAAAATAGCCTAATTAATTAACTAATCCCATCAACACCATATGGACTGCTGAAGTGGTACGCTTTCCACATGGCTCGATGAGATTAGTTATTTAAGTTGTCACATTCATTTGTCGAATCATGCGACTTTCTCCCGATCGATCAGATCGGATGGCCATGATTAATCCCCTGGTTTAGGCTAAAATTAGAGAGGGATCAAGCATAATTAAATTACAACCGTCCATTATAATCATGTAGAATGGATGGTGTGTGATACATCTCCTCCCGAGCGGTGAGAGACGGATGTCGTCTATCGATCATCGCTAGATCCGAGCTCACCTAAGCTTGAATGGAGTTCAAACTCACCTCAAACCTTCAGAGGAGCACAAGCAAGAGATCCAACGGCTAAGATCTAATGAGATTATAATTTCCTTCATAAAGGACCAAGAAATTTTTAGTTTAGGATCGGTTTTGAGCAATACCTCACTGGAGGCTATCACCAGCGCTTCCAACAGAGGAGGTAACTTAGTAGTAGAAGCCTGTTGAAGTATCAAGCCTTGATTTGAAGTGGATGGCTCGTTGATCAAGCTCTCCTCAATGGCAAGCTTTGATCAAGTCCCCTTCCATGGCTTTGACTTGGGAAACACCTTGGTTGAGCTCGACTAGGTGCCTTAATGGTGCTTGCAAGTTTAATTTTGGTTTAGTGGAGAATTGGATGAGTTGGAGTTGGCTTAGACCTCCACTATTTTGGCTTTAAAGAAAATTGAGAAGGAGAAAATTGAGGGAGCTTGGGAATGCTTTACAAGGCTTAAAGAAGCTTGCTTTCAATTCCTAGAGCTCAATCGAATTCAATGTCTCTAGTTTGAGTGGTAATGAGGGGAAGTATATCTCCCCCTCCTTGGATCGAATGTTTGAGACTAGCTTTGTCATTTTAGCTCAATTTCTAGGATTGATTGATCAGTTTGGGTTGTTAGACACTCCATGTGATTTTTTTTAGGCAGAGGAGTGGAGGAGAGGGAGTGCTCATGTGCTAGGTGAGTGTATCAGGTGATCCAAGTGCCTAGTGTGCATTTGGAGGGGTCAGTTTAGCTTTGGGTTGGGTCATGTTCACCACCTCCCTTGGTGTCCAAGTGGACCACTCGGAAGATGTCAAGTGGTCATGAGAAAGAATTGGCCAAATTCAAAGTGAATTTGGCCTAAGGACAAAATGGTCATTTGGCCTTGATTTTCATTTGGGTAGATTTAAAATGATTCAAAAATAGGTTTGGCCAAATTTCAAGTGATTTGGAGTTCATTTGGTTTGAACATTAACGTCAAGTTGGGTCAATTTGGGTTAGGTTGACAAATTGGTCAAATTGGGTCAAACCATGGGTTAGGTCAAGTTCAAATAATCATTTAGAGCCTATAGGCATCATTGGTTTGGTTTAATTTGATTTATATTTAGTTTTGGTTCATTTGAGTTCACTTAGGTCAAATGAGCCAAGTTGACCCATTTGACCTAATTAAGTTAGGTCATGGGTTAGTTTAGGCTTGGTTGATCATTTGAAATGTATTGCAAGCTTTGGTTTGAATCAATTTTGGTTTGGTTTTATTTCAAGTTGATTTGGCCTTTTAGGTCAAGTTGGGTTCATGATCAATTGGGCTATGTTGGGTCTAGTTGGCCAATTGAAGCTTTGGTCAAGTTCAATAAGTGATTTAGAATAAATTTGATCCATTAGTTGTAATCAATTTGGCTTAGATCAAGATTTGACCCATTTTGACTTTTTAGGCCAATTTGAGTCAACTTGGGTTAAGTGGCCAATTTGGTTTAATTTGGCTCAATTGATGGCTTTATCATGTTCAATCATTGATTATGGATTGGTCTAGATTAATGGTTTTAATCAATTTGGCTTATAATGAATTTTGGCTAGTTTAGGTTTCATTTGAGCTAAATGTTGACTTAGTCAAAGGCTAGGTTTGACTTGGTTTGACCCAATTTGAGTGATTGATCATCCTAGGGTGATTATTGCTCACAATGTGAGGCTTAGATGGTCTTAGTTCAATCCAATTTGGGTTGGATTAGAATTTGGCTCAAAAAGATGCTTTAGGTCACTTTGGGTCAAGTGAGCTTAAATGAGTCAATTGGCTAACTCACATATGGACTTATGATTGAAATATAAATCCAATTGCAAGTGATTGGAGTCAAATGTGTTTTGATTCATTTGATAATTTCAAGTTCAAAGGTTGAATATGGGTTTGACTTGGGTTAGTTTGATGATTGAAGTTTATGATTATATTTGGGCATGTGATTGAAGAAATGATTATTTGAAGATAAAATACAAGGGTTTGGATTGATTTTGGAATGATTAGGCTAGGTTCAAGAATTTGACTTGAAAGAACATAAGTTGGATTTTGGTTAGATTTGGATTTGAGTTTTGAATTGATTTTGGTTATTTGAATTTATATTTATTTATATTTATGAATATAAATGAAGATATAAATGGTTCATGAGAAAATATTTTGAGTTTGGTGTGATTTGAGCTAAGTCCATAAGATGGAATCAAAGCTTAGGAAAGATTTTGGATTTGAAATTGATCATGGGTTTCAATCATTTGATTTAGAATTGATTTATGATTTGGATTTTGGAATTGATTTGATGATTTGAGAAAATCACTTGGGTTGAAGTTGATTTTAAGATTTGATTTGAAATTGATTCATGATTTAAGAAAATCAATTGAGTTAAAATTGATTTAAGGTTAGATTTTAATTTGAAATTTGACTTGAAAGAAGGAAGTAAGGATTTGGGTTCATAATATAGGGTAGGCAAGTCCTCCTAATACACCTAAGGCATAACCTATTCCTATGGCTACCACTTCTCAGTCTCTAAGGTTAGGTTAAGTGTTCACCTAATCACTAGAAGTGTCTTAAGACTAAGGAACTCTCAGTGTTTAGAGGAGTCCTATGTCTAAGATGGAGAAGTTGAGGCACTCTAAAGTGAGGTCAACAAGGCACCCAAGGTGTGGTGTGACAAGGCATACCGCGTATTGTGTTGTTGATCGAGATGATCAATAATGCTCGAATGATCGCAAGCGCTAATAAAAATGATCTACTCCTAAACTTGAGGTGTAGAAGGAATCAATAGCTTAGTGCAATTCAACTCTACTTATGCCTAAGACATAAGAGAGTGAAGGAGGAATCCACTAGGGATTAAGTATATGAACCTTCCACTAGGGGAAAAAGGCTCAAATTATCCACTAGGATAAGAGGTCTAATTTAATTTGAGTCTCGTTGGAGAGAAAATTGATTTGATTTGTTGATTTATGATTTGGTGCTCCCCTCGGAATGAAAATGTGAACTCTCCACTAGGGGAGCAAGTTCAAGTCATCCATTAGGGATAAGAGGTTGTGAAATCCACTGGGGGATTAGAATTCGGGATCTGCTGAGGGTGAAAATGTGAACTCTCCACTAGGGGAGAAAGTTTGGATTGATTTGAGTTGATTCCCCTGGGGGAATCGAAAAGATTTGCATCTTACTGAGGAGAAACTGATTGATTTGATTTGTTTAATTTAGCTGCACTAGGGAGGTTGATTGGATTTATTTTGTTTGTTTAGTTTGACTCCATTAGGGAGGAGGGTTGAATTTATTTCAGATTTTAAATTTTGAATTTTGAGATGGACCCTATCGGTTTGTGATGGACGCAGTAGGGGCCATGTGACCACTAATTTACCAATCCAAAGGGGTAGTCTACCAACCATATAGTAGGACTATCTAACCAAAGGGGTGTCTTTCGATTCATAGCAGCTGATTCAGGGAAGAAAGCATGGGACTCACATCTTTTTGAAGAAGACCAGGGGAACACATTGAAGGTAACATGTTAAGCCAACCTAGGGCTGACTACAAAGTGAATGCCACTGGGGGACTTAAATTAGCTTAAAGATAGTGAAAGTTAATTTTATTTTTAATTATATTTGATCGATCCCATCGATTTACAATGGACTGCACTAAGTAGGGGCAATGTCGGCCTTGACCTAGCTCAGATTTATCAATCTAAAAGGGTAGTCTACTAACCACATAGCAAGACTATCCAACCAAAGAAGTGTCTTTTGGTTTGCATCAGCTAATTCAGGGAAGAAAGCATGGGGACTCACATCTTTTCTAAATAGAAGATCGCTGGGGTGACACATTAGCAAGGTAACATGTTAACCCAGCCTAGAGTTGACTTCTGAGTGAATGCCACTGGGGGACTTAAATCAGCTCAAAGATAGTCAAAGTTAATTTCATTTTTAATTATATTTGATGGATCCCATCAGTCTATGATAGGCTGCACTGAGTAGGGGTTGTGTTGGCCTTAACCTAGCTCAGATTTACCAATCGAAACAGAGTAGTTTCCCGGTTGAGGGAAAAACTATCCAACCAAAGGGGTGTCTTTCGGTTTGCAATGGTTAATTTAGGGAAGAAAGCACGGGGACTCACATCTTCCACTAAAAAAGGCCATTGGGATAACACATTAGCAAGGTAACATGTCAACCCGACCTAGGGCTACCCGTCAGTTTGCAATAGTCATATAGAAAGAATGTGTAGTTGACTTATATCTTCCAGAGAAAAATGACTGTCGGGGTAACCTATTTGTGGCAAAGCAGATTAAACATGACCTAAGGGCAACTATTGAGAGAGTGCCGACCCGGGGACTTATCTCTACTAAAGAGTAGTGCAATTCTATAGTTTCTGACACTACCCTAAAGATAGGATGCCTACTTGGAAAAGGGGCCACTCGGAGCTTGAATTCCTAATTCGCAAGTGAATTAATTTGTTTATTTATTTTATTTATTTACACAACCCTATTGGTTTGCAAGGGATCATACTAAGAAGGAGCTTATATCAGCCTAGATCTATCTTAGATTTACTAAACTAAGGGAGAATTTGTGCATCTGCTGAATATATTCTCCAACCAGGGGTTAGGAAAGGGGACTGTCCATCCAAGAGTAACCCCAGTAGTGTCTAAATGGGTCGCAGCGATGTGATCCAAGTAGAGTGCCCAGTGTGGGAGGGGTCGATAAGGGCTTTATCCAAAACCCGGAGAAGATAATATCTATATAAGTATTTAGTGGCCAACTCAAGGAGAAAGTATGGGGACTCACATTTGCCAAGAGTGGTGTATCCACCAGGTGAGTCACTATCAGCATAGAAAACATCAACCAACCTAAAGTGCTCATCGATTTGTGATAATTAGCCTAGGAAGAAAGCATCGGGGACTCACATCCTCCACTGATTACCGGGATACTGCCTTCACTCTACAAAAAGCTATGACCTAGGCTATGAGTGAATGCCACTGGGGACTTATATCAACTCAAAAGTAGTCAAGAGGAAAGGAGCCTTAGGGGGACTTATCCTAAACCTCAAATATACTCAACCTAGTTAGTGCATGATGCCTAGTTCAAGAAGAAAGCTTGTAGGCTTACATCCTCTTAAACAGAGTCAACATGAGGTAGCTTACTCGTTGGCAGTGAGGTCTACCAAACTAACAAGGCACTCATCGATTTACAATGGTTAAGTCAGGAAGAAAGCATGGGGACTCACATCTATCGAACAAGTGACCATTGGGTGAGAGACTAGCAAGGTAGCATGTCAGCCCAACATAGAGCAACTAATGAGTGAGTGCCATAGGGGGCTTGCTCCCACATCAAAATATCCTAAGATAAAAGATATGTGTTTATTTTTATTTATGTTTGTGTTAGAAGGAATAGGATTCCTCTCGAGTTCTCTTACACATATCCTAAAACATGTTGGGGAATTTGATGAAATGGGGCCATGAATGGAAATTACGATCCCACCAAGAAAGGATGCCGCTTTGGTTCTCTTACACCAAACTTAGTTGTGCTAGTCAAAATATGATGTCTCTTGGGTTCTCTCACACCTACTCTAGTAGCGCTGGCGAATCATGTTCAATTTGTGTTTGTGTTGTGAAAGAGGATACGATGCCTCTTGGGTTCTCTTACACCTACCCTAAACACGTCATGGTGGATTCACAAACAAGCAAACAATGCTTCAAAAGAAGAGAATATTTTGATGAATTGGAATAAAATTTTTGAAGATAATTATTTTCAAACATGATTTTATGGGTAATATTTTTTCAAATAGAGCCCATTAATTGGAAGTATCGGCGTTCCCTTTACAATCAATATGCTGATAAGATCCTCCTTGGTAGGCCTTCTCTATGACAAAAGGGCCTTCCCAAGTGGGTTCAAACTTTCCTCCCATCTTCGACAGCAATAATTGGTCTCCTAAACTAACAAGTTCTCCTACTTGAAAAGCTCTAGTGACCAGCTTGTGTGAGCTTGAATCATCTTGGCTTTATACAACTCGAGGTTCTAGCATGCCCATAGTCTCTCTCCAAACCTTTGAGCTCTTCTAACCGCAACTTGGCATTCTACTCTGTAGTGATTTTACTACCCATTGCTATCCTTAGTGATGGGAGTTAAACTTCTAATGGTAGAATGACACACACCAAAGGAGAATGGGTAGATTGAGTTAGAGTTCTGTATATGGTGCGGTATGCCTACAAGGCTTCAACTAACTGCTCATGCCACTATCGCTTGTTGTCATCAAGTGTCTTCTTTAATATTTGGATGAGAGTTTGTTGAATGCTTCGCTAGCCATTTCTGTAGTAGATGGTGAGTATCTCCAATCATATGTCTTCTGCAAAAGCTATTGATCTTGGTGCTTTTGAATGCGCATATATTGGATATAATTTGTTGAGGCACCCAACCTATATACGATATGGTTCCTAAAAGAATTCCATGGCGCCTAGATGAATCGGCGACCCTTGGAAGAAGGAGGATCGACAGGACCCACAATGTCGCATCCAACACTCAAATGGCCATGAGGCCAATGTAGATGTAGAATGTTGGGTGGTTGATGTAGACCACACATGTACCGAATTGATGGCATCTCCTAGCCATCATGCAATCTGTAATCATCAAGGCCGTAGTATCCTAGTCTCTGATCTTTGCTTTCATCTTGGACCGGATTGATGCGCTCTGATAGAGAATGTACCTCCATGATCTTGGGCTTCATGTTTGTATAAAATAGCAACTAATATTTGATCAAAAAGATATCGAGAGGAGCATATGAATAAGATGAATGGTTGCCTCCAATCCGCCTCATCCTTGGCTGCAACCTCCCTTCAAGAGAAAGTCTCGATGAGTTTAACATCAATGGGATAAGACTTGTCTATTTTGGACCCTTATTGGAATGGACTCATCTTCTGACATGCCAATTCCTTGGCAAGTTTGGCCAAAGCATCTATTGTGTTCTCTCCTCAGGGACCTTGTAGATGGTGACCTCGTGGATTTGGGCCAACACTTCATGGTGTAGGTAATGATGAAGCTTAGTTTTAGAACCTTATAGACCCAATGGTTGATGACCAACCGAGAATCCATAGATATTGATGCTTGACACACTGTAATGGCTAACCTGCATCACAATAAAAGCCTCATACTCGGCTTCATTGTTGATACAAAGATAGTATAAGAATCTCATCACATCACGGTCTTGAGTTAAAAGAACTATTCCTACCCCTGTCTTTCTTAGAAGAGTAGATCATGGTTCTTCTCCTTTTTGAAAGGAATTTGTACCATCAAAATACATCTCCTGATAGAGGTTGTCAACCTCCCCTAAGCTCATGATTTGTTCATCAGGGAGATCATCACTATGGAGAGTCAATAGGAAGTGGGTGTGCTGTTAAGAAATCTATTAGTGCTAATCCTTTCACCGCACGGAGGGGTTTGAATGTAATATCGAACTGTGAGAGAATCATGGACCGACATGCCAACTATCCAGATAATGTCGGCCGTGTCATGAGATACTGCAAGGATTGATTCTTGAAATCAAGTTCACCTTATGAGAAAGCATGTAATGCCATAGCATTTGGGATGCAAAGATTAAAGCTAGGCAATATTTCTCAATAAGTGGATAGTTTGCTTTAGCAGATCAAAAGATGACTGAGGTAGTAGAGAGTGTTCTCCTTCCCTTCATCATTGGTTTGAGCCAACAAATGCCAAGGAGTCATCCAATGCAAAGAATGTAGAGGATAAGTGGCTCAGATAGGCCGCTAGAACTAGCTTCACCAAATACTACTTTGATGTCTTCAAAGCATGTTGCACTTATCATCCCACTTGAACTTAGCATCCTTTTGACAAGTGCTGAAAATGGCTTGCATCTCCTCGATAGATTGAGATAAAGCCTTAGATATGCCAACGCCTTGGAAAGATCTGAGTTAGACTTTAGGGGTGGCATTTCTAAGATGGCTTTGATACTTTCTAGGTCTATCTTTATTCCCCAGTGTCGGACAACAAACCCAAGGAACTTCCTTGAAGCTACTCTGAATGCACACTTCAGGGGGGTTATTTTGAGGTTGAATTATCTTATTTATTTAAAACTACTCTCAAGTCAAAGAGATGGTCTTCCTTTTCTTTGCTTTTGACTACTAGATCATCAACATAAGCATTCAACTTGATGATGAATGAGTTCATTGAAGATCTGAGTCATGGCCTGCTGGTATGTAGCACCGATATTTTTAAGGCCAAAAGGCATGACCTTATAATAATAGATTCCGATTAGGGTTTGAAAAGTAATGTTTCTTTCATCCTCAGGGGCCATCTTGATTTGGTTATAGCCAAATAACCCATCCACAAAGGAGAATACTGCATGCGATGAGGCGATATCCACCATTAATTCTAGTATAGGAAGTGGAAATTCATCCTTAGGACATGTCTTATTTAAGTCCCTAAATCATGCATATGCAATTTGGCCATTCCTTTTCTTAATCGTACACACTACAACCGTGATAGATATTTTTTCTTCCTAATAAACCATGATCAGACTTTCAAAATGACCTTGTTCATTTCTAATCGCATGTGTCTAAGCTTGCTTTGATAGGTTAGCATGGTCATTGCTAGTTTATGGACTCTTAGAGATAATCGCATCTCTTCATAGCTCCATGCAAAGTAATCCTTAAACTCCAATAGCCTAACTAAGTCATTGGTCTTTCTTCTTCAACAGAACTGATGTATAGTGGATCTTCTATCTCGAGGTTAATTTCTTTGAGCTTATCAATAGTTGAATGGATTTCTTTTTCAAATTCTGGAGGTGCATCTTTAATTTAAAGATCATCAAGATCATCTAAAGTTTCTAAACACACCTCCTCATAAGAGTTAGTGTAGTTTGAGATTATCCTCGATTTAGATAATGGTGACAACAAGAACCATCACCATCGACCCACCATTAAATCCTAGTCCGATCTTGATTGTGCATCCCGCCTTTATTGTTCCATAGCTTCTCAAATACTGACCTATGCTGACCATGTATAAGGAATCAAACCTTTCTTTGCAAGATTATGAACACAAGTGAGTACCAATCAAAAGGTAATTCCATTAAATCTTTATATGAATTATCCTCAAGTTCTACATCGCTTCTGACTTGATGATGATCCCAATAGAATCTCTTGGCTTGACATCCATGGAAGACCTGGGGGGCTTCCTTAACTACTAAACCTTCAACTTTTGAGAAGAAAGAGGAGCTAAAGTTCCCAATGGTTTTACATAAACTGATAATACATTCATGCTTTGCTTGGAGGTCTGTATCATTTCTTGAGTGTCACTCCAATGAAACCCACCGAGAGGGGTGTGCTAATCACATGAGACTCATCCTCAGCTGATTCCAAGTCTATGTGAATAGTACGTGAACTGAACATCCTATGGTCGCCAACCAAAGGGTCTTCCACCTCTGAACTTTTGTATCTACCTCCTCGTGGAGGTCAAGTCATCCCCCATATGTCCATGGTGGAATAACTATGGGTGGAATGTACATGCGCTCTACTTCTTCCTGTCCCTTTCGCTCACTTTTTTCTTCTTTCTTTTTTTTTTCTTTTTCTTTTTCTTCTTTTTCTTTTTTTTTTATTTTAATTTTGACCAAGTTCATAAGAAAAGGTGTTTCGAGGAAGATAGTAAGTTGCATCTTCATGTATCTCGACCTCTCTAATTGAAAATGGCTTTTCATCTCCTTTGACATAATATTCGAATCCATCTCTTCGAAACTTGATGCTAATGAAGGAGGATGGAATCATCTTTTTTGGTGTATCCAAGGCCTACCGAAAGCAAAGGAATGATGTATTCAAATCAATTATATAGAACTTGGCTTCAGTCTTCCAGCCACCTATTTCCAAAGGTAATACTATGGAGCCTAAAGCCCTCTCACCTTATTCATTGAATCCTCTCAACATCATCCGATCTCCTCGAAGTGCAGAGATGTCAATCTTTAAACAGGTAAGGGTCTTTGGACTCATAATGTTCACCGATGCACCTAGATCAACTAAAACTCTGAAAAGTCTGAATGTTCCCATATCCATTGTGATGTAGAGGGGACGATTGTGCTCCTTGTCCCCTGAAGAAGGTCTTCATCGTGAATGTGACTCGGGCTTCTCTTGAATAATGCCTCCTCTCAATAGGATCGCTAAGCAAGCATATCTTTGATCAAAAAGAGCCTTGATTAATGATTCCCTCATCTCTTTGGATAAGACAAGGGCATCATATATGCTTAACTTAGATGATAACTTTCTTAGGTGAGCGAGGATATTATAATCAACTTTGGGCTGATCCTCCATAAGCATATCCATGGGTGGAGCATCCTATGGAGGGGCTTCTTGCTCGATGGTACCAATGACTTATTTTCCCTTATCTTGAGGTGCTGCCCTAGGAGGTAGAACCTTGCTACTATAGAGGTTAACTTCAGTGATCTCTTGTGATGATTTAGTGAAATATTCTACCTAATCGTCAGGCTCACCTATAGCTTCTCCTATAGGACCCTAGGAATTAGATGATTCCAAGTCTATCTCAAGAGATGAACCCATATTATTCAGAGATGGAAAGTCCATCTCAATCGAAAAAAAATGATCGAGTTGTTATAATTATTTAGACTTGAAGAGTTTTCTAAAGAGTAATTAGACAACCCATCAAAGTGATGTAATTCAAACTAGCTTTATTCCTCAATTTCTTGGATTTAGAAGGAGGTACATAGTAGAAATCTAGTAAAAGTAAGTGGGTGAGGGATTTGATGCCCTCATCATCGATACAAGATGTCTACTAGAAGAGCTAAAGTAGAAGTGTCGGCTAAAGTAGTAGTTGCAATGGTGGACTGGAGGCTAGACTCGGTTGGTGGTTGCACTACTTGGCTATCCCAAGCTAATATGGGTTCTTGTGCTCCTACTCTCCCTTTCCCAAGTTATCTTTGGCAACTGAACCTTCCTTGATGTTGGAGGTTGGCCACAAGAAAGTTTCTTGATTTTGAAATAATCTTTTAGAGGTTGAGATAAGAGATATCCCAACCTTCTTTATTTTGAGAGGATCATGTATCCCCAAGGATTACCCTAACATAACTGGATGGTTGTTCCACTAGGTATTCCTTTTTGGGATAACTATGGTGCGACTTGTAGCTATGCTCAAGCTAGTCCTTAAATGTAAAGCAATCCTCCAAAATATGGCCTAGCATGCGGTGGTAGGGGCAAAAGTTAGGATCATTACTCCTGCCCACTTCCTCCAGGTTTGTAGGCTTGGTAGCTAAAAATCAGGTTTCTTTAAGAGGTTCTTAAAGATTTTCCTGACTACCTCCTCTTAAATGAATAAGATTTATTTAGTTTATCCAAAAGAGTAGGTAGATGGTAGCTTACTGGGGGTGGGTATGTGTACTACTGCTGAGAATATGGCTGAGGAGGAGGTAGTGAAGGCCATGGAGGCTATTGTGGCAGCTGATAGGATGGCCTAGGTGGTGGTAGAGAAGGTGGAAGTGATGGCTGTGGAGCTCGAGGTCTCTCATCGCTCACGGTTTTCTTCCCTTTGTCCAATCTTTCTTGGCTTCTTTTCATAGGCTTCTACAGCTTTGGCTTTGATGATCGATCTTGAAAAGGAAGCTGTCTGGCCTCTCCTTGTAGACTAGCCACCTTGTTGATTAAATGTCTTGATGGTGAAACCTTTGAGCATGAAGGCAATCGTGTCATGGATATTCTTTAGTAGAATTTCAATGGCATATTGTTTAGACAGTTGTGGTTCATATTTCATACTCAAATTGCACCATCTGAGAATATAATCAATGAGGGACTCACCGGGGTGTTATTGTGCTACAATGAGATCACCCACAGTTACCCTTTGCTGAGCTCCAGCAAACCTCTTAATAAAGAGTTGCTCCAACTTAGTAAAAGTCTTCACTAAACTATTGGGGAGTTCAGCGTACCAATCAAAGGCTATGCCTACTAAACTGCTGACAAAAAGATAGAATAGTAGTGCATTACCAGATGCAATAGTCGAAGTGTATGTCTGGCGTGGGGCTCACGCCATCAAAACTCTTGAAAGAAGGAGGCACAAAACCCTTAGGATATTGGATAACATCAAATTCTCTAGGGTCTACCCTTTGGGCGATGAACCACCTGCTTGCTTTTCCTCACTTGTTCAACCATGAGTTTAATATATTTTCTTTATATGGGTACTATCCACCTTCCTATACAAGCTAGTGCTACCTTTCTCGAGGTGAACTCTTGGTTGATCCAAGACATGCAACAACTTCAAGCGGTCTCCACAATAATAAGATGTCTTTGCTTGATTTTAAATTGCTTTGAAAAATCTCAAGCCTCTTTCATCTCTCAATTTGCTCATCCTTTTATTTGAGTTGTTGAAGGAGGTGTTGGGTCAAATAGTATCATCCTGTCGCGCAACACCTTCCAAACTACTAATCGAAGAAGGACCCCTGGTATCAATCATATGCACCTCTGTTGAGTCTTCCAACAAATCATCTTCGTTGGGGTCAAAACTAACATTTTCTTCCTCAAGGTTAGATCAGGCATACCCTAAGATTTCCTTCTTCTCAATGAGATATTGTGCTACTATATCATCCAGGGGAATTTAATTACAGGTACAAATGATCATGGCGGGTGTGGGATCATCTTCATGAATGGAGATACATCTGACCTCCCCTAACACTAAAGTGCTAACCTTGTGAGGGCTATGCTCACTGGATGATACATGCTCATGGTTGTCACCTGATGTGGGTGGAGTGCTGCTCCTAGGAGGATCTATTATCATGGAGACAATGGAACTGTCTCCTTCTCCCTCTACTACTGCTACCTCGATGATGGAACAACTACAATGCTAGGAGGTTGCCACTCCTCTTCACTGGCGAAGTAGGAGGTCAGTAGAGAGCTCGGCCTCACCTCAATTGGCAGTGTAGATGAAATGGGATCTCTTGGCCGTAGCCGGATCACCAATGGGGCTTTCTTTTCCTGATGCTACCTTCATGGCTTTAGATGGAACTGTCAAAGATGGAACTTGCACTAAAGATGGCGAACGTGGAGTAGAGCAGCGTGATGGAGGCAACATTGACTCTCTCTGTGGGGGCTCACCATGATGGGTACCACCGTCAATAAATCTTGTCCTATGACCGGCTGGTAGCACCGATCGGGAAATCCATGAGGGCGAGGCTGACTGGCGTACCTTCCCTCTCTCTGCTAGTAACATGGCGATACCAGCCTCCCTCTCTGATGATATGCTCCCTACTATGAGGGATGAGATCATAGATCAAATTAAACACCCGTCTAAGCCCAACTTCGACATGAACTAAGGCGGCATGACCTCCTCTATCTCTTGGTAGGAGCCCATCTTGACTCTGGAGGTGACATGATCCTCCAAACATCTTCCTCTCCATTAGATCCAAAAGAGGGTGAAACTTGTTCTATGTCGGAGGAGATCCAGGTGACTCCTTTCGCAAATTGAGAGGCCTCCATCTCCTTGTGATGCACACATGATGCCCTTGATCTTGCAACATCTATTATGGCACTAATTTTTGCTGGGAGGAGCAGTAAGGGAACTATACCCTATCTCATAGGTAGGGGAGACTATCCTGGAAGCTAGGGTAGCTTTCCCTTTGGAAGAAGCCAAGGATTGGGTATTAGCTCGCACTAGGGTAGTAATGGGAACAACTGAATGCATGCTGGCGCAACTTCGTGGGAACTCCGCCTTCCTCTTTCAATGAGGAAACTTGAGTCTGAAGGCATCTCAACATGGATGTCTTGCCCTCCACATTCTCTGGCGGTGGTGAGGTTGCCCCTCACAAGTGATCGCCCCTCAAATCCTCAAGTGAATCGATGGGCAAAGTCGGTTTGGGAGGCTGGCCCAATCCAAGGCCAAATCCATCCCAAAAGGAAAGTGAACACATACTTCTAAGCATCCATTTAACCGAACTAAACGAGAAAATTGAGAAATGAGTTGAAATTAATTTTGAAAATAAATTCAAATTTTACTTTTTTGTATTGCTAACTTTTGAATTTTGATTTAGAATTTGAACCACACTCAACAATTTGAATATGTTAAGTGGGGCTCATTGATTTTAGGAGAGAGATTTTGAAGAGATTTTTGAGTTTAGAATCCATTTTCAACAAATTTGTGTATGTTGAAAATGGGTTCAAATATTTTGAAAAGATTTTTTATGCTTCCATTGGTTCATATTTGAATTTGATTTTTATGTTTGGGGACCCTTTATTCAATAAATTTGAGTATGTTAAATAGCGGGTCAATTGATTTTGGAATTTACTCACTTAGCAAAATTGGGTATGCTAGATGAGGTGTTTGAAAATAATTTTCTTTTTTACTTGTTTACTTATAATGTAATCATGTGTGAATTTAGAAATGGAATCTTTACTTAGCAAATTTGTGTATGCTAAATAAAACCCAAATGTGTTTGATTTTGAAAATAGGATCTTTACTTAGCAAATTTGGTATGCTAAATAAATCAAATGTGTTTTATTTTTTTTTTATTTTGAAAAATGGGATCTTTACTTAGCAAATTTGGGTATGCTAAATAGAAAATCCAAATGTGTTTAATTTTTGTGTTTTGATTTTGAAAAGAGGATCCTTACTTAGCAAATTTGGGTATGCTAAATAGAAAATCCAAATGTGTTTGAATTTTTTGATTTTGAAAAGAGGATCTTTACTTAGCAAATTTGTGTATGCTAAATAGAAAATTCAAATGTGTTTAATTTTTGTGTTTTGATTTTGAAAAGAGAATCTTTACTTAGCAAATTTATGTATGCTAAATAGAAAATCCAAATATGTTTGAAAAGAGGATCTTTACTTAGCAAATTTGTGTATGCTAAAAAAAGATCCAAATGTGTTTGGTTTTTGTGTTATTTTTGAAAGGAGGCATTTCTATTTAACAAGCATGGTGTGTCAAATGGAATCCAAATTATTTTTCTTTTTCAAAAATGAAACTCTCATTTGACAAATTTGGGTATGTCAAATGGAATTCCAATGTATTTGTTTTTACAAAATAGATTTTCATTTAACAAATTTGGGTATGTAAAATGGAAGTCAATTATATTTTATTTTTCAAAGATGAAATTTTTTGTGTGTGATTTGCATTTTGAAAAATGGAAATTCAACTTAACACATGTGGAATGTGTTGAGTGGATTTCAATGGTGTGATTTTGTTTGAAATAAAGCCTCCATCCAATAATTTGGTATATTGAATGAAGAGGGTTATCTTTAAATTTTTACTTTTTTGAAAAGAATGAAACTGACTTCAACATATATGAGATATATTGAAATGGAATTTCAATTTTATGATATGATTTAGATGAAATGTTCATTCAATAAATTTGGGTATATTGAATGAGGGTTCATTTTCAAATATGTACTTTTGAAAAGGTGATTTTGATTTATTTGGAAATGAAATCTTCATTCAATAAATTTGGGTATATTAAATGAGGATGTTCATATGTGCTTTTTGAAAGATGGTCTTTGATTTTGTTTGGAAATGAAATCTTCATTCAGTAAATTTGGGTATATTGAATGAGGATGTTCATATGTGCTTTTTGAAAATATGATTTTTGATTTTGTTTGAAAATAAAATCTTCATTCAATAAATTTGGGTATATTGAATCAGGATGTTCATATGTGCTTTTTGAAAAAATAATTTTTGATTTTGTTTGAAAATGAAATCTTCATTCAATAAATTTGGGTATGAGGATGTTCATATGTGCTTTTTCAAAGATGATTTTTAATTTTGTTTGAAAATGAAATCTTCATTCAATAATTTTGGGTATATTGAATGAGGATGTTCATATGTGCTTTTTGAAAAGATGATTTTGATTTTAAGTGGAAATGAAATCTTCATTCAATAAATTTTGGTATATTGAATGAGGAAGTTCATATGTGCTTTTTGAAAGATGATTTTGATTTTGAAAAGATCCCACATGTAACAATCTTGAAGATTGTTAGATGAGGTTAAGTTATGAAACTTTTTGTGCAAATATTTTATTGTGTGAATTTGTAAAAGTTCTTCTAAAAAGTGTTATTTTTATATAGGATTTATTTTTTTTTTTATTTTTGGAATAAAATTTACCTTACCATAAGGATGGTAAGAAAAAGATCTTTAGTCATCTCTTTTTATTAAATATTATTTTCACATATTGGGTAACCCAACAGGAGCTTTAAGACTTGCATGGAGTGACGTCCTAAAACCTAAAGGATGTTAGCTAGCTTAGCTTAAGAATGAAATAAGCTAAGTGCCAACAAAAAGGAAGAATAGTCTCGGACTCAATGATCATTTACCAAAGATGGAGATAGGACCCCAACGGAGTTGCTAGAAAAATCTGGTATTTTTTTATTTCTCAAACTTTGAGAATTTGAAAAATAAAAATGTTTGTATTCTTGAGACACCACATAGATCCGTAGATGTACTTATTAGGGTGATCGAGGATATTGAAGAATGATGTATTATCTCGAGAGATAGAAGTCGCAATTTTATAATAAACTTAATCACCTAAGAAGAACTACTAAGGATGATGGGTCTTCGAATGTACCACAGATTCTTCCCTTATTTTACATTGAAAAGTAAAGTAGGGTTTATTTTAAATGGGATTCGTTAAGTTTCCAATGGAGGCAAGTCCTCATAGTTAATTACACCTTAAGGAATGAGATTCCTTAAGAATACTCTTGATTATGGTAAATGATCATTTTCTCCAAAGATTTCAAAGATAGGAATATCAATCAATTAGTTATTTTTAGAAAATCAAGTGGGATTTGAGCAAAAGAAAAAAGTTATTATCAAAACCAAAGGGAGATAAGTAGGGGATGCTCATGATACCAGAAAACCTAGTAAGCATCTCAAACTATCCTATTGTTAGACTTTACATTTTTTAAATTGAGGTGAATTATATGTTTGAGTTGAATTTTTTTATTAGAAATCTAGGGCTTACAATTCCACAACACAAGATTGTGGAAATGCCTATAATGTAAGGATTTATGCTTGTAGCAAAATAACAACCTCATCCTAAATCTAGAGTTTGGCACAAAGCACATAAATATAAAAAAAAATGGGTATATGGTTTACCTCCATAGAGAGGATAAACCACAGACTTGACTTACAACCGCTGGGGTGGCGCCAACTAACTCCTCTACGATTTTAAATACATGTAGGCAAGTCTTATGCTCTACAAGATAGCTAAGATGTTATTGATTTAAAAAGACTAAGTCCTTACACTCCACTAGAGACTAGATCATGAAGAGCATGATTAATGAGTTAATCTAATGCAAAATCTTGTTAAGTTTTATTTCAATTTTTGGATATTTTTATTTGACATTGGCTATATGATTTATATGCCTAATGCATGAGAAATGGTTATGGGCCAAAATCAGAAAGAAGGAGGTGTGTTTCTACCATGACTCTCAAAGGTAAAGCCATTTTTTTGGCAAAGGTGGAAGCCCTCCATTAGCAAGACTGAAGCAAGATAATTGTATACATGATATGAGACATACAACATCCAGATAAGGGGTTGCTAAATCTTTTATTATCTTGATTTATGTCTAGGCTTTAGGTGAGGTTATGAGTTATTTAATTTAATTTTGAGTTGATTAATTGATAGAAAATTTATTTTTTTAAGAGCCTAATCCTCAAGATTCATCAAATAATGAAGAAACTAGAAATCACATGCCATCTAATTCCATCTAATTTATAAATTAGCAAGAAAAAAAAAGTGTGATGGGCTCCACCCAAAAAGAAATGGGTAGCTGAGCTCTACCTTCATCCAACCCGGATTATAAAAGAATAATTACAACTTAGAAAAAATTCATGTTATGGGGGTCTTCATTCTTCATTTCATCATTTCTTCCTTTCTTCGTGTCTTCATTTCTTCCTTTCTTCATTTTTTTCCTCCTTCATTTCTTTCTTTCTTTTGGTTGGTTGGGATGTCGTTGCTCCAAGGCTTCACATGGTGCATAAGACTTGGTCTTATGACCAATGTTCATCTAATCTCCCCATTCATTTATTCCAAATCTTAATTAAAAAATTACATCAAAATGGGAAAAGTAAATCTAACTGAAAATAAATATTAGCTAAACATACCACACAACCCAAGCTTATATGAATAATTTGGACTTAGCACTCCACACATGGGTAACCAAGTCCACTATCCTATTTGGATTATGCTTAGGGGTATAAGCAACATAGAAAAGCATTTATATTTTTATTACCCCTTAATCAGTGAAGACATGATTAGGCTAAGATCACCCTACCATCCAGTCTCGCTACACCTAACATCATCTAAAAATATTACATCACAAAATAAAATTAGGCATCAAACCCCCCTAAAATAGAAAAATGGTGACTTAGCCTAATGTGTGCATTTAAGGCTTGTGTGGCATGTCTTAGCTAGGCTTTAAGGTTAAAATTTTCTAAGTGTGAGATTCAATTTAGAAGGGTTTTCATTTTAAGTGATTTAGTTGATTTGTCAATTTTATTTGATGATTTGATTTAGTTTGAATGAACTTACACTTAGTTACTAAATGTTGTAAAGAGAAAAAAGAGAAGAGAACTTCTCTTTCATCCCTACCTTAGTAATTTCTAAGGTAGATTCATTAATGATTTTCTTTTAATATGTTTTATTATGTGTTTTAATTAACCCTAAGTTTAGATTTACTCTAAATAGCTATATTCAAATAAGAAAGGCATCTTAGGATTAATTAAGGTGAATTATTATCACATAACACACAACCATTCATTTCTTTCCACCATGTATACCATGCATATGAATAATCTTAAGCATAGCTATACATGCAATGCAAAAATTTAGCACACTTTGATGATGAATGCTAGAGATGTTGTTTAAGAAAATTTGGATTCCATGATGCATGTTTTTTATTAAGTAGAAAAGAGGGATTCTTTTATCCATTAAAAATGCACACATCCATATGTATAAAAGATATAAGTGAGTATGACCATATTTTCTACAGGGGTGTAAGGTACAAGACCTACTTACTTAAAGCCTCGCAACCTGGGATGTCGGTAATATACCACTTTTCTTAAATACATGTGAATGTACAAAAAGAAATAAATGGATGAAGAATCATGCACAAGATTTTATTTTGATTTGGTTGTGTAATTTACATGTGTAAATGTGGAGATCCTTCTTAAGTCATAACATAAAAATGCATAGGAATAGATTTAAGCAAGTGTTATGTTCTTTTCAAATGAACTATACACTTTGCAAATCCTATTCAAATCCATATTAAGAGAAGAGAATAAAATCACATAAAACACATCTTATAATCACATGCTATTATAGCTTCATATATAATCTTTGATTTATAGGTTTTTAAAAATAATTTTTAGTTTAATTGTGATAATAGCCACTCATATTCTTAACTTTAGCAAAAACATGTAATTTAACATAAAGGAAAACATTTTATTTAATTGATTTTTTTCAAAAGAGATGAATGCATGATTTCATATGGAAAACAACATTTAGCATGCTTGGAAAGAAATAAACTAATGTAAGCATATGACTTCATTCATTCAAATTAATTTCTAAATACAATCATATAAAATGGGATTATATAAAATGAATCAAAAATTTTTAAAGATTTTTATTTTTGGATTTGATCTGAAATGATTTGTGAGAAAGAGTTTGCTAGTCCTAACCCATTTCCCCCATGTGTGAATGGATTTAGTTTAGTTTTAGAATAATTATGTAGATTTTATGTTTTGTTTACGTGAAGGTGTGAATTAAATATATTAATTACCCCTTACCTATACCACTTTAACATAATTAACCAAATAATTATGAGCCAACATATGATATGCAACCATGGAATTTAAATCAGCAATGCACCTAAGAAATAAAGGGTCTAATGCAATTGGCTCATTTATTGATTAATTAAGCTAAAGTTTAAGTACTTTCATAACCATCCTACACATGTAGTTTGATTATAATTTCCTTTAAACTCTTGGGTTATTGAACACCTAAGAATCTGCAAAAATCAAGATTGTTTTAATAATTTGGTTTTGAGTTTGATTATTAAAATTAATGAAGATTAAATGGTTAATCAATTTGCAAATTATTAAAATTTTATCCAAATAAAATAAACTTAGGGAAAAAGATTAGAAGAAACCAATCATTCCCTAAGTCCATTCACTATTTAATAATGATTAACAAACTTAATTAATGGATTTATCTCTATTTTAGGTTAATTCATTTAATTAATTAAAGTGATTAGGGGTGAATCATTTCCAATTAACCCAAAATGGGAGGCGAGTCATCCCTCTAATCAACTCTAGAAGTTTGGAATTAATTGTAATTAGTAATTAGCCTAATTAAATTTCTAATAAAACCTAAATTGAGTGAAGGTTACTGTTCAAAATCAATTAAACTTAATTTTATATTATTCCCCTTTAAATTATCTTCAAAATGAACTTGAGTTAGTATTTTTTTTTTTTGGATTTTCTATAATTAGTTATGAATTTATGAAGTTTCTGTGATAAATGGATAATTAAAATTGCATAATTAATTAACTAATCTCATCAGCATCATATGGACTGGGCATGCTTTCATCGTGCGACGGATTATTATTTAAGTTCTCACATCCGTCATGTGCGACGGCTTTTCTCCATGTATAATCAGATCATTGCGATTAATCTCGTGGTTTAAACTAAAATTAGAGGATGTCTGATTAAATCAAACCATCCATCATGTAGAATGGATGGTGTGTGATATCTCCTCCCGCGTGAGCGGATATCATCCTCATCATGCTATCGAGCTCACTTTGGCGGATTCAAACTCACCCACACCTTTGGAGGAGCATCAAGAGATTCTAGATTGGGATTATAATTCCCTTCACAAAGAACCAAGAAATTTTAGTTTAGCGTTTTGAGCAATACCTCATTGGAGGCTATCACCTGCTTCAAGAGGAGGTAGCTTTCTAGTAGAGATGAAGCCCTGTTTATCAAGCTTTGATTTGAAGTGGATCTTGGTTGATTAAGCTCCCTTCCAATCGACTTTGATCAAGTCCTTCCATGGCTTGGTGACTTGGAAACACCTTGGTGAGCTCGACTTGCCTTGGCGGTGTTTGCAAGTTTAATTTGGGTTTAATTGAGGAATTGGATGAGTTATTCCCTCCCTATTTTGACTTTGAAGAAAATTAAGAAGGAGAGAAAATGGAAGCTTGGCTTGAAAGCTTGGACAATCTTGCTTGATTCTAGATCAATCAATTCAATGTCTCATTTGAGTGAATGAGGGGAGTATATCTCCCCTCCTTGGATAGATAAAGCTATCTTTATTTTTTAGCAATTACTGATTGATTGGTGTTTTGGCTATTAGATCCCATGTGATTCGTTTTGGCAGATGAGTGGAGGAGAGGGAATGCTGTGCTAGGTGAGTGTATGAGGTGATCCAAGTGTCCAATTTGCATTGGAGGGGTTAGTTTGGCTTTGGGTTGGGTCATGGCTGACCTAAACCCATTGGTTCATGTTCAATACCTCCCTTGGTGTTCAAGTGGGCCACTAGGAAGATGCCAAGTGGCCATAAGAGAGAATTGGCCAAATTCCAAGTGAATTTGGCCATAGCTTACCCTTTGACCTAAGGGCAAAATGGTCATTTGGACTTGATTTTGATTAGGGCAAATTTGAAATGATTCAAAAATAGGTTGCACTAATTTCAAGTGATTTGGAGTCTATTTGGTTTGAATTGGTTCAATTTGACCCATTTAGAAAAGTTGGGTCAATTTGGGTTTGACCAATTGGTCAAATTAGGTCAAACCACGGGTTAGGCTAAGTTTAAATGATCATTTGAAGCCTATGGGTATCATTGGTTTGGTTAAGTTTGATTTATATTTGGTTTTGGTTCATTTGAGTTTATAGGTCAAATGGGTCAAGTTGACCAATTTGACCCTATTTAAAATTGGGTTCATGGGTTGGTTTATACTTAGTTGATCATTTGAAATGTATTGCAGGCTTTGGTTTGAATCAATTTTAGTTTGGTTTGATTTCAAGTTGATTTGACCTTTTAGGTCAAGTTGGGTTCATGGTCAATTGGGCTGGTGGGTCTAGTTGGCCAATTAAAGTTTTTGGTCTAGTTCAACAAGTAATTTAGAATGAATTTGACACATTGGTTGCAATCAATTTAGCTTAGATCAAGATTTGACCCATTTTAATGTTTTAGATCAATTTGGGTCAACTTGGGTCAAGTGGCCAATTTGGCTTAGTTTGGCTCAATTGATGGCTTGATCATGTTCAATCATTGATTATGGATTGGTTTAGATCAATGGTTTCAATCAATTTGGCTTATGGTGGATTTTGGCTAGCTTTGGTTTCATTTTGGGCTAAGTGTTGACTAGTGAGGTTAGGTTTGACCTAATTTGAGTGATTGATCATCCTAGGATGATTGTTGCTCACAATGTGAGGCTTAGATGAGCTTAGTTCAATCCAATTTGGGTTGGATTAGAATTTGGCTCAAAAAGGTGCTTTAGGTCACTTTGGGTCAAGTGAGCCTAAATGAGTCAATTGGCTTGATCAAGGCTTGATTCAAGTTTGGTTGAACTCATATATGGACTTATGATTGAAAAATAATTCTAATTGCAAATGGGTTTTGATTCATTTGACAATCTCAAGTTCAAAGGATGAACATAGGTTTGACTTGGGTTAGTTTGATTTTTATTTGATGATTGAAGTTTAAGTTTATATTTGGGCATGTGATTGAAGATTGTTTGGAGAAAAAAAATTCAAGGGTTTGGATTGATTTGAGAATATTGGCTAGTTCAAGAATTTGACTTGAAGAGCATAAGTTGGTTTTAATTTGGATTTGAGTTTTGAATTTGATTTTGGTTATTTGAATTTATATTTCATTTATATTTGTGAATATAAATGAGAATATAAATAGGTTATGAGAAAATATTTTGATTTGGAGTGATTTGGATTTGATTTGAGCTAAGTCCAAAAAAAGGAGAAATAAGAAAAGATTTTGGATTTGAAATTGATCATGGGTTTCAATCATTTGATTTGGAATTGATTTATGATTTAGATTTTGGAATTGATTTGATGATTTGAGAAAATCACTTGGGTTGAAGTTGATTTTAAGATTTGATTTAGAATTAATTCATGATTTGAGAAAATCAATTGAGTTGAAATTGATTTAAGGTTTGATTTGAATTTGAAATTTGACTTGAAAGAAGGAAGCAAGGCTTTGGGTTATGGGGTAAATCCTAATATAGGGCATATTATTTGGCTATTAGTCTCTAGGGTTAGGTTAAGTGTTCACTTAATCACTAGAAGTGTCTTAAGACTAAGGAACTCTTAGTGTTTAGAGGAGTCATATGTCTAAGATGGAGAAGTTGAGAACTCACTCTAAAAGTGAGGTCAATAAGCTTCCTCTCAAAAAGGAGAAGAACCATAATCTAGTCTTCCAGGAAAGGCAGGGGTAGGAATAGCCCTTCTGAGTGATGCATGAGATTCTCATATCATCTATCTTAACTCTTATGAAGCTATGAGGCTTTGATTGCCCTAGTTAGTAATCATGCTATGCATCAAGAACATCGACATATTTGGGGATTCTCATCTAGTCATCAACCAAATCGTTGGGTCCTATAAAGTCTATAAGCTTAAGCTTCATCACTACCATAAGTACATTATGGAGTTACTAGCCCAAATCCCAGAGGTTACAATATACAAGATCCCTCGAAGAGAGAACGTAATAGCAGATGCACTAACAAAGCTTGTCAAAGAGTTGGCATGTCTGGAAGATGATTCCATATCAATAAAGATTCAAAATATACAAGTCATATCTCTTATTGATACTAAACTTATCGATAAATACTCTCATAAATGGTAGGTTACCGTTGCCAAAAAGGATGTGGAGCTAGATTTTCTATTCATGACTATCAACTAATGGCAAACTACCTTATTCCTATGCTCTCATCGATGGATCCTTATATCGGCAATCTTTTGATCATATGTGGCTACGTTGTTTAGACAAACACGAAGCCCGTAAGATCATGACAGAGGTACACTCAGGATTATGTGAAGCTCACCAATCCGGTCTGAAGATGAAGGCCAAGATCAAGAGACTGGGATACTACTAACCTATGATGATTACCCACTGTATGGACATAGCCAAGCATTCTCACCAATGTCAGGTGCATGGAGTGGTCCTACACCAACCACCCAACATTCTACATCCAACATTGGCCTCTTGGCCATTCAAGTGTTCTAAACATTGTCGATGGATCTTCCTTCTTGCAAAGGTCATCGATTCATCTTTGCCGCTATTTATTACTTTCCAAGTGGGCAGAGGAGATTCCTCTTGTGGAGGTCAAAGCCCAGCATGTGTTCTAATTTTTTAGGTACCATGTCGTATATAGGCTCAGGGTGTCTCAATGAATTATATCCGATAATGGTACTGCATTCAATAGTGCCAAGATCAATAACTTTGCTCAGAGATACAACATAGATTAGAGATAGTCAACCATCTATTACCCACGAACGAATGGTCTAGCAGAAGCTTTCAACAAAACTCTCATTCAAATACTCAAGAAGACACTCGATGATAATAAGTGACAATAGCATGAGTAGTTAGTTGAAGCTTTGTGAGCTTATTGCACCACATACAGAACTCTACCTCAGTCTACCCCTTTTTCCCTTAGTGTATGGGTCCAAAACCATTCTACCATTAGAAGTCCAACTCCCATCACTAAGGATAGCTGTGG
Organism: Cymbidium sinense; assembly: GCA_021442155.1. Taxonomy (NCBI): domain Eukaryota; kingdom Viridiplantae; phylum Streptophyta; class Magnoliopsida; order Asparagales; family Orchidaceae; genus Cymbidium; species Cymbidium sinense. The sequence continues at coordinate 106,787,794 of CM038223.1, read as the reverse complement.
GTAGCAAGATCATGACAAAATAGAATGCCAAGTTGCAGTTAGAAGAGGTCAAAGGTTTGGAGGAGAGACACTTATGAGCATGCTAGAACCTTGAGTTGTATAAAGCCAAAATGATGCAAGCTCACAACAAGCTGATCCGCCCTAGAGCTTTTCAAGTAGGAGAGCTTATTTTAGTATTAAGGTGACCAATTTTTCCCCATTGCAAGATAGGAGGCAAGTTTGAACCCACTTGGAAAGGCCCTTTTGCCATAGAAAAGGCCTACCAAGGAGGATTTTATCAACTCATCAATCATAAAGGAGAGCGCAAAATGCTTCAAATCAACATGCTCTACTTAAAGAAATATTACCCATAAAATTAAGTTTGAAAATAATTATCATTAATAAAAATTTCATTTCAAATTCAATCTCTTCAAACTGATAGCATTTTCGTACGTGAATCTTCCACGACACATTTGTGATAGGTGTAAGAGAACCCAAGTGGTATCCTATCCTTCATCAACACAAACACAAACTACTCACAATTCTCCCGTGTTATTAGAATAGGTGTAAGAGAACCTAAGAGGCATCCTATTTTGATTAGCACAACTAAGTTAGGTGTAAGAGAACTTGAGTAGCATCCTTCCTTAGTGGAGTTACATTGCCCCTGCAGCACGATTTCATCCATTCTTCGATGTGTTTAGGATAGGTGTAAGAGAACTCAAGCAGCATCCTATTTCATCTCTCACAACACAAACACACATGCATATCTTTTGTATCATGCTACTTTGATGTGGGATAATGCCCCCCGTGGCCCTCACTCATTAGCTGCTCTAGGTCAGGCTGATGTGTTACCCTCCTAATGTGTCACCCCCAGTGGTCGCTTATTTAGGAGGATGTAAATCTGCTATCCTTTCCTTCTTGAATTGACCGCTGCACACTGATGAGTGCCTTATTAGCATGGTAGGGCTTACTGCACAGTCGGTAAGCTACCATCATGTTTGCTCCATTTAAGAGGATGTAAGTTTGTTATGCCTTCTTCTTAAACTTGCCATCATGAACTAACTTGGTTGAGTATATCTGATAAAAACACATACACTTCTTTTCTCTCGTGCTATTTTTATTTTCTTAGCATACACAAATTTGCTAAGAATCCTATTTTCAAAACTTTTTGAAAAAGTACAACACACTTGGATTTTCTCATTTAGCATACCCAAATTTGCTAAATGGGAAATTTCATTTCTCTTTTCAAAATCACAAAATGATTCACAATGCAAAAAAAAAACAAAAAAGAACAATTATTTTCAAACATCTCACTTAGCATACTCAAATTTGCTAAGTGAGTAAATTCCAAAAAAATATCTCAAATCCAAAACAAAAACAAATTGACCCTTTACTTTAACATACCTAAATTTGTTAAGTAAAGGGTCCTCAAAATCAAAATTAAAATTCAAATATGAACCTATGGAAGCATCCCTTCAAATAAAAATATTTGAACCCATTTACAATATATCCAAATTTGTTTGAAAATGGATTCTATATCCAAGCAATTCCTCTTTCCAATCAAAATCTTGAAATCTATTCTAAATCATTTGAACTCAACGTAACATTTTTAAAATATTGAGTATGAATTCAAATTCTAAAATTCAAAATTCAAAGTCAACAGGAATCTGATTCAAGTTTATTTTCAACATTGCAAACTTTCGTTCAACGTCAGTTTCAGTTACAGTTCAATTTTAGTTTCAATTGACAAAGATGGCTACATAGAAGTATGTGTTTACCTTTCCCCGAGGAATGGACTTGGCCCTGGATCAGGATAGCCTTCCCCGTTTTGATTAAGCCCATGTCATTCATTTCGGATGAGGTTTTGAGGGGGCGAGGATTACTTGTGAGGGCACTCCCCTCACCACTATTAGCAGGATCATGGTGAGGCGGTCATTGATTGATATGCCCTTGGACTCTAATATTCCCTCATTGAAGAGGAAGGCAGTGGTAATTCCTACAGTGTCAACATTTATACCAGTGCCTATGACAGCACCACTGCACTCGGTTGTTTATCCTGCTGCCCTAGAGAGGGCTAGCACCCACTCGTTAGCACCTTCCAAGGGGAAGGCTCCCCTGATCCCAGGGATAGTCTCTCTTACTTTTGAGGTTGGGTCTAGTTTTTACTCTGCTCTCCCCACAAAGACTTTGAGGAGGAACAAAAATTGCATGATTAAGTGGTACTATACACGCATCACCAGGGAGATGGAGGCAGCTACGCGGTCAGTTGTGGAGGAGTTGTCCACTCTAATTTCCTTGATGGTTACAGCGACCCCATTTCATCCTCGCTCTAGGTTTGACAGAGAGGATGCTAGGAGAATCCCTACTTCACCTCCACCAACAGTTAAATTTTAGCCTACAGTTAGTCAAAGTAGGATGGCGTATGCCGGCCTCCGTTTGTTCTATGCTAGGTTGGTGGAGCTTAAGGACGCTCTGAGTCCGGGGCTCAATTTGACTTGAGGTCTCTTATCCCCCACAACATGAGGAAACATCTATGGTAGGAGAGGGCCAGGGAGGCCCATACTACAGCTCATATCACTAGCTAAGAGAGGTGGAGGTTTGGTCGGGAATCAGTGGCCTCTACACTCATTAATTTTTCCGATCAATGTGCTACCCACATCGATCACATAGACAGTATTCTATTTATAGGGACTACTCACCACAGAAGGAGAGTGCCTATTCCGAGAGAGCCAGTGGTGTCTCCACCACACTACTCTACCCTATCCGTCCATTCATGTTCGGTCTCCAATTTGTCAAGGCCATGAAGGCCACATCCGAGGAGAAGAGGACCCCGTTGGTGATCTGGATATGGCCAAAAAATCCCATTCCATCTACACTGCCTACTGTGGCAAGGTCGAGCTCTCCTACTCGACATTCTACCCCAGTTGTAGTGTGGAAGGAATGGCGACCCCAAAGAATAGTGGTCATCCCTTCACTATCACCACTGTAACAGGATTTGGAGATGGTTACAGCGATTACAAAGGGAGAGGGTGGCAACCCAGTTGCACCCATGATCATAGAACCTCCTAGGAGTGTCACCCCGTACATAGTCGGTGATAGTCGAGTGTATATCTTCTAATGAGTTACTCACGGGTTGATTCTTCGGAGGGAGGTGATTCCTCATACATGATGTGATCCCATCCGGTCAAAAGCATTTGTGCCAGTTCTGACATATTATTCTTTAGATGGCATAGTAGCTCACTATTTTATGTAAAAGAAGGAAATCCTAGGATACAATTAGTCTGATGAGGAGAATATCAGCTTTGATCTCAACAAAGATGATTTGTTAGACTTTCAGGTTTGCATAGATGGGGATCCCTCCTCGAGCAGCGACTATGGAAGGTGATGAGGCTGAGCAGGAAGGCACAGCCCAATTAGCTCGACACCTCCAATATTAATTAAAATAGAAAGATGAACAAATAGATAGGATGGTGAGGTAGCTTGAGGACTTGTTAGTAGTAGTCTCAGTACTTTAGAAATAAGGCCCAACAGTTCATCCTACTACTGTTGAGATTAGTCAGCCAGAGTTGGTGCATGTCTTCGACCCAGCTAAGACTTTACCTCCATTAGAATAATGTAGCACCAGTATGTATAGGAAGGTAGTGGAAAGTACCTCCATACAAGAGAAAGATATCAAGTCCATGGTTGAGCAGTAGGTGAAGGAAGCATTGGCTCAAGCGGGGGGATCATCAAAGGGTTGAACCAATCTAATTGGTTTGTGCCTTCCCAAAGGTTTTGATGCACTTCATTAGAGTGCAGGTGCAATATTACTGTCTCTTAGTTAGTAGCCTGGTGGATAGCTATGATACTTCCCAAGTTCAATAGACTTTTTGTTGGAATTCTTTATCAAGAGATTCTGAAAAGGGTTATCGATCTCATTTCTTCAGTGAGTCTCTTGTTATTGCATTCTCAGATGGTATGAAATCCCAGCTGTTTGACATGCCATTGAGATTGTTCTATAGAATATCCATGTCTCAGTCGCCTTCATGCTTAAGGGCTTCACCATCAAAACTTTTGATAATTTAATCAACGAGGTGACTAGTCTACAAGGAGAGGCCAAATAGTTACCTTTTCAAGACCAGTTGACTAAATTATAGCTGAAGAAGGTATACGAGAAGAAGCCCAAGGTAGTGATAGTAGTGGATAAGGGGAAATAGCTAGCCAGAGAGTAGTTTGAGAGACCTCGTGTTCGACAGTCGTGGCTTCCACCTCCTCTACCACCACAAGGCGACCCTGGCCACCTAACCTCCATGGCCTACTCTTCCCCCCTCACATTATCGGCTGGTACACATACATACAAGTATATGTTCCACCTACTCTTTTAGATAAACTCAATAAATGTTATTCATTTAAGAGGAAGGTAATCACGAAGATCTTTAAGAATCTCTTTAAAAAGCCTAATTTTCAGCTACCCAAACCTAGGAGACTAGAGGAAGTGGGCAAAAGTCATGATTCTAACTTTTGCCCCTATCACCGTATGCTAGGTCATGTTTTGGAGGATTGCTTCACATTTAAGGACTGGCTTGAATATAAAATCAAGACCGGTGCTTTAGTTATCCTGAAGGAATACCTTGTGGAACAACCATCCAGTTCCATTAGGGTAATCTTTAGGGATACTTGTGATCCTTCCAAAACCAATGAAGGTTGGGATATCTCCTTATCCAAAACCTCTAAAAAGATTGTTCAAAAGATCAAAAAACTTTTCTTCTGTGTTCCTAGTCCTCAAACCTCAACATGAAGGAAGGTTTACAAGTTCTAGAGCCAACAAGAAAGGGGAGCTCTAGCGGCGGCATATGCCGGAGATAGAGTGGCGCAACCATCGTCAGTCTAGCCTCTAGTCCACCATTGCAGCTACCACATCAGCAACTACCACTACTTTAGCTAGTTCTTCTTTTACTAGTAGACATCTTGTATTGGCAGATAAGGGCATCAAATCCCTCACCCCCCTTACTTTACTTTATTTCTACTTTGTACCTCCTATCAAATTTAAGAAATTGAAGAATAAAGTTAGCTTGAATTACATGTCACTTCGATGGGTTGTCTAATCTATTCCTAATAACTCTTCAAGTCTAAATAACTATAATAATTTTGATCTTCTCTTTTGATTTAGAGTTGGATTCCTACGAATCTATGTTCACCTCTTGAGATAGACTTGGAATCATCTTATTGAGGGTCCCATAGGAGAAGTTGTAGGTGAGCGATGTGCGGGTAGAACCTTCCATTACCCTACAGAGATCACCAAATCAACCTCATAGTGACAAGGTTCTACCTCTAGGCGCACCTCAAGATAGAAATAATTCATTGGTTCATAAGATGAAGCTCCTCCACGGATGCTCCACCCTTGGATATGCTTGTGGAGGATCAGCTCAAGGTTGACTATAATGTCCTCTCTCATCTAAGAAAGTTGTCATCTAAGCTAAGCATATACGATACCTTTATCTTATCCAAAGAGATGAGGGAATCATTAATCAAGGATCTCATTGATCCTGAGATATGCTTAGCTCAGTTGACCATTATTGGAGAGGAGGTACATTATTCCAAAGAAGCCCAGGGGATCACTTTCATAAATGAAGACCTTCTTCTGGGGGACATGGAGCACAATTGTCCCCTCTACATTACAGTTGACATGGGTAGATTCAAACTTGCCAGAGTTCTCATCGATCTAGGTGCATCAGAGAACATTATGAGTTTAAAAACCCTTGCTTATTTGAGAATCAACATCTCCACACTCCGAGGAGATCGGATGATGTTGAGAGGATTCAATGAACAAGGTGAGCGAGCTTTAGGTTCCATAGTGTTACCTTTAGAGATAGGTGATTGGAAGACTGAAGCCAAATTTTATATCATTGATTCAAATACTTTATTCATTTCTTTGCTCGGTAGGCCTTGGATATATCAAAATAAGATAATTCCATACTCCCTCCATCAGTGCATCAAGTTTTGGATGGATGGGATTGAGTAATGTGTCAAAGGAGATGAAAAGTCATTTTCAATTAGAGAAGTTGAGATATATGAGGATGCAACCTAGTATCTTTCTCAAAACATCCTTCCTCATGAACTTGAACAAAACACAAATTTAAAATATAAAGAGAATGAAGAAAAAGTAAAGGCAAAAGAAAAAGGAAAGAAAAATGAAAATCCAAGTGAATAAGAAAGGGGAATTGAAGAAGAAATAGATCTGCATATCACATTTCACCCATAGTTCATTCCATCATATGGACATGTGGGTAGGATGACTCAACCTCCACTAGGCAGAGGCAGAGGCAGAAATAGAGGCAATTCATAGGTGGAAGACCCCCTGGTTGGCCATCAGCCAATAGGGGTTATGTTCCAGTTCATTGAAGTACCTCTACTATTCACATAGAGTTGGAATCCAATTCAGAGGATGAGTCTAATGTGATTAGCATACCAGCCAACCCCTCTCAGCGGGTTTCATTGGAGGTGACACTTGAGCCGGATGATGAAGACCGGGCCTCCAGACAAAGCAAAGTATTTGAATCAGATGCATGTAAAACTATCAGGCAGTAGTTGGGAACCTTAGCTCTAACCTCACTTTCATCCCAAAAAGTTGAAGGTTTAATAGTTAAGGAAGCCTAAGTCTTCCAGTGATATGAAGCAGAAGAGATTCTTTTTGGGATCATCATCCTCAAGTCACGAAGTTGATGTAAACTTGAGGATTCATTTAAAGAATTAATGGAATTATCATTTGACTTTTACTCCTTGTGTTCATAATCTTATATAGAAAGGTTTGGTTCCTCATACATGGTCCAAGCACAGTTAGAGTAGAAGCTATGAATAATAAAAATAAAGCATAATCAAGAAGACTAGGATTTGATTAGTAGGTGGATGATGAGATTATTGTTATTACCAATCATTTGGAGATATGTTCTTTTCACAACACCAACTCTTATGAGAATGTGTGTTTAGAAATCTCAGGTTATCCAGATGATCTCCAAATCAATGATGCACCTCCATAATTTGAAGAGGAGATCCATTCAACAATTGACATGCTTAAAGAAATCAACCTCAGGATAGAAGAAAATCCAGGCCCGATGTACATCAGTTTGTTATTGAATGAAGAAGAAATCAATGACTCAGTTAGGCTATTGACTGAGTTTAAGGACTATTTTGCATGGATTTATGAAGAGATGCCCACATTATCTCCTAACATAGCGGTTAACAAGCTAGCAATAGATCTAGCACTATCAAGTAAGCTCCTAGATGCATCTTAGAAATCGAACAAGGTCATTTCTAAAGTCAAAATTGATCGATGTTGGTTTCATCAGGAAAGAAAAATATCTAGTTGCTTGATGTCATCCGATTAAGAAGAAGAATAGCCAAATTCACATATGCATCAATTTTAGGGACTTAAACAAGGCATGTCCTAAGGATGAGTTTCCTCTTCCTATACCAAAATTAATGGTGGACATCATCTCATCTCATATAGTTTTTTCTTTCATGGATGGGTCATCCGGCTATAACCAAATCAAGGTGTCACCTGAAGATGAAAGAAACATTTCTTAACAAACCCTGATCAAAATCTTCTGTTATAAGGTCATGCCTTTCGGCCTTAAAATGCCGTTATACTACATGGGCCATGACTCAAATCTTCAATGAACTCATCCATCATCGGGGTAGTCTATGTTGATGATCTGTAGCGAGTAGCTCGGAAAATGAATTCCACGAAGTGTACATTGAGTAGCTTCAAAAAAATTCCTTGGGTTTGTTGTCCAGACAAGAATAGAAAGATCAAGATTAAATCTATCTTAGAAATGCCACCTCCTAAGACTTTAACTCAACTCAAATCTTTTCAAGGATGGTTGGCATATCAAAGATGCTTTATTTCCAACCTATTGGGGAGATGCAAGCCATTCTCAACACTTGTCAAAAAGGACACAAAGTTCAAGTGGGATGACAAGTGTCAGCATATCTTTGAAGATATCAAGCAATATTTGGTGAAGCCAGTTCTAGTAGCTATCCGGGCACCACTCATCCTCTACCTTTGCTTGGACAACTCTCTGTTTAGCCCAAACCAATGAGGAAGGAAGGCTCTCTTACCTCATCATCATTTACTTGAAGTGAACTATCCACCTATTGAGAAACATTATAGCTTTGATCTTTGCATCAAAGCTATATATATGTTCTCATAAAAGGTGATTTCGAACCAATCCACTGCAGTATCTCATGACACGGCCAATGATATCAGGCGGTTTTATTGGTCCATGATTCTCTAGTTTGATATCACATTTGTACCCTATATGCAAAAGAAGCACTAGCGATTTCTTAGCACACCCACTTCTGTGATTCTTTCTTGGATCTCACGATGAACAAATCATGAACTTAGGGAGGTTGACAACCAGATGGGAGATGTATTTTGATAGTGTAGCTTCTTTTCAAAGGGAAGCACCATGATCTCTCTTCCGGAAAAAGGCGGGGGAAATAGTTCTCTAACTCTATGATGTGATGAGATTCTCATACTATCTTTCCAACCGCTAATGAAGCCAAGTATGAGGCTTTGATTGCCAGAGTTAGCCATCACAGTTAGTGTCAAGAGCATCAACATCTTTGGGATTCTCAGTTGGTCATCAATCAGATTATCGGGTCCTACAAGGTTCTCAAACCCAAGCTTCATCATTACCGAGTATACCATGAAGTCATTTTTTTGAAGTCACCATCTACAAGGTTCCAGGCAGAGAACATAATAGATTCTTTGGCCAAACTTGCCAAAGAATTGGCATGTCAAAAGATGAGTCCATTCAATAAGGGTCCAAAATAGACAAGTCCTTATCTATTATTGATGTTGAACTCATCAGAGACTTTTCTTGAAGGGGAGGTTTGGTTGCCTATAAGGACAAGGAGGCTGGATTGAAGCTTCATAGACTATTTGAACTAAAATTACCTCAAGAAAAGTCACAAGCCCATGAAAGCAGAGCTCTCTCTATGCTCGTTGATGGTACCCTGTACCACCGACCCTTTGACCATATGTGGTTACATTATTTAGACAAACATAAGCTCATGGCATTGTAACTGAGATACATTCAGGTCTATGTGGAGTGCATCTAGTCAAGATGAAGATGAAGATCAAGAGACTAGGATACTCGCCTTCAATGATTTGCATGGATATAGCTAGGAAATTCCATCAATGTCAGGTGCACGATGTGGTCCTCCACCAACCACCCAACATTCTTACATTGGCTTCATGTCCATTAGAGTGTTGGGGTATTGATATTATGGGCCAAATTGATTCTCCTTCTTCCAAGGGTCATCAGTTCATCTTAGCTACCACCGACTACTTTTCCAAGTGGGCAGAGGCAATCCCACTCAAAGAGGTCACAGCTCAGCATGTGCTTGAATTTTTCAAACACCATATTGTATATTAGTTTGGGGTGCCTCGATGAATTATATCTGATAATGGTACAGCATTCAAAAGCACCAAGATCAATAGTTTTGCTAGAAGACATGGTGTAGATTGGAGATACTCTAACATCTACTACCCCAGAGCAAATGGCTTAGCAGAAGCATTCAATAAAACTCTCATCCAAAAACTAAAAAAAAAGACATGATAATAAGCGGCGTGGAATGAGTAGTTGGTTGAAGTCTTGTGGGCCTACCGCTGCACCCACAACTCAATCTACCCTATTTCCTTAGTGTGCATCCAAGCTTTTCTACCTTTAAGTTCAACTCCCATCACTAAGGATAGCATTGGGTAGCAAGATCACTCTGAGAGAATGCAAAGTTACGGTTAGAAGAGCTCAAGGTTTTGGAGGAGAGTCGTGCGCAGAACCTCAAGTTACAAGGCAAAAATGATTCAAGCTCACAACACAATTGCCTAGGTCTTTCAGTAGAAGAACTTGTGTTAGTCTAAGGAGACCAATTGTATTGCGGTTGAAAGATGGGGGGCAAGTTTTAACTCACTTAGGAAGGCTCTTATGTCATAGAGAAGGCCTACCAAGGAGGATCTTATCAGTTAATTGATTATAAAGGGGATCACCCAAGCCTTCCAATTAATGGGCTCTATTCGAAGAAATATTACCCATAAAAATCATGTTTGAAAATAACTTTATCAATCAACAAAATTTGATTCCATTTCATCAAAATCTTATCTTCTTTCGAAGCATTATTTGCTTGTCTTGTGAATCCACAATGACGTGTTTAAGGTAGGTGTAAGAGTCCCCAATGGCATCATATCGCTCTTTCACAACACAAACATAATCAAACACAATCAAACATAATCTCTTGGCGCTATTAGAATAGGTGTGAGAGAACCCAAGAGGCATCATATTTCAATTAGTACAATTGAGTTAGGTGTAAGAGAATCCTAGCAGCATCCTTTCTTAGTGGTAATTCCCCGTTGCCATCCATGGCACCATTACATTAAATTCCCCCAAGTTTGTTTATGGTAGGTGTGAGAGAACCCAAGAGGCATCATATTACCTTTAACACAAGCACAAAAATAAACAGATATCTTTGTCTCAGATGTGAGAGCAAGCCTCATTGGCACTCACTCATTAGTTTAGGTGGGTACATACCTTTCATTAGTATGTCACCTCAGTGGGCACTTATTTGGAAGATGTGAGACTCCACAGTTTCTTCCTAACTTGACCATTGCAAACCAATGAGTGCCTTATTAGTATGGTAGACTTCCTGAGTAAACCTCATGTTGATTTTATTTAAGAAGATGTGAGTCCCAGCTTTCTTGAACTAATCATCATGATCTAACTAAGTTGAGTATATTTGAGGTTTAGGATAAGTCCCCAGGCTCCTTTCCTCTTAACTATAGTGAGTGATATAAGTCCTCTAGTGGCATTCACAGTTCACCCTAGGTTGGATGGCTTTATCAAGATTAAGATAGACTATCCCAATCGTTCAGGAGGATGTGAGTCCCAAGCTTTCTTCTAGGCTAATTATTAAACCAAAGCGCACCTTAGGTTGGTTGATGTTCCTATGCGGCTCACATGGATACACCACTCTTGGATGAGTCCCCGCTTTTCTTGAGTTGGCCACCAAATACCTATTTGATATATGACTAGCCATGTCATCTTCTCGAGTTTTGGATTAAGCCCTTAGTGTCCTCTCCATGGGCATTCTATTTGGATCACATCTTTGCGACCCCATTTAGATACTTTTTTCTTGGATTAAAGTCCCCTTTCCTAGTAGCCACCGTGGTTGAGAATTTATTAGTGGATCGATTCTCCCTTGGTTCATTCGAGATAGGTATAGGCTGATATAAGCTCCCTCTTAGTTTGATCCCTCATAAACTAACATGGTCCATGATAAAATAAACTAAAAAAATAAATTAATTAATTTACTTGTGGATTAGGAATTCAAGCCCCCAAAGGACCCCTTTTCCCAAGTAGGCATCCATCTTTTTAGTGTGTGAACTCCCTATAGGAATTGCGACTACGACTAAATCCAGTTGGTACTCACTCCGTAGTAAGCTTAGGTTGGTTCAATCTATTTTGCCATAGCGGTTATCGTCATTCCGCTTTGGAAGATGTAAGACTAATGCATTCTTTCTAGCATGACTGCTGGCAGCGAGCCCTAGGTTGGGTTCAATTTGTTGCCCAAAAATCACCCGGTGGTCTTTTGTAGTGGAAGATGTGAGTCCCCAAGCTTTCTTCCGAATTGATCATTGCAAAAGGAAGGCACTCCTTTGGTGGATAGTTCTCCCCCATCGGAAGACTCCCTTTGGTTCAGTAAATCTGAGATAGTTCTACATTGATATAAGCTCCTTCTCAGTATGATCCATTACAAACCAACAAAATCTATCAAAATAAACTTAAAAATGAAATTAATCTTTGACTATTTTTGAGCTGATTTAAGTCCCCCAGCAGCATTCACTCAATAGTTAGCCCTAGGTCAGGTTCACTTTGTTGCCTTGTCAACCGATCACCCCAATGATTTATTATTTCTAGAAGATGTGAGTCTCCACGCTTTCTTCTTAAAACTTAATCATTGCAAACTGAAAGGCATCCCCTTTGTTGGATAGTCCTACCTTGTGGTTGGTAGACTACTCCCTTTAGATCGGTAAATTTGAATTAGGTCTAGGCCTCTGTGGCCCTTACTCATAGCAGTCCATCATAAATAAATGGGACCCATCAAAATAAATCTAAAAATAAAATTTTTCTTGACTATCTTTGAGTTGATCTAAGTTCTCTAATGGAATTCACTCAATTGTCAACCTTATATTGGGTTTGATCCATTTCCTCGCCAATATCACCCCCTGGTCCACTTTGGAGGATGTAAGTCTACTATGTTTTCTTCTAGTATATGCACTCAAGGCATACCTTTGGTTTATAGTCCTATTATGTGTTTAGTAGACTACCCCTTTGGATTGGTAAATCTAAGTTAGGTCTAGCCTTCATGGCTCCTACATGGTGCAGTCCATCACATACCAACAGAGTCCATTTCAAAATCCAAAATTAAAAATCTGCAACAAACAAAAACAAACAATCAATCCAAATCAAATCTTTTGTTTCTCCTCAGTGAGATGCAAATCTTTCTAGCTAAGAGGACTTAGAATTCTAAATCCCTCTGAGGATTTCACAACCTTTCCTCCCTTGTGGATGACTTGAACTTGCCTCCCTAGTGGAGAGTTCACTTGTCTATCCCTCGTGGAGTCAAAACAAACACAATTAAACAAACAACAAATTGAAACAAATTCAACCCCCTTCACTAGCAAAACTTAATTAAACAAATCAAATTTCTCCCCAACAAGACTCAAATCAAATCAAACCTCTCATCCCCTTTGTGGATGACTTGAACCTTCCCCAGTGGAAGGTTCACATACTATCCAAGTGGATTCCTCCTTCTCTCTTATGTCCATGACATAAGTAGAGCCACATTGCACTAAGCTGATTCCTATACCTTGGGTTAGGAGTAGTCTCTAGTGCTTGTGATCATTGTGTTGTTGATCATTTGGTCAACACCAATATGTGTGGTGTTCCTTGTGGTCACACCACTATTGTGCCCTTTGTTAACCTCATTTTTAGGATGAGCTCTCAAACCCTTCATATTAGACATAGGACTCCTCTTAGACTCTAAGAGATCCTCAATCTTAAGATACATGTAGTAATTAGGTTGACACTCAACCTAGCCGTAGAGACTTAGAAGAGTTAGCCATAGGAATAGGTCATGCCTTAGGGGTGTTAGGAAAATTTGCCAACCCTATATCTTGAACCACTTTCCTTACTTCCTTCCTTCAAGTTAAACTCCAAATCAAATCAACATCAAACCTAAATCAATTCCAACTTAATTGATTTACTTCAAACTCAAATTAATTCCACATGATTGAAATCCATAATCAAATCCAAATGATTTCAAGTTCAAAATATTTCCTAAGTCCTTTATCCCCTCTTAAGGACTTAGCCTAAATCAAATCTAAATAAATTCAAGCTCATGAAATTTTCTCACAACTCATTTATATTCTCATTTATATTCGCATATATAAATGAAATATAAATTTAAATAAATCAAACTAAATCTAAAATTCAATCCCAAGTTTAAAATATTTCATGAGTCCTTTAATTCCCTCTTAAGGTCTTAGCCTAAATCAAATCTAAATCAATTCAAGCTCATGAAATTTTCTCACAACTCATTCATATTCTCATTTATATTTACATATATAAATGAAATATAAATTCAAATCAATCAAAATTCCAAATTGAAATTCCAAATTCCAAATATCTAAGTCCTTTGATTCTCTCCTAACGGCTTAACTTAAATAAAATCTAAACAACTTCAAATCCATGAAATTTTCTCACATCCCATTTATATTTTCATTTATATGCATATATATAAATGAAATATAAATTCAAATCAATCAAACTAAACCCAAAATTCAAATCCAAATTCAAAATCTTTCTAAGTCACTTTGACTCTTAAGGACTTTGCCTAAATCATGTTCAAATCACTTCAAATCCTTGAAATCAATTTATATTCACATATATAAATGAAATATAAATTCAAACAACCAAAACTCAAAAAATCAAACTCAAATTCAATCAAAATTCAACTTTCAAGTCAAAATCTTGAACTTAGCCAAATCAATTTCAAATCAAGCCAAACCCTTGACTTCATGATTCAATCAATCCTTCAATCATGAATCCAAATATAAACACAAACTTAATCACCAAATCAAAACTTGATTCAAAAAATCAAACCTAAGTCAAACTCATGTTCACTCCTTGAACTTGAAATTGTCAAATAAATCAAAACCCATTTGACCTAAAATCACTTGCAAATGGATTAATATTTCAATCATAAGTTCATATGTGAGTTTAATCAAACTCAAATCAAGCTTTGACCAAACACTTAACTCACTTGACCTAAAGTGACCTAACAGCCAAATTATAATCTAACTAAATTGGATTGAACTAAGCCCACCTAAGTCTCTCATCATGATCAAAATCATCTGAGATGATCAATCACTCAAATTGTCAAACCAAGTCAAATAAGGGTTGACCAAGTCAACATTGTAAAAATAAAACCCAACATAGCCAAAATCCACCATAGGCCAAATTGATTGAAACCTAATGATCTAAGTTCATTCATGATCAATGTTTAACTTGACCAGTCAACATTTGAGCCTAACCTAAATTGGCCAAGTTGACCCAACTTGACCTAAAAGTCAAAAGTGTCAAAACGTGATCTAAGCCAAATTGATTGAAACCAATGGGTCAAGTTCATTCTAAAATGATTGTTGAACTTGACCAAAGCCTCAATTGGTCAACTAGACCTAACCTAGCCCAATTGACCATGAACCCAACCTGACCAAAAGTGTTATATTGAGCCAAACTCAAACAAAACCAAATTGATTGAAAACAAAGATACCAATCAATTTCATGACCAACCAAACATGAACCAACCCATGATTTAACTTAAATAGGTCAAATGGGTCAATTTGGTCAACTTGACCCATTTGACCTAAATGAACTCAATTGAGCCAAAACCAAATTGAATCAAACCAAAATGACCAAAACATTTCAAATGGTCATATGAACTTGACCGAACCCTTGGTTTGACCCAATTTGACCAATTGGTCAACTTGACCCATTTTGACCTAAATGGGTCAACATAAGCTAAATCATATCAAACCAACTCCAAATTCAATGAAACTTGGCCTAACCTATTTTTAAAACATATCAAACATATTCAAATTGAAACTTAAGCCAAATGACCTTTTTGCCCTCTAGGTCAAAGAGTAAATTTTGGCCAAATCCACTTAAAATTTGGTCAAATCCTCTCCATAACCACTTGGTACCCTCTTAGTGGATCAAGTGAACACTAGGGAGTGTGGTGCACCCAACCCAATTGGTTTGGGTTAGCTCAACCTAGCCTAAGGCTAAAATCGACCACCACCTTCAAATTGAGTGGAATCCTTCCTCCACTCAATTAAACACATGGCCACTTTCCCACTATCTAGCTAAAATGACCCATGTGCAAGCTAAACACTCACTCATATGAGCTTAATTGGATCAAAATGGAAGGGAGAGGCACGACCATCCAATCCTTCAGGGGGGGAGATATACTCCCCTTAATTTGAGTTGAATCCATCAATCCCCAATTTGATTGAGTAAGAGGAAGCCAGAGGAGTCAGTTCCCAACCTCCCTAAGCTCTTTTAAGCATTTCCCAAATTCCATCTTCTTGGTTTTCATAGCTTGAAAATAGGGGACCTCCACTAAAAATTCAACTTACTCCACACTTCAAATCAACCCAATTCCATTTTCAAGCACCATCGGTGAGCTCAATCGAACTTGCCTAAGCTCTTTCCTAAGTTCCAAAGGCAAAGGAAGACCATTCTTGTTCAAGATCGAGCTCAAGTAAAGGAGGAGTTGGCCCATAGGAGGATCCACCCAATCTCAAGACCTCCAAACTTAACCAAAAGATTCATCTTCACTAGACGAAGCTTCTCCAAGGGAATCGAGTGTCGGTGATCACCTCCAACTAGGTTAGCAATTAAATTGAGCTTAAGTTCAATGTGGTTTGGTCCTTTGTGAAGTAAAGTTTAATCCCATGAAAATCTAGCCGTTAGATGTGTTTGCCTTTGTGCTTACATGGTGTGGGTATGTTTTGGGATCAATCCGAGCTCAATCGAGCTCGAATAATTTCCTAGAAGATGGACGATGTCCATTCTTCACAGAGAAATGCAGGGATAGATCTTGGGTCATCCATTTGCACATTTTGGATGGACGGCCATGATTTAAGACATGTAGATATCAGATTTAATCCCTTAGATCCACGACTTTAACCTCAGTCATCCGATCTTTGCTCGGACGGATGAGGAGAAAATCGTAATGCCAGATATGATGTGACTTTAATTGAATCTCATCATCCGTGCACACCATGTATGTGCACGTGGAAATAACATTTAAGTAAAATTTTAATTAACCATGGAAACTTCTAAATTCATCTAAGCCAAGAAAAATAAAATATGAAATAAACATTGGATAGATAATTGAACATAGAATATTCTAAAAAATAATTGGTTCTTTAGTAGAATCTTACCCTCCTCCCATTTTCTTGGGATTGGTGGCTTAATTAGATTTATTAGTACTGAATTCATTCCTTCACTCCCTTAATGTAATTAAACTTAATTAAGAGTATAATTAGTGGTTTAACCCTCTGATTGAGTCAATTAAGTGAATATAAGATTTAGAAATAATTTTGGGATACTTTCCTTAATATAATCCTTAAACCCCTTTCTTCCTTAATCTAACCTTAATTAAGGGTTAATTCACTAATTACCCCCATAATTAATTTCATAAAATTCTAAAACTTTTTAGAACTCAATTAATCTATCTTGGGTAGATGCTTAGGTTTTCAATAACCTAAGTACATTAAGGAAATCAAAACCCAACACACATGTGTGAAAGGGGGTTATGAAAATACTTAAGTTAAACCTCTTAGTTTAATTAATCATTAATCATGAGCCAATTGCATTAGACCCTTTTCTTTCCTAAGTGAAAATCTGATTTAAATTTCTTATGCAGTTTTATGTCATCTCATTGGCTCATAATTATTTGATTAAGTATGCCAAAAGTGCATACACATTCATATAATCTAATCTATAAACTAAATAATATGTATGGGACAAACTCACCTCATATTTCTCAAATTAAATCAAACTCAAAATAAAATTAAACATTCCTTACAACTTGATTTGCTTTAAGCTTTCTTATTTCATAAGATTGTCTTTAGAAATTAATTAGGGTGAATGTGTTTACATGCTTTCAACACTTTATTTCTGTCCTAATATGCTAAATGTGTATGTTGTATGAATTTCATGCATTCATGCTTTTTAAAAATCAAATTAAAAATGAAATATTTTCTTTATGTTAAATTGTATGTTTTGGCTAAAGTAAAAAATATGAATGGCTATTATCACTATTAAATTCAAAACTATTTTTAAAATCTATAAATCAAACATCCAATACTAAAAGTGTGCTACTTATAATTATTTATGAGCTTGCATGTGGATATAAATATGAAGATGTGCATAGTGTAGCTTTTGTTCTCTTTCCTTTTAGTATGATTTTGAATAGGATTTGGAAATGTGAATAGTTCATTTGAAAAGAACAACACTTGCCTAATCTCATTCTATTCATTCCTATGCTATTACAGAAGGATATCTATACTTGTATATAAATTGCATAAACAAATAAATAAATATAAACTTTTTGCATCTTTCTTTTTCCATTCATTTCTTTTATACATGTGTTTGTACTTAAGAAAAGTGGTATATTAGTCTAGACAATCTTGGGGTTGCGAGGCTTTAAGTATCACTAAGTAGATTTTATACCTTACACCCCTGGTACTAACAATGGTGACGTACTCACTTATATCTTTCATACATACATGTGTGCATTTGAAAAATGGATAAGAAAACCTTTCTTCTACTTAATGAAAATTATGCATCACAAAGCAATCTAATTTTCTTAAGTAACATTTCTTAGCATTCATCAAAAAGTATGCTAAACATTCCCATTTGTATGTATAGATATGCTTAGGATGCATCCATATGCATGTTATACATGTTGGGAAAGAAATGAAGTGATGTGTATTTTGTGATATTAATTCGCTTTACTTAATCTTAAAATGCATTTCTTTTTGAACAGGTTTATTTAAGGAAAATCTAAACTTAGGATTAATTAAAACACATAATAAAATATTCACTAAATAAAATTAAATATGATTTATAAATTACTTAAGGTAGGGAAGGAAAGAGAAGTTTTCTTCTCTTTTCCCTCTCTTTAAAATTTAATAATTAATTATAGGATTCACTTAAACTAAACAAAAAATACAAAATAAAATCCAACCCAAATTAACTAAACAACTTAAATGAAACACCCATCTAAGTTGAACATCTTCACACTTAGAAATTTAAGCCTTAAAGTCATAGCTAATAAGCACCACACAAATCTTTTAAAGCACATATTATGTTAAGTCACAACTTCTAGCTTTAGGTTAGGTTATGGCATGATATTTGCTTTTTATATGATATATTATTTCTAGTCTGGATGTTAGGATGAATGTGCATAGAATGAATGGTAGGACAATTTAGTCTAATCATTATTTTATGCAAGAGATTGTGCTTAAGGGGTGCTGTAATTAAAATATAAATACTTTTGTTGTGGAGGTGCTAATACTCCTAAGCATAATCCAATTGGTCAAGTGGACTTGGTTACCCATGTGTGGGGTGCTAAGTTTAATATACAGGCTTGGGATTTATATGGTTTGTTTAGCTAATCTCTATTTTATAGGTATTAGTTAGATTTACTTTTCCTTTTCTTATAACTTTTGTAATTATAATTTTGGAATGAATGTTATGGGGGATTAGGATGAGCATTGGTCATAAGATCTCATCTTATATACTATGTGAAGCCTTTGGAGCAACCACCTTCCAACCATCCAAAAGAAGGAACTAAAAGAAAAAAGAAGAAAGAAGAAATGAAGAAATGAAGACCCCCCATAACATGAATTTTCTTACTTGATTGTAAATTAATTCATTTGTAATCCGGGTTATATAAGAGTAGAGCTCAGCTACCTAATTTGTTTTCGAGTTTGTGTGATGGTGCGTGACCACAAATGGCCTTTTATTCTTTTGCATTAACTTTATAAAATATTTGATATTTTATTTAGCTTGTGCATTAAGATGACATATTTTCCTAGTTTCTTCCTTGCTTTGATGTATGGCCTAGATGATGATTAGGCTCTTAGGGAAAAATAAATCTTCTACCAAATTAATCAACTCAAAATTAAAATAAATAACTCATAACCTCATTTAAAGCCTAAGTTAAAATCAAGATAAAAGAATTAGCAACCCTTTAGTTGGATGAGTATTTCTTTTATAACATCATGCATAAAAGCATATTATTACACTCTTGATTGGAGGGCTTCCACCTTTGCCAAAGAAACTTGGCTTGACTTTTGTGAGCCATGGTGGAAACACACCTCCCCCTTCCCACTGATTTTGGCCCATAATCTTACTTCTCATGCATTAGGCATATGTATCATATAAGCCTAAGTCAAATGATTGTCCAAAAATAAAAATAAAATGTAATATATTTTTTGCATTAGATCTATGTCATTTCTCATGCCCTTACATGATCTAGTCTCTTAGAGAGTGAGTTTAAGGACTTAACCTCTTTCAAAAATAAATAACAGCTTAGCTATCTTACATAAAGCATATGACTTGCCTACATGAATTTAAAATTGTAGGAAGAGTTAGTTGGCGGCCACCCCCACGCGGTTGTAAGTCCAAGCAGTCGAGTGGTTTTCCCACTCTTATGGAGGCAAATCAAATACCCATTTTTACCTTAGATTTAGGTCATGCTTTTGGCCCTCGCCAAAGCTCCCTAGAATTAGGTTCTGTGGCTGCTATTTCCCTTCAGAGTCGTGAGCATAAATCCTCACCTCTTAGGCATCTTCATGACTTTGCATCATGAAATTATAAGCCTTAAATTTCTAATAAAAATCCAACTCAAACAATTAAATCCTTTTCAATTTTAAAAAATGTAAATCCCAGCCATAGGATAGTTTGAGATACTCGCTAGGATTCTTAACGTCGTGAGCATCTTCTACTTATCTTCCTTTGGCTTCAATAATAATTCTCTTCCTTTGATCAATCCCATTTGATCTTCCAAAATAAACTAATTTATTAATAGTCTGACCTTCAAAATCTTTAGAGACAATGATCATTTACCTTAATCAAGAGAATTCTTAAGGAATCTCATTTCAAAAGATGTAATTAACTATGGGGGCTTGCCTCCATAGGAAACTTAACAAACTTGATTTAAAATAAACCCTACTTTACTTTTTCATGTAAAGTAGGGAAAGAATCTATACATCCCCAGTCTATTGATTAGTCCATGAGGTGACTTCATCTCTCCTTATAATCATCTTACTAAGAATATCAAATCTCCCAACTGTTCCCTTTAAAAGGATAGATGAAGGCAAAAATATTTCACCACACTCGCTAAATTCTAGGGGTAGGCCCTGAATTACTAATAGAAGTTTTTCTTGGAGGACTCTATCATGGGCCTTTCTACTCATCACTAATGAGTAACATGATTTGCTCATATGCTGACTTGGTTCATATTGCAGAAGCTTAAATTTTTGGTAATGGGGCTATGCATGCCTTGAGCAATATATGAGAAACAATCATGAACTTGGGGAATCACTTGATTACCAGCCCTAAGATAAATAAGTCAAAATTGGGGAGCAATTCTGATTGCAACATTCAAATGATGATATTCTGGCAAATTATAATTACAAAGCTCGTTTCTTCTATCATCTAATTTTATATTAGATTTATGATGAGTAAGGCAATATGAAGAGGCTTTTTGTAAATATATAAGAAGTCATAAAAACTCTTGGGCAAGATTAGAATTCTTTTTACAGTCTTCAACTAGACTTCAATTCATTGGGCAAGACTATAATTTTGATCCCAAAAGTGTAAGTCTAAATACAACCAAATTTTATCTTTGATTGATACACACATAATCCTCATTCCAATCAAAGTATAATCAAACCCATGGGGATTCGATTCGACCCCTTTCATACAAGTTAATTTCATCAAGTGACGCTTTGACAAACAACTTCGGTTGGGTCAAAAATCTTTGGTGGATTTCTTTTAACCTATTCTATACAAGTCAACATTATCAAGTAACATCATAATAAACAACCTCAGATTGGTAAAAAATTCTCAATGGATTCGATTTCACCCCTTCCATACAGGTTAATGTCATCAAGTAATGCTTTGACAAATAACTTCGGATTGGTAAAAAATCCTTAGTGGATTTCTCTCATCCTCATCCATACATGTTAACATTATCAAGTAACATCATGACAAACAACCTCGGATGGATCAAAAATATTTCACAGATTCAATTTGACCCATTCCATACAGGTTAATGTCATCAAGTGACACTTTGACAAACAACCTTAGATGGGTCAAAATTATTCAATTGATTTGATTTATATAAATTAATATCAAATAACACTTTGACAAACAACCTGGATGGGTCAAAATTCTTGGTGGATTGATCTATTTATCTGAGTTAACATCAGTAACACTCTGACGAACAACCTCAGATGGGTCAAAAATCCTTGGCAGATTCAATTTGACCCCTTCCATAAGATAACACCCCATGCAGCACTCACTCATTAACTACACTAGGTCGGGTTGATATGTTACCCTGTTAGTGTGTCATCCTAGTGGTCCCTTGTTCAGGAGGATGCAAGTCTGTTATTCTTTCCATCCAAACTTGACTGCTGCACACCGACAAGCGCCTTGTTAGTATGGTAGGTCTTACTATGCGGTCGGTAAGCTACCCTCATGTTGGCTTCATTTAAGAGGATGTAAGTCTACTATGCCTTCTTCATAAACTAGCCATCGTGAATTGACTTGGTCAAGTAGAGGATTAGGTTAAGTCCACCAGTGGCTCCTTTCCTTTTGATACTTCAAGTTTGGGTCTAGTCCTTCTTTGTGAATCCTTACTTTTCGCCCTTGAGTTGATCATTCGTGGTCACTATGATTATTTAGAAGATGTAACTGCTTTCTTCTTAAAATGCATCGTTGCACACCAACGAGTAGCCCTAGGTCAGATAACACTTATCAAGGCGATGTGATTATATCCGGCAATCGATTCTGGGATGTAAGTCTACACGCCTTCTTTTTTGATTATCGCCGGGCACCTTAAGTTGATTATTTTATGCCGATGCATACCCGATAACACCACTCTTGATAGATGTAAAATGCCTTCACCGAGTTGGCCATCATTATCTTTCTTTAGGATCAAGATAATGCCTTTGGCACCTCCGTGGGCTCTACTTGGCTCGTCTGCGACCCCATTTAGACATTACCCATGTTACTTTTAAATTAGACAGTCCCTCTTTCCTAGTAATCACCCCTGTGGTTGGAGATTCTATTCAACGGATCTTGATTCTCCCTTGGTCCATTAAATAGGTAGGTCAGGCCAACATACTTCTTGTGGTCCCTCGCCGGGGTTAACAATATAAAATAAACAAAATATATTTTTTGCTTGTGGATTATAATGCTCTTAGCGAAAGCATCTATCTTAGGCGGTGTCGGAAAACTCCTTATAGGAATCACTTGACTACTCTTGAGTTGAGATAAGTCCCCCATGACACTCTCTCAGTAGTTGCCCTTAGATCAGGTTCAATCTATTTTAGCACCAATAGGTTATCCTGGCAGTCATTCTCACTTTGGAAGATGTAAGTCTACTCCACATTCTTTCCAACATGATCATTGCACACCGACGGGCAGCCCTAAGTTAGGTTCAATCTATTGTACATCAATGGGTCACCCTGTTAGTCCGCAGGAAGATGATAAGTATCGCTTTCTTTTAAGTGGTTGAAAAGCACCCAGGTCGAATAGTCTTACCCCATGGTAGACTACCCTTTTGGATCGATAAATAGATAGGCCCGAGAAGCCCTTCTATGCTCCATCGCTGCATCCATCATATGAAATTAATCTTGAATACTTTCAAGCTAACATAAGTACCCCATTCACATTCACTAATTAGTCGCCCTAGGTCAGGTTTGATTCATTGTGCATCCAGCGGATTGCCTTAGTGGTTGATCCTTGCTTTGGAAGATGTAAGTATACTATGCTTTCTTCTTAAGTACAGTCGTTGCACACCGACGGGCAACCATAGGTCAGGTTCGATTTGTTGAGCCATCAACAGATCACCCCAACAACCGATCTTTACTTTGAAAGATGTAAATCATCTATGCTTTCTTCCTAGTACAACCATTGCAAACTGAAAGGCAACCCCTTAGGTTGGATAGTCCTACCAAGTGGCTAGTAGACTACCCCTTTGGATCGTGCATAGATAGGCTAAAAACATAGTCCTTTCTCGTCATATCACACACCCACATAACACACCAAATTAAATTAAATCAAATCAAACCAAATTAATATAAATCAAATTAATCATCAGGACTACTCTTGAGTTGAGGTAAAATCCCCAGTGGCACTCACTCAGTAGTCACCTTAGGCCGGGTTTGATTTGTTGAATTGTCAACAGATCACCCCACCGGTTGTTCCCTGCTTTGGAAGTTATAAGACTACTACACTTTCTTCCTACATTACACACTAAAAGGAAACCCTTAGGTCGGATAGCCCTATCCTATGGCAGGTGGACTACCCCTTTGGATTTGTAAATCTAAGACAAGTCAAGGCCTCTGTGACTCCTTCTTAGTGGGTCCATCGCACTTCGACAGGGTCCATAACAAACCAAATTCAAAACTAACCTTTCTAGTTGAGTCAAATTAAACATATCAAACAAACTAAACTTCTCCTCAATGAGGCGCAAATCAAATTAGCCTCCCTAGTGGAGCCTAGATCTAAATCAAACAAATTTAATCGAGTGCACATCTCTAGCTGATATGCCCTCAATCCAGAACCCTTCTCCTTAGTGGATCCATAACAAATTAAACCAACCTCCCCATTGGAATCTAATTAAATAAATCAAAGAAATCCAACCAAACTCTTATCCTCAGTGAATAGCCGAACCTGCTTCCCTAGTGGAAGGTTGACATTT
This sequence comes from Cymbidium sinense, assembly GCA_021442155.1. Classification (NCBI taxonomy): domain Eukaryota; kingdom Viridiplantae; phylum Streptophyta; class Magnoliopsida; order Asparagales; family Orchidaceae; genus Cymbidium; species Cymbidium sinense. The sequence goes on along the minus strand of CM038223.1, from coordinate 106,763,707 downwards.
CCAATCCCTAGTGGATTCAAATCCATATCCCTAGCGAATATGCCTCCACATTAATTAAGATAGAACATATCCAGGTTAATTTGATCTTGATCCCCATCAGATTATAGATTCTTATCCCCAGCAAATACACACCCAAACAAATCATATTCACAATCAAACTCAGATCCATATCCCTAAGGGATAGCTTGAACCTGCCTCCCTAGTGGAAGGTTCATGTACTCGATTCTCAGCGGATTCCTTTTGGCCCTCTTATGCCCTCGGCATAAAAAGAGCTGCATTGCATTAAGCTCATGATTCTATCTACCTCTCAGGTCTAGGTACATATCATCTTCCTTAATGTTTGCAATCTTCTGGATGTTGTTGATCATTTCGGTCAATGCCAATACGTTTGATGTGCCTTGTCAGTTACACCACATCTATTGGGGCCTTTTGTTGACCTCACTTTTGGAGTGAGCTCTCAACCTCCTCTTCTTAAACTTAGGACTCTTCTAGACACTAAGAGCTCTTTAGTCATAAGACACTTCTAGTAATTAGGTGAACACTTATCCTAAGCCTAGAGACATAGAAAGGTTAATCATAGGATTAGGTCGTGCCTTAAGACTTAAGGAAATCACTTATCCTATAGCCTAAACCTAATACATATGCACCTTCTCAAATCAAACCCAAATTCAAATCTCAAAATAAATCTCAAATTCAAATTCAAATTCCAAATGTAATTCTAAATTGACTCCAAATGATTGAAATCCAAAATCAAATTCAAATCTCAATACCCTTCCTAAGCCATATGAACCACCTTCATAAGCTTAACTAAAACCCCCATTAAATCAAATCAAATTTAATTGATTTCTTTGTAAATCAATTATTCCTTCATTTATATTCACAAATATAAATGAAATTCATATCCAAATGATCAAAACTAAATCAAACCAAACCAAAATCCCTTTTAAGCCAGATGGACCTACCTCCATGTGCTTAACCAAATTAACCTTCAAACCAATCCAAACTCAATCAATTTTCTTATAAATCAATTGTTCCTTCATTTATATTCATAAATATAAATGAAATCTAAATTCAAATGACCAAAACTAAATCCAAAATCAAATCAAAACCCAATTTAAGCCCTTTGAGCCAATTCTTTGGACTTAGCTAAATTCTATCCAAATCAAGTTAAAACTAGTGAATTTTCTCTTGAATCAATCATTCCTTTACTCATCTATCCAAATATAAATGAAACCTACAATCATCAAATCAAATTCAAGTCAACCCAAGTCAAGCCCAAAGTAGCCCTTTTGACTTGAAAATTTCAAATGAACCAAAATCAATTAGACTCCAAATTGATTGCGATTGAATTTATATTTCAATCCTAGGCTCATATATAAGCTCAGTAAAAATGAAATCAAGTCAAAATCAAGCTAATTGATCCACTTAGGCTTACTTGACCTAAAGTGACCTAAAGGACTATTTTGAGTCAAGTTCTAATCCAACCCAAATTGGATTGAACCAAGCCCATCCAACCCTCATATCATGACCAACAATCACCCTACGGTGATCAATTACCATGGATTGGGTCAAAGCAAGTCAACTTGGTCACTTGACCAAGTCAACCCTTAGTCCAAATGAACCAAAGCTAGCCAAAACTTACCCAACACCAAATTGGTCAAAACCATTGATTCACATCAACCCATGATCAATGTTTGAACATGACTTGACCATCAAATGAGCAGAACTAACCCAACCTAACCCGATTGACCCACTTAGCCCAAATTGACCTAAAGGGTCAATTTGGTCTAAATCAAAATTAAATCCAAAATTGATTAAAACCAAAGACTACATTCATCTTCAATTAGTCAATTGAACATGAATCAACCCATAACCCAAGCCAATTTGGCCAATTTTGGTCAAATTGGTCAACTTGACCCATTTAACCCATTTGATTCCAAATAAGCAAAAAATCAATCCTAAGCTAAATTAAATCAATTGATCATACCAAAAACACTTCAAATCATCATTTGAACCTAAAATAAATCTTGATTTGACCTAATTTGACAAATTAGTCAACCTAACCCAACATGACCTACTGTAACCCATGTGACCCAAATTGAGTCAAATCCCTTGAAACCAAGTCATGACCCATTGGGAGCTGATCAAAGCCAACCCAAACCCACTTGGGATCAGCCCAAAATCAGCCCAAACCTAATTGGAGCCAAACCCAAGGTAATCCCTCTTGGAAATGACATCCCACATGTGATCTTACCCAAAGAGAGCAAAGTCCACTCCTCCCATCCCTTGCATTCAATGGAGCTAATCCTACAGCTGAAGAAGAAGACTTTGGAGCTAAATCTAAAGTCCTCAATCAAGCCATCACCACCCAACCACCTCCCCATCACCCTTAATGGAAAAATTCAGCCACCATGAGAAAGAGAGCTAAAGAGGCCTCCATAGGAGAAATTATGCCTTGATTCAGCTTTCAGGAGCTTCCCCAAGCAAAGAGCATCCCTTCCCCTCTTCCTTTGAGCCATTATGGACTGAAAAAAACATCAAACTGATGCTTTCTTGATGAGGAGGCGGACATTGGAGAACATGATGTTCCAAGGGAGGCAAAGGTTCAAACTTATTCCAAAGCTCCCTCTCACACCCAGGAGCTCACTCGGATCTTCACAGCCATCAAAAATTATCCCCGGTGAGGTAATTTCATCAAACTTTAGCTGGCCTTAAGGATCTTTGTTTGTGGTAATGTATGTGTAATTTAAGAATTTCCTATAGATTACCCTCACACTTTTTATTTTATATCAACCCCATGCGAGTCGGGAAGTTTTCGGCAAAGATCGCCACAAAATCGAGCTTGTTTGAACAAAATTTCTTTCAAATTTTGTAAAATCCCATCGATTTCACTGTTCATCCTCCGTTCTTTTCACTATTTTTTTTGACTAGGAGGTGGGAGAAGCAATCACCATCTGATCTCACCCCAATGGGATCGAGCCCGTGATATCAGATCACTGATTTCACCTAGATCATGCAGATCAACTGATTAGACAAGGGTCACCATCGATTTCTAGTTGTGAAATGGCCGACAACTAGCGCCGCATACCGCATGCCACAGCGCGTCAATCGCATAATTCCATGTGGCACGATCACTGCAGTTTATGCCACTTGAAGTGTGGAAAATTGCCTATTTTTTATTTTTTAAAATTATTTAAATTGCATGAAAATTTAAAAATTCATAAAAAAAAAATTAAAATACTTAATGAAAAATTATAAATAAGGGCTCGTTGGATTCGTCTATTTGAGAGAAATCCAACAAATCAAAAATTCCCAAATTTCACTGAATGGTTTGAGCTTAATTTGAGTTTTAGTGAAAATTAAATTTCATCAACTAAACCAAAAATACACATATTGATTTGAAATTTTCAGGGATTGAAACTGAAGTTAAAATACATCAACCATAAAAATTTCAAGTCAAAAGGATTTTTTGATTAGAAGAAATTGCATTATGAAGTTCAAATAGTGAAAATAAATTAATGGACTTTATAAAAAATCATGGAAAATCACTTAAATCAATTGAAACATTGAAAAATCTTAACAAATCATAGAAAAATTATAAAAATACAAATAAGCATTCATTTTGAAGGTATTTTAGAGTAAAATTTAATAAAAATATTCCCAATTGATTTTGAACAATAATTAAGCTTAATTTGAGTTTAATTGAAAACTTAATTAGCTTAATTACTCCCTAATTACTTAAGCAATTAATTCTAAACTTTCTGAAGTTGATTAATGGGATGACCCCTGCCTCCTATAATTTTTTTGGGATTTATTGCTTGGTTAATTAGGAAAAATTAATTATCTTAGCCTTAATTACTTTTTTAATTAATTGGGTGATTAATTAACATGCTAAACAATAAGGAAACCACTAATTAAACTTGTCAATCATTGTATAACAGTGAGCATAGGGAATTAGATTGGGACCTCTTTCCTAATCTTTTACTCTAAGTTTATTTCATTTGAATGGAAATTAATTAATTTGGGATTAATGGTTTAATTCATTAATTAAAATGGCTTAATTAATCAAATTAAAATCATAATCATTCCATAACTCATCTAATTAAGTTTCTTGGGTGGATCTTTAGGTGTTTAATAACTTAAAGCTATTTAAGAAAATTATGGCTAACTACATGTGTGGGGAAGCCAAAAGTACTTAATCAAGTTCTTTAATCTAATTAACCACTAATTGTGAGCCAATTGCATTAGGCCTTTTATTTCTTAGGGTCATTGCTTTAAATTTCAATTCATGTGCATATCATGTTGTCCATAATTAATTGGTTATTTACTTTAAGGTAACATAGGTAAGTGATAATTAATGGACTTAACTCATATTACAACCTAATTAATCTATAAAATCAACTTAATTTCTTTTCATTGAACCAAATTGATTAACCAATATGGAAATGGGTTAGGAGCAACAAGTGATTAAATCCCCTCTTTTCTCTAAATTAAATCAAACATCCAAAAATAACTTAATATGAAGCATTGGTTTACTTTAAATTATTATATTAGATATGATTATCCTTAAGAATTAGTTTGATTGAATAAAACATGTGTTTTATGCCTTATTATTCCTTTCCAATCATATTAATGATGTGTGTCATATGGTTCCATGCATTCATACTTTCAAAATGTTTAAACTCAAAAGGTTTCCTTTATGTCAAACTTGCCTGTGTTGACTTAATTTATAATATGCGTGGCTATTATTTCTATTTAATCAAAAATTATTTTCAAAAGCTTATAAATCAATTACAAATTTGAAATGATATTAGCCATAAGTATATGTAAGCTTGCATATGTTCTAGTTTAAACATATGATGTGGAGTTCTATTTCTTTAATTCACATATAGATTTGCATAAGTTTGAACATTCATAAGTGTATAGTCTATTTAAAAAGAGACTTTGAATTCATCCTTACACATTTCTATATTAGAATTTGGATAGAACTTTAACTCATATGTGTAAATAAATTCAATTAAGAAAGATACAACTTTTGCATGTTTTTTCATTCTTGTAGTTATTTGTACATTCATGTATATTTAAGAATAGCGGGTATATTTAAGAATATGTATCTAGTCGGACATTCGGGATACACGCTTTAAGTAGGAGGTCTTTACCCCTGGTTAACAATGGTGAAGTACTTGCTTAAAACTTATATACACTTGAGTGTGCATTTAGCTAATGAGTGAAAATTTTTTTAAAATACACATATGTATCTTTCATTTAAAGTGTTTTAAAAGAAATATATTGCATGCATTAGTCATACTTAGGATTCAATCATATGCATGTTACACAAATTAATTTTAAGATGTATTTCATATTGAATGGAATCATTTAAAGTGAACATAAACTTAAGTTTAATTTAAAATGTATAATAAGCCATTCACTAAAGAGAACAAATTAAATTAACATGCTTTAGAAAGTAGCTTAGGGTTGGGATGAAAGAGAGTAATTCTCTTTCCTCTCTTTATAACACTTAGTTGCTAAGTGTAAGGCATATGAAACAAAAGAAAATATCAAGTAAAATTCTCAAATCAATTAAACTACTTAAAGTGAAATCAACCTCTTATGACTAAACATCCTTTCACATTTAGAAAATCATAACCTTAATGACTAGTTAGGACTTACCACACAAGCCTTATCACACACATTAGAATTAAGTCACCACTTTTAGTCCTAGGTTAGGATGGTGTATGTTTGGTGTATATTTTGTTTTGTGATGTAATGTTTTAGACTAGATGTTAGGGTGTATGCTTCGTAGATTGGATGATAGGCTATGATTAGCATAATCTTACTTTCTGCAGGAGGTCATGCTTAAAGGGGCTGCTTAAAAATAAATATAAATGCTCTCTTTGTAGGTTGCTTATGCCCCTAAGCATAATCCAAATTAGGACATGTGGGCTTGGCTACCCGGGTAGGGTGCTAAGTCCAAATTATGATGCTTTGGGTTGTAGCTAACAGTTATTTTATAGGTGTAGCTAGATTTACTTTCCTTATTTTTAATATAATTTTACATTAAGAATTAGGATTAGTGCTATTGGGGTTTAGGATGAGTATTGGCTAGAAGGCTTAGTCCTCGGGTGCCATGTGATGCCTTGAAGCCTGCCACATCAAAGGGAGCAAAGATATGAAGAAATGAAGGAGATATGAAGAATGAAAACTTGAAGACCCCCCATAACATTTATTATTTATAATTATAATTATTCTTTTATATGAGTTGTATATTCGGCTACCCATTTTCTCTTTCTGGTGTAGATGAACCCAATGATTTTATTCTTTTGTGGTAGTTTATAAAATTATTTGATGTTGTGTTTAGATTGTGCATTAGAAATAATATGCTTTTCTTAGTTTCTTATATGTTTGATATTTTAATGTGTGGCCTCGATGTGATTAGGCTCTTAGGGTAAAATTAATTTTTCTACCCCAATTAATAACTCACAATTAAAATTTAAAATAACTCATAATCTCACCATAAAGCTTAGGTTTTAAATAAGATAATTAAAAGATTTAGCAACCCCTTAGCTGAATGGTTGAATGTCTCACAACATGCATACATATTCTTTCTCTCTTGAGCATGAAGGATCTTCATCCTTGCATGATAGGAGAATCCTTGACCTCTGAGGGCATCCTTTGCAGTGGAGAACACCTTCTTCTAGCTGATTTGGCCCACAACCTATTTTCATCATGCATATAGGCATCAAAATCCTAAAGCCTTTATCAAAATGAAGTGTCAAAATTGAAATAAAATTTAAAAAAAATTTACATTTGTATATTAAGTCATTACTCATACCACTCATGCTCTAATCTCTTAGGGAGTGGGTTTAAGGACTTTAGCCTCTTTCTAAATAATGACAGTCAAACTAATCTTATAAAATTATATGACTTTCCTACATAATTTTAAAGCATAGGAGGAGTTAGCTAGCTACCACTCTAGGCAGTTGTAAGCCCAACAGTCGGGTGGTCTATTCTCTCTTGTAGAGGCAAAAAATATACCCATCTTCGCTTAGACTTAGGTTGTGCTTTAGCTTATGCTAAAGCTCCCTAGATTCAGATCAGAGATTGTTGTTTCCTTCAGGCTACTAGCATAAATCCTCACCTCTTAGGTTTTTCCACAACCTTGTATTATTGGATTATAAGTCTTAGCTTTCTAATAAAATGCCAACTTTAACTAAATTAATCTCTTCAATTTCAAATACATAAATCCCAACCATAAGATATATTAGAATGCTGACTAGGCATCCTATTATCATAAGTATTTCCTACTTATTCCCTTTGGCTTCGATAATAAGTCTTCTTCTTTAGTTTTCCCACTTGAATTTCTAAATACAATCAATTCTTTAATAATCTAGCCTTGAAGTCGTTAGAGACTTTAATTTCTACTTTAATCGAGAGTATTCCTAAGGGATTCCATCTCTTAGGATGTAATTAACTATCGGCTTGTCTCCATAAGGAACTTAATGAACCTAGCTTAAAATAAATCTTACTTTACTTTTTCATGTAAAGTAGGGGAAAGATCTCTAGTATATTTAAATACCCATCATGCCTTAGAAGTTCTTATTAGGTGATTAGGTCCATTATAGGGTGGTAATTTCTATCTTTTGAGATAGTGCATCATTCCTTAATGTTATACCCGATCACTTCAGTAAGTACCCCCTAAGATTTGCGTTGTGTTCCACATCCAAAAATAAACACCACAGTATCGACCATATGGACTTCTGCTAACTCTCAAATAGATCATCCTCATTGGGGTCAAAGGCTACCCTACCTTCTTCCTGATCTAAATGATCACTCCCAAGAATTTATTTCTTCTTGGTTAAGTAGTTTTCTAATGTCCATCTAAAGAACGATTTTCTACTCTACCGTGGATTACAAAGACCCGTGACGTAATGATGCTCATCTAAATTTATACATCTGACACTGCCTACTGACTAGATGCTCTCACTAGGAGGATCAACTGCCATGGGGACTGCACTGGTATCCCCTCCTTCTTCTGCTACTGTTGATGGTTGCGGTGGGGGCACAACCATGATACTTTTTGGTTGCCACTCCCTCTTTACCACGACTAAAGTGGGAGGTCTAATGGGAGAGCTCGACCTCACCTCAGCTGGTGGGATGGATGGAGTGGGATCATTAGGTCATAGCTGGATCACCAGTGGAGATGTCCTCTCCCCGGATTAAGACTTTTGGATCTTGGCGGGAACTGTGAAAAGGGGGACTTGAATAGGTGACGGTGGATGAAAAGAGTGGAGCAGTGTGATGGTGACACGACGCCTCCCACTATAACTTCCTCGTGTGGTGACGGTCAATACTATATTGTCTATGTGATCGACACGGGTAGCACACCGATTTGGAAAATCAACAAGGGCTGAGGCTGTCGACTGTCAGGCATACCTCCTCCTCTCCTCCTTGCTTGCTTGGGCTATGGCTCTGACCTCCGTGGCCTTCTCCCTAGGGATCTAATCTTTGATGCTCCTAGGGATCACGGACCTCGAATCAAATAGCACCGCACTGAGTGTGGCTCACCAACCTGAAGAGATTTCCTAATATCGACATAGGGCTTCCTCCGCTCCCTAGCCGCCTCAAAGTGTGTTGGTGGTGGAGGCAATGCGGTGATCCTCCTATAATCCTCCTCTCCATCCGAGGATGAGAGGGTATGGAACCTATTGCCACTCAAGAGTGGAGAGGTCTCATGAGGAGATCCCTTCTCATGTGGGAGGCAGCATCGATCTCCCTAGCTTCTTGCTTGTGATGCTACTTGATCTTCTTATTTTTATTGCAGCGTGAAAAGGCAGAGCCGTGAGCTAGAACCTACCTCAAAGGTAAACTATCTAAAACCAAGATAGCCTTCCCTTCAAAGTCGGGAAACTAGGAGGAGGTGTTCTGACCGGCCGCAGTAGGGACAATACTGACCGGCCTGGGAACCACCGACACTGGCCAAGTTGACAGGGAACTGGAACTAATGTTGCTGCAAAGACCTCAATAGCCTTCCTCTTTAGTGAGGGAAACTCTGAGTCGGATGGAATGTCAAAATGAAGAAGTAGCTTCTGCCCTGCCACCTCCTCCCTGCTGATGGTTGTGAGGGATGCCCCCTCACAAGTAACTCTGACAGGATCGCCACCAAACTGAATCAGAAGAGTGGTGGTCGTGGTGTGTATGGCCTGATCCAAGGCCACATCCACATCCGATGGGAAAGAGAAGATGAACTTACTAGGGAGCCATAGTAATTGAACTAGAGATGGAGAAGAACTGACTGCACTGATACCTCTGCATTTGTTGAAACATAACTGAGTCAGATCCTCACTTTGATATTTGTCTTTAAGTTTTAACTTCTAATTGACTTGGAATTTTGGACCCACACTTAACAAATTTAGGTATGATAAGTGGGGTTCATTTAAGAGATTTTAGAATGTGAGGATAGACTTTGTCATAGAATTTGATTTTAATTTGGAACCCATAACCAAAAAATTTGGGTATGTTGGATAGGGTTCGTTCATTTGGAGAGACTTTGGAGATATATTTGTTGTGTTTTATCTTTCATTTGAAAATTTTATTTTGGAATCTTTACTTAACAAATTTGGGTATGCTAAGTGAGATTCAAGTACATGTTTAAAAAAATATTTGGAAGCATTTGTTTGTATGTTTGCAATATTTGAAAATCAAGTACATGTTTGAAAAAATTTGGGTATGCTAAGTGAAATTCAAGTACATGTTTAAAAATATTTGGAAGCATTTTTTGTTTGAAACCCATATCCAACAAATTTGGGTATGTTGGATGGGGTTCATTTATTTGGAGAGACTTTATAGATATATTTATTGTGTTTTATCTTTCATTTGAAAATTTGATTTTGAATCTTCACTTAGCAAATTTGGGTATGCTAAGTGAGATTCAAGTACATGTTTGAAAATATTTGGAAGTTTTGTATGTTTGTGATGATGTGTGTCATGTATTTAATTTATTTTGAAAATGGGGTCCTTACTTAGCAAATTTATGTATACTAAGTAAGGCCCAAATGTGTTTGATGTAAGGCTCAAGGGTGTTTGATGAGTTTATTTTGTTTTGTTTTGAAAGGGGGGAACTTCTATTTAACAAAGGTAGTATGTTAAATAGAGTCTAATTTGTTTTCAATTTTGAAAAATGGAACCCTCATTTGACAAATTTGGGTATGTCAAATAGAGTTCAGGTGTGTTTTATTTGTTTATGATTTTGAAAAGGGAACTCTACTTAGCAAATGTGGGTATGTTAAGTAAAGTCCAATTTGCTTTGATTTTTGAAAACGGGAATTCTCATTTGACAAATTTGGGTATATCAAATGGAATTCAAGTGTGTTTTGATTTTGTTTTTTGGATGATTTTTCTGAAAAGGGGAGTTTCACTTAACAAATTTAGGTATGTTAAATAGAATTCAATTATATTTATTGATTTTCAAAAAAAAATGGGATTTTATGTGTGATATTTCTTTTGAAAAGGGAAACTCCAACTTAGCACATGTGGAATGTGCTAAATAGAATTTCAATTTTATGTTATGATTTCATCTGAAAATAAGATCTTCATCCAACAAACATAGGTATGTTGAAATAGAGATAACAATTTTCAAAAATGTGCTTTTGAAAAAGAGATTTTAAAATTATTTGATTTTGATTTTGAAGAGAACCTCCATGTAACAATTGTAGACATTGTTAAATGGGGTTTGGTTATCTTTAAATATTTTTGCAAATTTTATACAAATCTTTTGTCATGTGACTTTTAATTAATTTGAAAAGTACTTTTTGGAAATAATTTTTTGCAAAGGATTTATTATGGGATGAACCTTGCCTCACCAAGAGGATGGTAAAGAGGTTCTAAAATTTTTTAGTCATCTCCTTTAGTTTAGTTAATTTATTTTTACCTATTGGGAGAACCTAATAGTGATTTTAAGACCTACACGCATGAGGTTATAAAACTTAAATGATGTTAGCTAGCTTTGCTTAAAGATGAAATAAGTTAAGTGCCAATGAAAAAGAAAGATAGTCTAGGGCTTATACAAAATATAAGTCCACTATCAATGCTTGGAGACAATAATTGTCTACTAAAGATGGAGAGAGAAACTCTCACCAGTGGAGTTGCTAGAAAAATCTGTGGTGTTTATTTCTGGATGTGGGACACCACGCAGATCTTAGGGGGTTACTTATTGAAATGATTAGGTATGACATTAGGGTATGATATACTATCTCAAAAGATATAGATATTACCCTTCAATGGATCTAATCACCTAATAAGGACTCCTAAGGCATGATAGGTCTTCAAATGTACCAGAGATTTTTTTCCTACTTTACATGAAAAAAATAAAATGGAGTTTATTTTAAGCCGGTTCATTAAGTTTCCTATGGAGACAAGCCCCCATAGTTAATTACACCCTAAGAGATAAAATACCTTAAGAATACTCTCAATTAAAGTAGAAAATTAGGGTCTCCAAAGATTTCAAGGCTATACTATCAAAGGATTGGTTATATTTGGAAAATCAATTGAAAATTCAAGGAGAAGACTTATTTTGGAAGCCAAAGGGAATGAGTAGGGAATGCTCATAATATTAGAAATCTAGTGAGCATTCTAAATCTATCCTATAATTGGGATTTACATATTTGAAGTTGAAGAGATTTATTTTATTTGAGTTAAAATTTATTAGATTACTTGGGATTATAATCCACCAACACAAGGTTGTAAAAATGCCTAAGAGGTGAGGATTTATGCTAGTAGCCCAAAAAAATAGCTATCTTGAATCTAGGGAGCTTTGGCATAAGCCAAAGCATGACCTAAGTCTAAGAGAAGATGGGTATATAGTTTACCTCCACAAGAAAGGTTAAACCACTCAACTGTTGGGCTTACAACTGCTTAGAGTGGCAGCCAGCTAACTCCTTATATGCTTCAAATTTATATGGTCTGGTCATATGAAATTGCAAGATGGTTGGGTTGTTATTAATTTAGAAAGAGACTAAAGTTCTTAAACTCACTCCTCTAAGAGACTAGAGCATGAGTGATATGAGTAATGACTTAATCTATAAATGCAAATCTTTTCAAATTTTATTTGATTTTTGACACTTCATTTTGACAAAGGCTTTGAGATTTTTATATGCCTAAATGCATGATGAAGTAGAGTTATTGGTCAAATCAAGAGAGAAAGAGGATGAAGCTTTATTAGTAGGGGTTGCTCTACAGGCCAAGCGGTCCCTATGCGTGTAAGGATGGAGGCCCTCATTTTGCAAGAATGATCCAAGATGCATGCATGATTAGAAACATACAACATTCAGCTAAGGGGTTGCTAAATCTTTTAATTATCATATTTAATGCCTAGGCTTTTTGGTGAGATTATGAGTTATAGAAAATTTTAATTATTGAATAATTAGATAGAAAATTTATTTTATCCCTATGAGCCTAATCACATCCAGGCCACACATTCAAACACCAATCATAAAGAAACTTTTAAAAACATGCATTTTCTAATGCACAATGTAAACATAACATCAAACAATTTTATAAAACTAGCACAAAAGAATAAGATGCGTTTGCCTGCATAACCCAAAAAGAAAAGATGGAAAGCTCTACCCTTATACAACTCAAAAATGAAAGAATAATTACAATTATAATGAATGAATGCTATGGGGGGTCTTCATTTCTCCTTCATTCTTCATGTCTTCATGTCTCTTCCTTCTCCTTTGATTTGATTTGCTCCACTTCAAAGATATCACATGACCTCCCAGGACTAAAGCCTTCTATCCAATGTTCATCATTATCTCCCATAACACTAATCCTAATTTTTTGTAAAATTATATTAAGAATAGGAAAATTAAATCTAACTACACCTCAAAAATAAAGGTTAGCTAAATATTGGACTTAGCACCCTCTATATGGGTAACCAAGCCCACATGTCCTAACTTGGATTATGCTTAGGGGCTTAAGAAACCTACAAAGAAAGCATTTATATTTATTTTTAAGCGGCCCCTTAAACATAATCCTCTGCATAAAATATGATTAGGCTAATCACGGCCTGCCATCTAGTCTATGAAGCATACACCCTAACATCAAGTCTAAAATATTACATCACAAAATAAAATATACATCATATCAAGCACCGCCCTAACATAAAACTAAAAGTAGTGACTTAATTCTAATGTGTGTGTTAAGGCTTGTGTGGTATGTCTTGCTAGGTATTATTGTAGTTCTCTAAGTATAGAAAGATTTAATTTAACATGAAGGGTTGGTTTCACTCAAAGTTGTTTAATTGATTTGAGAATTTTAATTTGTGTTTTCTTTTATTTCATATAATTACACTTAGCAACTAAGTGTTATAAAGAGAAGAAAAAGGGTTGCACCCTTTCACCCCTATCTTAAGCCACTTTCTAAAGCATGTTAATTTGATTTAGTTCTCTTAAGTGAATGGCTTATTACATTTTAAATTAATCCTAAGTTTAGGTCCACTTTAAATAATCTCATTCAATATAAAAGGCATCTTAAAATTAATTTTATTGAATTACTATCACATGACATGTTAAATCATTCCCATGTAACATGCATATGATTTAATCTTAAATGTATCTATACATGCAACATGTTTTAGTACACTTAAATGATGAATGTATGTGTATGTGGAGTTTATATCAATTTATGTGATTGAATTATTTAAGTATATTAGTTTAATGCTCTATCTAAATTTTTATACAAAAATATATAGAGATAAAATTAAATAGGTATGTGTCATTGTTAACCAAGAAAGTCGGGTAATCAAATGACCTCTTTGGGGCTAATTAAAGCCTCATATTTCGAGGATGTCCAAACTATATACCCACTTGCATTCAAACATATGTAAATTTGCATACATGAATATAAGAAAGAGAGCTCCCAATCACATGATTACTTAATTCAATAACTTAATCATTCATGAATGCATGGATTTTTGATAAAAGAAAGAGGGATTCTAATTCCATAATTAAATACACACACATGTATAAGAGACATAAGCATACCATTAACAAGGGTAATCAAATGACCTCCTTGGGGCTAACTAAAGCATCATATTCCTGGATGTCTAGACTAAACACTTGCTTTTCTTAAATACATATGGATGTATACATAAATGAAGGAAGAAAAACCATGTAAAGATTGCATTTTTTTTTATTCAATTGAAGCATTTATGCATATGGATTAAAGTTCTATCCAAATTCTAATATAGAAATACATGTAAATGAAATCAAATAAGTGTATCAAGTTAACTGTGGAAGTGAGGTAATCAAATGACCTCCTTGGGGCTAACTAAAGCCTCGTGCTCCTGAGATGTCCAGACTATATACTTATTAACATTTAAATACATGTAAAACCACAAAAGAATTAAAGAAAAGAAAGCTTCATTCCATATACTTAAGGTATAATCACATACATCTTTTATGTATTTATAACTAGCATCACAACATATGTTATTACTCATTTATAAGTTTTTTTTAAATACATTTGAATTTAATAGTGATAATAGCCACACATATATTAAATTAAATAAACACATGCAAGCTAAACATAAAGAAAAACTATTTGATTTAATTAATTTTGGAAAGATTGATATATGATTTCAAGTGGCATACAACATTTAATATATGATTGGAAAGGAATAAATAAACATAAACACATGATTTCATTCAATCAAATTAATTTCTAAGGACAATCATGTTATATATCATTTTTGAATTCATGTTTGATTTGATTTAAGGATGTGAGAAGAGATTTGTTGATCCTAACCCATTCCCATGTTTGTGAATTAATTTGGTTTAATAAAATGTGATTAAGTTGATTTTATGGATTAATTAAGTTATAATATGCATTAAATTCATTAATTAACCCTTGACTACGTTGTCTTAAAGTAATTAACTAAATAATTATGAGCCAATATGATATGTAAATGAATGGAAAATAAATTTGCAATGATCCTAAAAAATAAAAGGGGTCTAATGCAATTGGCTCATGATTAATAGTTAATTAAGTTAAGAAACTTAATTAAGTATTCTTACAATTCTCCCACACATGTGGGCTAATTATAATTTTCTTAGGATTTTCTTAGGTTGTTGAACACCTAAGGGTCTACCCAAGACTTCATTAATTGAGATTCCATGTGATTATAATTTCAATTTCATTAATTAAGCAATTTGATTAATTGATTAAGCCTTTATTAATTTAATTGATGAAATAAACTTAGAGAAATAGATTAAGAAGAAGGCCCTAATCTTATCTCATGGGCTTATTCACTATTAAGCAATAATTAACCACTTAATTAATTAATTTATTACTATTCATAGGATTAATTAATTATTAATTAATTTAAAAGAATAATTAGAGCTTAATTAGTTAATTTTCCTAATTAAGTACGCAATAAATCTCAATAAAATTATGAGAGGCAGAGGTCATCCCATTGAATTAACACACAAAGTTTGGGGTTAATTACTTAAGAAATTAAGTTAATTAATTTTACAAGTAAACCTTAATTAAGCCATAATTAATGTTCAAAATTAATTAAGAATATTTTTAATAAATTCTTCTCTAAAATACCTTTAAAATAAGTATTTATTTACATTTTTATGATTCTTCTATGATTTGTTATAATTTTGCAAAGTTTCAGTTGATTTAAACAAATTTTCATAATTTTTATAAAGTCTATTAATTTATTTTTACTAAAATAGACTATTTGAGTTTCAGAATGTAATATCTCTCAATACATAAATTCTTTTGACTTAAAATTTTTATGATAGTTATATTTTAACTTCAATTTCAATCCTTGAAAATTTTAGATCAATCTGATGTGTATTTTTGATTTAATTAATAAAATTTGATTTTGTTACTAAAACCTAAATTAAGTTCAGAATAATCACTAAAAATTAGGAATTTTGGATTTGTTGGATTCCTCTCGAAAAGAAGTTTCCAACTAACCATTTTTTGCAATTTTTGGTTAATTATTTTATTTTTTATGAAATTTTAAAGTTTCATATGATTTAATTAATTTTTAAAAGTAGAAAATACAATAATTTCTTATTTAACCCAATCACAGACGCCGGCAACAGCGTCATGCGCCGCGTGATGGGTTCCTCGTGTGCGAATCACGCGATGCCGCGGTTGATCGCGGCCGAGTGACAAAAGAGCGGGAAAAGGCAGAACCATGCCCACGGGGCTCAATCCAATCGTCCGATCGCGGATCGAACGGTCCAGATTGGTTTGTGCGATCCATTGGAAGAAATCAAGTATATCTGGCCTTTAATCACAGTTGTCCATCGCTATTGATCGGATATCGCTATCGCTTCCACGGGAAACCGACCGATAAACCTAAAATGTGAAACACGGAGAGTCCATTTTGAGCTCGATTTCGCATCAATTATCACCGAAAAACTCCTATTTTTACATTGGGATCATGTAAAATGAGAGATGCAAGAGTTTTCTAATAGAAATTCCTAAAATTGAGCAAACATCATTACAAACAAGAGATCCTATGCTAAAGGATTTGAAAATTACCTCACCGGAGATTATTTTCGACAGCTGTGTTGATCCGAGAAGGCTCATGGATGTGAGATGAAGCCTTAGGATGAATCTAGATCTTTGCCATCACTTGGAATGTTGTATCAGCCAATGGTCACCGCCTCTTTGCCTGAATCCGCTTGGTTTTAGTGTTTTTCCATCGAAAGGAAGTGGGGAATGGGTTTCTCTCTTTCACTGGAGTTCCTAGAGCTTCTCTAATGCATGAATTAAATGAAATGAGTGCCCCTTTTTCTATGTGCTTGGTAGTTGGCCTAAAATTACCATAGTGGATGTCCTATGGCTTCGGGTGGTTGGGAATGACAGGGAATCATTCTATGTGGCTTGGTTTGGTTGGCCAAGGCTTGGGAGGTGGTTGTCAAGAGGGATTAGTGGGTGTCCTATGGGTTTCAAATGCTCAATGGGAGAGGTGAGATGAGTTCACCTTTCCATGAGTCATGGCCAACCCAACCACCTCTTGGGTCAAGTTGGGCAGTGTCCTTGATTCCTAGGTGGACCAATGGAAAAGTGCTAAGTGGCCAATGAATAAAAATGACAACTTACATAGATGATTTGTCTCATGTGATACCCTTGACCTCTTGGTAGAATGATTATTTGGCATTATATTTGATTTGGGCATATTTGAAATGAGTCAAAAGTGAGTCAAATTTCTCATGTCATGTCATTAGGTTAGTTCAAAATGGATTAGACCAATTGATCAAATTGGGTCAAACTAAGGGTTGGGTCAAGTTCATATGACCATTTGGTATGTGTTGGTGCCGTTGGTTTGGTTTAATTTGATTTAGGTTTGGTTTTGGTTCATTTGGGTTCATTTGAGTTCATTTGGGTCAAATGGGTCAAGTTGATCAATTTGACCCAATTGACCAAATTGGATTAAGTCCTGGCTTCACTTCGGTTTGGTTGATCATTGGGAATGTGTTATAGGCTTTGGTTGAATTCAATTTGGATTGGATTCTGATTTGACACACTTTGGCTTGGATCAAGAGGGCCAATTGGGTTTGGTTTGGCATAATTGAAGGTCAAGTCATGTTCAAGTGTTGATTTTGGATGGGTATTAATCAATAGATTTGGCTTAGATTACAATAGTTTTAGATTCATATGGGTTAAAGATTGACTTGACCAATTTATGATAATCTATCAACCTAGGATGACCAATAATCATGTCATGAAGTTTAGATTGGCTTAATTCACTTTGATTTGAATTGAATTGGATTTTGATTCATGTAGTTCAAATTGGCCACTTTGAGTTAAGTGAACCAATTGGATTTAGTTGGCTTGATTTTGGGTTGAGTTTGATTTAGTTGAGTTCAATTAGTTTTGGTTCAAATGAGTTTTGGTTCATTTGAATATTTTAAGTCAAATGCACTAAGTTGAGTTTGACTTGGGTTGATTTTGATTTGGCTAGATGATTGTAGATTTCATTTATGTTTGGAATGAATTGATGGAATGATTAATTAGTGAGAAAATCAATTGAAATTGGTTTGATTTATATGGGATTTTGGCTAAGTTCATGAAATTGATTCAAAGGATATAGGAAAGATTTCAAGTTTGGATTTGATCATGGGCTTCAATCATTTGGCTTGGGATTTGAATTTGGATTTGGATTTAGATTTGAAATCGAGTTTGATTGTAGGTTTGATAGGGTAAATCTGGATTGGATTTGGGTTGTAGGATGAGGGTTATCCAAATCCCTAAGGCATAACCTAATCCTATGATTAACCCTTCTAAGTCTCTAGGTTTATGTTAAGTGTTCACCTAATCACTAGAAGTGTCTTATGATTAAGGAAGTCTTAGTGTCTAGAAGACTTCTAAGTCTAAGATGAGGAGATTGAGAACTCACTCAAAACTGAGGTCAACAAGCACCAACAATATTAAGCCAAAAGTGCGACAAAATGTTCACAAACAATGATTTATTTATCTTGCTTATAAATTAAGATATAAGGTTTTTTTTAATTTAGGCATTGTTATAGGATTACTGTGATTTCACTTGCAAGTATTTATTATTTGATCTTTGTAGATGATTGTTTATTGTATACTAGTGTGTATAGTTAATGAGAAGGATATCTTTGAACTTATTCTACAACACCTATTTAGCCTATCTAAATTAAGCTATAAAGAAGAGAGCTAGCACTTCCATTTTTACGAAGAGCAATTGAGGAACTAAAAATACAGTCAGTTGGTTAAAGGTAAGAAATATTTTACTATTTTAGATGCATGAGAAATTAGATTTTTCTTAACACTAAATCTATTTTTTATTTTTACAATAATTTGATTTTTATACTCCCTAATAAAATGGATATAACACCAATGATTTAAAAATTGGACCACATATTAAACTAGAAGAATGAGAAGTTCAATGTTCAATGATTCAATCAGGGTTAAACTAAATGATATAATAAATATAAAAAATATATATTTTAAAATACTTTAGATGATGCAATAATAATATACTAATGATATTTTTATCAATTCAAAATATAATATTCTAATTTATGACTCTTAATTCTTAAATATTTTAAATATATTTCTAAATTAAAATTTTAGAATATTATTTTAATTATTTTTAATTTAAATCTTTTATTTTTAACCATCCAACTAAAAAGATTTAAAACTGATCGTTTCTTTGAAATTTTATGTTTCTTATTTATTTGTTTGTTGTGATCCTAAGTGAGCAAGTCTTCTTATATCCCCCTTAACTTTTTTAATTAATGAGCGATGCATCTGCTAATGCACGAGTTCTATTGTTTTTTTTAGATTTTTTTAATTTAGCTTTTGAATTGTTTTTTTAATTTATGGGAATTTATATATTCAGCTTTTGCTCTATATGGGTTATTTTCGTGTCATAATCATGTCTTATTTTGATTTTTTTTTTTTTTGGTTAGGTCTTTTATTTTAATCTAGGGCATTAGTTAACAAATTTATTTTTAGGTTTTTTATTTCAACCTAGATTCACTCTTCTGCAAGATTATATCAATTTTAGAATTTGAGTCATGTCTTATCTAATTATTTTCATGCATTTTTAGTTATATTTTATGGTGGGAGGAAGCGGTACGGTGTATTTTCGTACAATACCATAGTAAGTGTATTTTGCGATGAAGTGCGGTGAGAAATTGTATTTTTTTTAAATTGATCAGTCAAAATGCAATGACTATCTGAAATTTTTTTAAAAAAAAAAAATTTGTAATACTCTCTGTAGTTTTTAGGCAATAGCTTCTTCTACATCAGTTTTACCATTGCTTTTTAAAGCCTTAGCTGTCTCAAACACACCCTTACTATTTATTTCAATTTTTTACTTCTTTTTAGCTTATTATATTCTCCTTCTTTTTCTTACTGATATTGTTTGAGGTATTAAATTTTTTTTTATCTTTTGAATATTGCTTCAATTTGTGAGAATTTTGTTCATTGATTTTTTGCTCTCTATTCATGCATTTTATATTAAATTCTTCGATTATATTTATATTTAAGTCTTGAGCTTCATAATAGCAACAAGTAATAATAGCAGAAGGTGATACTGAAGAGATAGAAAGAGAGAAAGAGAGCAAGTGTGTGTGTGCACGCACGCACATGAGAGAGAGAGAGGAAATAAACACAACAATTTAATATTTCATATCATAGTTGTTATTATGTTTTCATATAAGTTAAGATCAAATTATTTTATATTTTTGTTATATATTCTATTCATTTCAGTTGCATTGTAATTCAATTGTTAATGTAAAATGCTCATACGTAATATGTTATATGCTATGACGTAGATATGGATGATTAAAAATTTAAGATAAGGTCTTTTTTTTATTGTTGCTTTATAAGAGTTACTTTTTATGTGATTATTGCTACAATTTTTTTTTTTTTAAGGGTATCCACCCAACACCTCATCCATCTCAAGATGTCGTATTTAATCCTAGTTACATTCATCACCCAAGAACGGGTGATATCCCCCTGGAAGGAAGCCTCTGAGATAATCAACGCATGTGATTCCTACCACTCACCCACCAACCGAGCTAAGAGACGGTGAGTATTGCTAGGTTTTTTATTTTAGTCTTTATCAGTGATAACATTCCGCATCTACATATTAGTCATCACTTCTAGACAATAATAGTTGAAGAAATGCATCTTCTAATGATGCTCTCTAGCATTAGCATTCATGGACCTCCAAAACATTCTCTATTGCTAGAGTTGTTGAATATTTATTCTTGATGACTTTAATTATGTTTTAAGTATAAATTTATTTTCATATCTATTTTGGATACATTTATTTCTAAATTGATGTTTAATTTAATTAGATGGAGAAGATCACGTCCATATCATTATTAAAACTTGTAGAAGTTTAGGTCATGCATGTCTTTATATTAGAGTATATAAGGTGCAATAACTCTAAAAAATTTGAATTTTCTTAGAAAAGCACTATACTAAAGGTCTATTTGGGTGGTATTATGAAAATTAACAGAAGCCGCGAGAAACTATCTAAAAAGAAAATGATATTATAATTTTTTATTATTTTAAATAGGTCAGATCTCAGCTTTGTAATATCCACAATATTATCAAGTCAGGTTGAAAAATATAATTTTTATACAATAGACTCTTCAAAATGTTGCTAAAACACAGTTTTCAAACTGCTTATATTTCCCCACCACACACACAACCACAACTACTCCAAAACCCTAATAAACAAATATTGTAGCAATAAAGACTATTATTTATAAACTTTTCTTGCATGTGACATTTTGCACTTAAGGATGACTTAGACATAGGTTAATTTGCTTTACTCTACTAGGTTATATTTATTTGTTCAAAATATAGACTATTATTACACATGAAAATATATACAATCAAGAAACCTTTCTTGCGTATGGCACTTCTTACCTTTGTATGATAACAGCTTTCTGGCAGTCATCTTGATGCTCTTGATCTTGTATAAGAATAATAAGACCAATATCACATTAAGTCAAATTGGGCTTTGATTCATCCCTACTGGTTAGGATAAATAATTATGCAAAAAAACTAAAACTCACTTAACACTAAGTAAGCTTTAGTTTACTCAAAATTGGGATTAACTTGCTTTGATTATAAGATAATCATTGATACCTAAAAAATAAAATAGTAATGACTATTTGAAGCGATTATTATAAACTAAAAATAACGATGCATAAAAAAGTACAATTAACACAAATAAATGAATAACTATTATATACATTATTAGTTAAAAAAAGTATTATTATATAACAATATCAACAAGATACATTTGTTATGATAATTATGGCTTATTGATTATCTCATGACAATCTCATCTTAGATAAATGATATATCACCAGATTTAAGAATTCCTCTTTATGGAGGACAATCATCACTAATTAAGTAAGACTTTCTCATAGAAATGAAATGAAAATAATATAAACATATCATACATTTAGGTATAAAAATCTAATGGTGGCATAGAAAAATGTTTATAATCCAGTCTTGATTGTTGAGCATATTCAACTTCATTAGCATGCATAACATACAACTCATTATCTTGTCTCTCTTCCTCATGGAAGGAATCTCCTTATTCTTCTTATAATTTCAATGACATACTCTTAAATTTGAAACTTTAGCATCATTGCCAATCACTACTATATGACCAAACCTTTGATAAGATCTTTCCTTCAACTAATGCACTATTCCAATTAATATTAAGACTTATTAGTAACAAATATTGCATACCCAAATCAAAATTTTAAAATTAATCTAAACAAAGAACTCAATGAAGTTATTAATAGAAATGCAAATATACAGAAGTTAACCTTTAATTTCTCATTTAACTTTATGCAAACCAGCTATAAATTTATTTATTGGATTCTATTATGCTTGAAGTATTTACATAACTTTTCCTTCTTTTGTTTATCATATTAATTCTTTAATTGTGTAAGATCATTTGTCCTTCATGATTGCTTGTTAAAACGTTTTAATAGGATCCTATGCCCATTCTAACTTAAATGAGTTGCAGGATTAATTTCAATTCATATTGCTCTTAAATACATATTATAATCAATTAAATTTTATTTTATTTCCCATGTTGTTAGTCTTTCTTCTGCTTCATTATCTACCTGTTAACAAAATGAATTCTTAAGCATATATTCGATTCTTGTAAGAAATTAATGTTATATCTGTCTACATCAATTATTACATTGAAATATTGAATACAACTATAAAGTAAGCTTCTATTGAATAGTACTTGTTCAAATTAATATTAGGCTTTGATATATCTCTCTAAAATTTATAAATCAAGCATGAATACAATCAAATTAAACGACTCAGTGAGATGAGTCCAACAACACTAAAATCAAGTCAAATCCAAATGAGCTCAAATTAAAGTTTCAAAATTTACATATGAAACTTGAGATACTAATTAATCAAACTTCCAAATTTGACGCTTTTATAGTGAATCGAAGGCCGAATCAACTAACCACTATAATCACTCAAATCGAATATCATTTAAATGGTCAAATCATCAAAAAATTATCTATGATCAAATGAATTAATATGAATCATCCGATGGAGTGTTTTGGGATTTTGGCTACAATGATCAAAATACCCCTTTCATAATCCTATAAATAGGACCCCATTCTTGTCATGAAGGGAAAGAGGAGCTAGAGAACTTGGAGAAATGAGAGGGAGAGGTCTAAAGTTCGCCATCACTACATTTACATATCATCATCTATCACGCCACATCGCCACCAACAATCCAGTAAATTCATCCACATGTATACGTATTCTGATAAATTAAAATTTCATACAATCTTGTAATTCCTATTGAAAAACCTTAACTTTGTATTCCAAAGGAGATATATAGTAAAGTATTTTTATTGGGACAGGCCCCGTGATTTTTCCTCTCTTTCTGGGATTTTTCACGTAAAAATTCTAATTTCTATTATTCAACTATATGTGTATACCGATTTCCATAAAGCTAAGTGTTTTACTCTTTTTTTCTCGCAACAGCTTTGACTAAGTAAGAGCACCACCATCTATATGATGAAGAAAATCCTACATTGGAGTAACACATATGAAGAATGAAGAATCATCAAATGCTGATCTTTCAATTCTTATCAGAAACTGGGGGACAACTTTAATCTCAAAAGATTGTCCATGTTAATATTCTGGGTATCTAACTGATTACCAGCCTAAGAAACAAGCCAAAGTTGGAGGATATTTCAATATTGAGAATAAGATAGCTTGACAAATTATTATCTTTATATTATAAGGCAAAGGTCAAGGAGCAACTTTGGCTACAGCCACGAACGAATATTTTGATTTGACCTCTTTCACGCAAGTTAACGTCATCGAGTAATACTCTGATAAAGAATCTCAAAAGAATCAAAATATTTAACCTCTTCCATAGTTAACGACACAAAATAACCTCGGATGAGAGTTAAAACTATTGACTTCTTCCACATATTAAATGTCACCGAGTAACATTCTGACAAATAATTTTGTATAGGTCAAAAATCCTTTATGGATTCCTCTCCTAGAAGGCATGTCCATGGGGAAGCCGATGGGAAGCTAGTGGTGGACAAGGTCCTCACTAGAAAGACTCCAAGAGAGCAAGTGGTTGACTTGGTCTCCATTTATCAAAAACCTCAAAAGGCAAAAGCATCAGAATATATAGGAACATCAAAAACCTCAAAAGGTAAAAATCTCAAAAGGCAAAAGCCTCGATGGGAAGCTAGTGGTGAACAAGATCCTCATTAAAAAGACTCCAAGAGAAGTGATTTGACATAAATCCACTTATCAAAAAAGCCTCAAAAGATATAGGTATATTAAAAATATCAAAAGGTAAACCTCAAAAGGCAAAAGCCTCATAAGGTACAGGTACATCAAAAATCTCAGCAAGCAAGTCTCAAAAAGTATAGGTACATCAAAAACCTCAGAAGGCAAAAGCCTCCGAAAACACATGTACATTTAAAATCTTAGGAGGTAAAAGTCTCAGAAGGTATAGATATACTAAAAATCTCAAGAAATATATATAAATCACAAATCTTTCAAAGTCAAAGTCTAAAAAAGGATATATGATTACTCTCATCATTGGGGGGCAAAAACTTTACAATACAACAATATATACTTCTTATGTTGGGGGACAAAGGTCTTCACAGTTATAAGAGATAATCTAGAGCCTAAATTTGGTATGCACGCCGCCGCCTAACCAGGTTAGTTAGAAATTTTAAGATCGGGGAGAACTGGAGCCTACGAGGGGGGTCGGCACCAATATATATGTTAGTGGAGAATTCCAGCATTTATAGAAAGTTGGAAGAACTTTGAAGCACATTGGAGCCTAAATTTAGGAAGCACACCCTAACGGTCGCTAGAAACTCAGATGAAGAACTGCGAGTCCTATAGCTATACAAGTTAAATACTAGAGAAAAAGTGGAACCACACTGGAATTGCAATTCTGACGTCAACCCAAGTTGTTGGAAACCTCGAGATCGAGAGAACCAGAGCTGAAGCAGACAGTCTGTCGAGGCTACCCAAGAGAAGAAAGTGGAAGCACATTGGAGCTCGGATCGCCACTGCCACTTAGTTGGAAACTACTAGACGGGAGAACCGAGCGACATCACACAAAAGTTGAATGCTATCAAAGAAAAAAAAGTAATGTGCAAATTTTTCATTACCCCTTGAGGGATATTTATACTTAAAAAAGAGACTTTTCAAATTCAAATAAAATTTTAAATCAAGCGTCACCTAAAAAGAAAATAATAATAATAAATTATCACATTATATATATAAATAAATAATTAAGTTGATACATATATATATAATCATAAATCATAATAAATTTTAGATAAAGTGATTTCATTTTTAAAAAAAAATAAATATATTTTTGGATGAAATAAGTTTTATCATCCAAAAATAAGGGGGCAAATAATATATCTCTCTGAAATTTATAAATCAAGGATGAATCAAAAGTGTAAGGCATCTTTTGAAATAGGCTTTCAACCAAATGCTCAAATACGGAGTTTCATTAAATTCTCAAAAAAAAAAGGATGAATCAAACTAAACGACTCAGTGAGATGAGTTTAATAACACTAAAATCGGGTCAAATGAAACTCAAATAGAGCTCAAAAGTTACATATGAAACTTCAAGATACTAACTGAATGGTTTAACGACTTCCAAATTTGACGTGCTTATATCCAAATCGAGCGGCTCGACAAGATGAATCCAACTAGCCTATAATCACTCAAATTGAAAATCGTTTGAATGGTTAAATCATCAAAAAGTTACCTATGATCAAATGAATCGATATAAACCGTCCGATGGAGTGTTTTGGGATTTTGGCTATAATGACCAAAATATCTCTTTCAGAATCCTATAAATTGGATCTCATTCTCACAGAGAGAAGAGCTGAGGACGAACAGAGAAAGCGGAAGAGAGGTCGTCGATCGATCTGTTGTTGTCGTATTCTGGCAAATGACAGATTCTGTTGACCAGCTAGGTATTGCTTTGTTACTTGATTTTGGATTCATTATGAACTCTCACGTATAATCTTGTAATCTCGTTATTGGGAGAAAAGCTTGACTTTGTGATTACGAAGAGATATATAATGGAGTATTTTCTTAGGCGGACACTTTTTTTCTCTTCTTCGGGATTTTCTACGTAAAATTCTAGAGTTCTTATTTTATTTTCATATGTATTGTATTGTATTTTATATAAAGTCAAAGTGAATTTTACTCTAAGTATAAATTTTCTCGCCGCAGGCTTAATCCTAAAGATCACCTAGAGCCCAAAATAAAATTAAAAATAGTATGCTGGAACGTGAATAATTGGGCTGATATATGCCCTGTTTGGGGCTATTATAGTTGTGAAGTTATTATAGAAAAAATTGATGTAAAAAATTATTGTTGTTAAAGATGTGATTTTGTTTAAAAATTTCAACTGTAAATCTGTTATGCAGCAATTATTTGTATAACAAAAATTGAAATACCTTTAAGTGCAAAATAATTTAAAATTAATTGATAAGAAATAAACTATCTTACAAAGAACCAAACAACAAAGAACCATCTTACATAGTGAATAATGATTTGCTATAAGATCATATATGTTCTAATTACTAATTACATAATGCATGTAAGCTTTCTGACATATTTTCATGAATATAAAGCATTTTATCTTTTTTTTTACTATGATGGTGGATATAAGAATCTACTATTTTTTTTATTGAAATAACTGAGCACTACTTTGTCTACCTGTATTGACTAATAAATTTCATTCATCTTAAAGAGTTGAACTTTAGGTTCTTCAATAACATAAAAATAAAATATTTTAGTTAAGTGAGATATATAGCCTTATACAACTCTCTCTTCTCCCACCCTTCCACTGGTGGTTACAATTACCAGCTACGAGTTGATATCCAGATAGCAATTTGAGATCAGATAAATAACTAAAAAAAGGAAACTTTAATCGGAAATATACAGTTTGAAGATGGCAGATGAGGCTGCAATGGAGATTGTCGCAATCGGGAATATACCTACAGGCTGCCGCAGTCGAGATTAACGTCGCTGCGCGAGGAAGGAAGACGCCGCGCCTGAAGATTCCTGCACTAGAGTTGCAATCGACGGTGTGGAAGCGCGAGGGAGGAAGATGCGACAGGCGAGCTCACAGTCGTCAGTCGAGATGGTTTTGATCGCAAGGCTGTGGGGTGGGAGGCATTTTTGGAGTTGCGGAACTTCAAACATTGCTGCGTCGTTGGTTGCCAAACAATTTTAGACCGGAACCATGCAAAAACGCAAACCAAAATAGATCTAAAAACTCTTGAACAGAGGCAGACGCGGACCCAGGTACAACAATTATCTCTATCAATTTTATAATTTTTTTTTATTCTAATATATAAATGTGCCCCCTAAAAACTAAGGCTAATTCCGCCCATTCTCGAACAAAAGTACATAACAAATTTTTTATTTCAAATTTGAATAAGATTTAAAATATTT
Source organism: Cymbidium sinense (assembly GCA_021442155.1). Classification (NCBI taxonomy): domain Eukaryota; kingdom Viridiplantae; phylum Streptophyta; class Magnoliopsida; order Asparagales; family Orchidaceae; genus Cymbidium; species Cymbidium sinense. The sequence goes on along the minus strand of CM038223.1, from coordinate 106,736,173 downwards.
TTGTATACATTTTTTTGGATAGTGTAATATTATATTTATATTTATATTTATATGTCATAATAAGAGAAATATTTCTCCTACTCAGAAAAATTCCATTTCAAATTGAAGATTTCTTTAATATCAAACAAAATCAATATGATGTAATTAAAAATTTTATGAATAATCAATTTGATAGACACTTTCTCACTTTATTTTCTCTAATAATTAAAATAATTAAAGAAATTTAAGCATTTAATGAGTAAAAATATAATAACTTTCATTATTAAAATCTTACATTCAGTGAAAATTAATTAAGAAATAAGGTTATTTAATATATCTTATAAATTATATTTACTTGATAGATTCATTCTATAATTAATTAATATAAATAATGACATTGAACTGATTAAATTTATTATTTATAAAAGTTATTAAAATATTAATAATTTTAAATTATTACATTATCAAATTAAGGTAGAAAATTAACATTTTATAATAGTTCATTTAATGAATATTAAATTATTATAATGCATGATATTAAAAAGTAATTAAAAATGCATTTTTATTTATTTAATATATTATGTTGAGTTATTTTATTATTACTCTTATGTGACTTGTGTCCTATGCTTCCTAGTTTGTTTAGTGGAGTTCGCATGTTCTCTTGCCAAGTTTGTTCAAATTCTCAATTTTAAATTCAAAACATAAAGACGTTATGGAAACAAGCCCCGCAAAACCCTAACGGTCACCAGAAAAGAGGCGAAAAGTCAAAATTATCCCCAGCGCACGCAAATGCTTCGCTCTATCGGAAGGGCAATATTGATAATTAATGAAAATCGACCGTCTTTAAGAAATACCACTTAGAATAAATTTACCAACAGCTCTCCACATTTCTTTTTCTCTTCCCACAAAGAAAGATATAGAAAGAGCGAGAACAGAGAAAATTGGGGTTTGAGAGCCATGGATGCGTACGAGAAGTTGGAGAAAGTTGGGGAGGGGACTTACGGGAAAGTATACAAAGCTAGAGAGAAGGCCACGGGTAAGATCGTGGCGCTAAAGAAGACGAGATTGCCGGAAGACGACGAGGGCGTGCCACCCACCACTCTCCGGGAGGTCTCTCTCCTCCGGATGCTCTCATTGGACCCGCATATCGTCAGGTGATCGCCGATCTTCGATCTTTTGCGTTCTTTCCCTTTTCAGGCTTTTTTTAGGGTGTTTCCGTTATTATTCGGGTTTTGATCCACAGTTTTCGAGATTAAGTGGGTTTTGGAGTTGGAGCTTTCACTTCTCCTCCCACTTTCTTCTCAGTTAACTTAGAAAAATTCAGATTAGAGTTTTCTTTTCGGTTTGCTCTGTCCTCTTAACGTGATTCGTGGATCAAGTTCATTTATTTTTGTTACTGCATCTGCTACTTTTTTAGGTCTTCTAATCTTGAGATTCGTTTTCAGCATCTGATCTGGGTTTCAATCTTGAGAAATTTCTTGATCTCGCTCTTGCTCTAGAAACCCTTATTTTCTGATTACTGTGTTATTATATTTTGGATTCCTTGATTAGATATGGAAAAATAGGGCGGCCATACAAAAAAAAGAAAGAAAATATCATTTGTCAAAAGATTTAAATACGCGATGCATCGGTCTGTTTATACTCTATCTACCTAATTTTAGGTTGATTTCTTGTAAACAATTACAGGCTGCTGGCTTTGAAACAGAGCCAAAACAAAAAAGGGCAATCGATTCTCTATTTGGTTTTTGAGTACATGGATGCTGATCTTAAGAAATATATCAGAAGCTTTCGCCAGAATCACGAGCTTATTCCCTCCCACATTGTGAAGGTTTGTGTTTTACTCAATAGTCGGCTTTAAGGCAACATAGTCATAACAGAAATGTAGACTGACTGATCTAATTTTCCTAAGTTTAACTTAAAAAGCAAAATCTCAACCTCGTTACCTTGAGATTTTTCTCATGGATGTCTCTGGGAATGCATGCCTTAAATTTGTGATTTTACGATTTCTCTGAAGTGACTTAAAGACAACCTTGCTATCAACATTGTAAAACCTTAGGTTGCCGTAATTTTGTTTCAGGTGTTAGAAAATCACCTTCTCTTGTTAGGGTGTTATAATTTCTATGTATGTTATTATATATTTAAACATTTCTACAAGAATATGTGAACGGAATACAAATGAACAGAAGTTTGGAGAGGAACAAAGCGCTCACTTTGTCTCGATTGGCTGAGCAGCTCCCTCAACCAATGACTAGCACACACAAGCGCTAGTTGTCAGCTTAGTGGACAACTATGATCTATTTTCTAGTAGAATTAAGTGTGTTGATTATATGTTTTTTATTCAAAATTGAGCTAACTCGCTTAACTTTGAGTCAAGTTTTCTGTTAGATGGAATAGGTCCATGAACTTAGGGTGAATTTTGGATAATTTTTTGGGAGCTTTATTTTTCAGAAAACAATTACAGTTATATTTGATTATCAATTTTCTGACTATTTTTCAAAAAATATGATGAAAATAATTTTAAGAACTAAAGTTATGAAAATGTGCTGACTACGAAAACCCACAATAATTTTTCAAATTTATTTTTTTCACAACAATTTTACATCTTTATAAAACTACAATTGCTCTAAACATATTCTTAATTAGATATCTTTCTTAATTAGTAAGAATCTTTACTAATGTGCAGATGTATTCAAAATATGTTTATAATGATTTTGTTATAAATTTCATTAGTTTCCGCATGTAATTTGTAGGGTCATACATCATTTTATTAGTTATATCATTGAGATACATATGTATCTATAATCACCTAATCAATATAATGGTTTAAGATCACTTGAATTGTGCACTTATAATCAATAAACGCTTAAAAAATAATTTCTACTACATAAAAACAAATAATAATGATGAATATTGATTAAGAAAACAGTCTATTAAATTTATAAACTTAACTCTTAACACAAAAGCTCAACTCAAATGGAACACTAACTTGGATAGAATTTAGAACGAAATGCCTAATTTTGACTTTAGTGTTGAGCTCGATCCCATAGCGCTCCTACAAAACCAAAAAAACTTTTCTAATATATCTATGGATACTCGTTTCTTAAAATTGCAACTTATAGAATTGTCTTCAGTTGACTGCGAACTCACTCTTATTTAAGTATATGTACTCTCTTCTTCACGCAGACTCTTATGTATCAGCTTTGCAAGGGCATAGCATTCTGCCATGGCCATGGTGTTCTTCACAGGTAGATTCTTCTATAATAATAAGCAGCCTGGCTGTTCTATAATAATAAATACCTTCTTTATCCTTAAATGGCACAGGGATCTGAAGCCACATAACATTTTACTGGACCGGAAGACGATGATGCTCAAGATAGCAGATTTAGGGCTCAGTCGAGCTTTTACTCTTCCTGTTAAGAAATATACTCATGAGGTATCATCTCTCTCAACAATTGTCTCTAATATTTTGTACTCTTTTTTTTCTTCTTCTAGATATGAAGATTTTAATTCTAAGGGGGATTTTGTTGGATTTTTTTACAGATTCTGACGCTTTGGTATAGAGCTCCCGAAGTGCTTCTTGGGGCAAAGACCTATGCAGCACCAGTTGATATTTGGTCGGTTGGCTGCATATTCGGTACAATCTTGCTCTTAATTTTTTTTTTTTTTTTCAATTTCAGAGAAAAGCTATAAGCTTTATTAGAGGGGGGGGTGTATATTGTATACCCTTGGAATGATTTCCTATAAATGTAGCTATTTATCTATCAAGTGATATTTAGTTAAGTCAGTGAGCTGACATAAACTTGAAATAGAATATTTCAATTTTGACTTGAGGAAAATTCTGGTTGAGATGAGAGTAATTGATTTTGAGTTGGGTTCAGAGCTGATTTTTAATTAATTTTATAAATATTTCTAATAATTGTAATATTTTTGATGTGATTTAAAGATTTAAATTTTATGAATATATAAATATTAAAATTTATGTACTAGATATATAAATATCTAAAAAATTGTGGTATGTATGTCAATCCTCCTATATATTATATATCATAATGATTTTGAGCTAGCTATCTTCAAAAGCTAGAGCATATATCAATTTCAAGTAGATTAAAATTCAAAGAATTATCCTGTAAATTCTAAATTCCACCTCTTCATTAAATAATGCATCGTTAAGATGTGGATTGTGTGTGATTTGCAGCTGAACTAGTGACAACACAAGCGCTCTTTACTGGAGATTCAGAATTACAACAGCTCCTCCACATTTTCAGGTTCTTTCTCCTTTCTTTGGAATTTCTTTACTTTCCAGTTCTTACTTAGTTTTTGATTTATTTTCTTATGAAACTTTTTTTAATCAGGCTACTCGGCACACCAAATGAACAAGTGTGGCCGGGAGTGAGCAAATTAGCAAACTGGCATGAGTATCCTCAGTGGACCCCCAAAAGCCTATCATCAGCAGTTCCTAATCTCGATGCGGATGGCATCGATCTGCTCTCTGTAAGCTGATGTTTCTAATCTCGAACATTTAGTAATAAACTTAAATCAAATTCAAAGAGAATGAAGAAAGGAAGGAGGATGATTTATTATTAGTTCATTAAAAAAATGCTTGAATTTGCTGCAGAAAATGTTGATGTATGAGCCATCTAAGAGGATTTCTGGAAGGAAGGCTATGGAGCATCCTTACTTCGATGATCTGGACAAAGAATCCCTGTGATTGAGCTCTCTCTCTCTCTCTCTCTCTCATAGAGTATGGGAAACTTTGTTGTGTTTTGTTCCTTCTGCACTGCAGCTGCTTGCAGTGATTGTTAGTTTCTTAGTCACAAAGATCACATTTAGTAATGTGTAATGGCAACTATTCTGATGTTTTTATTTTGAGTGTTGGAATATAAATTTGATTTAGATGGCAAATATCAGCTATATAGTGTTTGTTCTAATGTGGTTTTGTGCATGCATATTTGGACTTTCCTCAAAATACTAAATTTCATAGCAGCTATGTAGAACTAAGAACATGCAATCGTTCATGTGAAAAGAACCATGAAGCTTCTTTCCTGCGAAAATATCTGAATCGCTCACTCTTATTAATGACTTGTTCGCCTGATATCACAACACTACAACTAAAACTTGTACAACTAAAATTACACTCCATATATTCAGTTTTAGATCTACTTAAACGAAAACCTTTAGACTCTAATGTTGACCTCCATAATTCAAGTTTCTCTTGGACTCCCCAAGAAGAATGTCATCAGCAAAAAGCATACACTAAGGTACATTTTCTTGTTAATTCCTAGTAAGAACATTCATAACTAAAACAAAAAGATAAGGACTTAAAGCTGATCCTTGATGTAATCCAGCTGAAATAGAAAAAAAATTTGTCAATCCTCTTTTGTGTTTGGACAAAAGTAACAGCTCTAGTATACATATCCTGAATATAACCAATATTTAGCTTCATCGTTCATGTGAAAAGAACCATGAAGCTTCTTTCCTGCGAAAATTGAGTTGGTATTTTGCGATTTTTTAAGGACACTCGGTTGCATTGCAGATGGAAATTTCGCTCATTTTGTACCTGAAAATTAAAAACATTACTATTGCTGAAATTTTAGAGATTTGTTGAATTTAAACACAATTTCAGTGTTTAATTACATCCAACCAAAATGCATTCTGCTGATTCAGCTATAACTGTTTCTTGAATCCTAAGATGCAATAATAATACAGTGCTTTCTCATAATAAAAATGAATAAGATATACGCTGTCTGATAATAAGATATATCTAAATTTTTAGCCATTAAGTTGTCTGAAAGAAGATGACAATTTTTTTCAATTACTTCTTATATATTTTTGCTGGCATTCTTGGTTTCGTTGGTGATGCTAAGTGGCAATCAAGTATCCTTTTAGCGTGAGATGATTAATTATAGACACACGGCGGTTTCAAATGCTGCAGTTAAAATTTCAGAATTTTATTAAGGGTGATTAATCCCCTTCCATATAATAAATAAAAACAATTATTATTATCAAAAGTATAGGATGTTTCAACCACGTTGACTTAATGCTACAGTACCCAATTCATCAGACTTTTCAGCTACAGATTTGCCTAAACCTAAGCTAGATTGCGAGCAACAATTGCAAATAATACATGCGTGAATTAAAAGGCAAACACAGTAATCAAAAGAAGATGACGATACATATAAGACGATAATAGTAGTTGCAGTAAAAGAGCTTCAATTGACAGATATTCTGCTGCTTCAACAGCCAACCTAACTTTTGGCCGAGAAAAGACACAACAACTTGTCATAACCAAGCGCGATAAATAAGTGCAGAGAAACCATAAGGCATAGTGACATAATGAAAGAAGAGAACAGTACCAATTTCATTCAAATGCCCACTGGTTCTCCCTCCTAATCTCCTCCTCTTCCTCGGGGGTGAAGTCATTCTTGATGTTAAAGGTCTTGCGAATCTCCTCAGGAGTTTTCCCTTTGATCATATCGGCCACAGTCTGGCAGGTCAAATCCAGAAGACCTTTGATGTTCAAGTAGTTGGCCGCCTATGGATAATCACATAAATCATGAGCAATATAAGAGAACAGAAATCTTAGTTGCACCGTTATAGAGACAGGATACCGATGAAATACGACAAGGACGATAGACACATCTCTACTTTTAAAATATAGGACATAAATACATATGTGATATACTATTATAAATTTATAATTTATATAATTTATAAATTTTAAAATATTATACAATAATCACATAAATTATATAAATATTAATTAGTAAAAAAATATTTAATATTATAAAGACAAAAAATATTGAGATTTAATAATACAAAAAATAATAAAATCTTAACATATTAATTTCAAATCATGATAGTAGATAAAAAAAAGGAGTACAAAATTATAATAAATAATAAGCAATTATATTCTAATAATAACTTCAAAAGATTCGGTCATTAATAATTTTTAGAGTATTATATTAAAAATAAGTATAAATTATGTGATACAATATAAATTAATAAAATATAAGATTTAATTATATATTTAATTAATATTTATAAAGTTTAAACTTATTTATTCAAGACATCTGTGTTAAAATTTTAATTTATTTATTTTAAATTGGACACATCACAGGCATATCCGATATATCATATGAGTGTCGTGTCTAATACTTATTGGACATTATATATCTCTTTCTTATGAAGTATCAATACAACATAATAAGAAATGTCTCATAGAAGCACGAAAATATTATAAAACTAAAAGTTGCAACAAACTCGAAAATGCTTGGGTCAGAAAATTTAAAGATTATTAGCTTAAATAAGAGATTGCTTTCCTACATTGCACAATGTTAGAAGAAAGCAAGATATATCAGGTAAAGCACAACGAACAAGTCATTTGGAGATGAATAAATGAACTTAAATCTAACTTCCAATTTTCTTGAAAATTTAAGCATAACCAATCAATCACCAAAAGGGTTCAGGAATCTTGAAACTTCGAATCTATTGAAGAAAAGCTGAACTATTAATTTTCTAATTAGTTAGAGATGATGCTGAAAACCATAACTCTAAGTAATATAACCAACAATCAGAACTCACAATCATCACCATTGTTGGCCTTAACTCCAGGCAATAAACACAAATTATCATAAAACACAATATCAACAAAACCTCGCTAAGTCGACAATTACACCTCATATAGTTACATTTATGAAGTAAGATAACCTAACCACAATTAGCATAATTAAAACCTTCAATGTTCTAATATGACCACACAAAAATCAATGAATCAGTTTAAATTAGCTAAATCAAATAGAACATTAAGATGAGTGTGTTAATATTAATATTTTCATTTAATTTTAATAAATAAGGTCATTTTTTATACTACCTAATCAAATATTTTTAAGTTTACCTCTATCTTTCTTAGCATAGACCAAATCTAATACATCTACTCTCCTAATTAGGTTAATGGCTGAAATTTATGTGACCAAATCATCTAAGATGACTCCTAATCTTATCTACCATTTGAGCTACTCCAAACTTTCTAAGTGTAAAACCGCTGATCCACTTGAGCATCTCATCTAAGCAAAACTTAATTTTATGCTTCACTTTTCCTAACCAACATTTTGTGCATATAGCATTGCAAGTCTCACCACTATCTTATAAAAATTTTCCTTTAAGTCTAAGTAGTGTTTTTTATCACACAACTGGCTTGATACATTCCTCCACTTCAACCACCCAACTTAAATTCTACTAGCCCATCTATTTCACCATCACTTTGAACAATAGACCGAGATATCTCAAATATTCACTCTTTTTAAAGACTTGATCACCCACTATCATATAACCCTAGTCTACTCCTAAAATTATACTCCATCTATTCAGTTTTAAATCTACTCAAACAAAAGCCTTTAGATTTTAAGGTTGACCTCCATAATTCATTTTTTTCTTAAACTCCCTCTCTAGTCTTATTAACAAAAAGAATATCATCAGTAAAAAGCATGCATCAAGGTACATCCTCATGTAAATGTCTATTAAGCATATCCATAACTAAAGCAAAAAAGCTATGTGCTTAAAGCCAATCCTTCTGTAATCCAATTAAAATAGAAAAATACTTGATCAATCCCACTTGTGTTTGAACACAAGTAACAACTCCAGTATATATATCCTTCATAACTTGTATATAAGCAATATTAACTCCTTTATTTTCTTGAACTCTCAAAAGCACTTCTCTTGAAACTTTATCACATGTTTTTTTCTAAATAAACAAATATCATATATAGATCCTCCTTTCTCTATATTTCTCCGTCAAACCTCTCAACAAATGTATAGCATCCATAATAAACTTATCTAGCATGAATCCAAACTGGTTTTGAAAAACTTTTGTATAACATCATAACATATGTTCAATTACTCTTCCATAATTTTATCATATGATAAATTAACTTAGTTCCTCTATAACTTGCACACTCTTAAGCATCTCTTTTATTCTTAAAAATATGAACCAACAAACTCTTTCTCCCCTCATCTGATATACTTTTAATCTTTAAAATAATATTAAAAAGTATAATAATCCAAGAAATTTTTTGATCTCTTAAGTATTTTCACACTTTTATTAGAATATCATCAGGTCTTACTATTTTTCCACACTTCAATTTATTAAAACCTCTCAAACTTAGATTTTATTAATACGACGATAGAAATAAAATCTCTATTTTCATGTAGGATACTAAAGTTGATTAAGTGAATCATATTCTCACAACTTTTATTGAAAAATTTATCAAAATATCTCATCTACTTGTATTGAATATTCTCTTCTAAAAGAAATACTTTTTGAACTTCATTTCTAATACACTTCACTTGAACTAAATCTTTACTTCTCTCATTTCTTTGCTAAATTATTTATGCATAATTGTTCGTCATCTTTAGTATCCAATCTATTATATAAATTATTAAATGATAAATTATTTCCATCACATAATGATTTTTTAGAATTCCTAAGTCACTCTATATATTTCTTAGTTCTTCAAGCTTTTACATCTAAATTATTTTTTATAACAAATTTCTTATTTTTGATTTTTTTTCTCACATATTTTGATTCCACCGCTAACTATTTTTACTAATAAAAGCTTTTCTTTTAAATTCTCTAAGCATATTTTATGTAACTTATTTAATCTCACTTGCTAATTTTTTTTACATAATATTAATTTCCTCATGAATATCACAAATTCAAACATATTGTAGTTTGCTCTAAAAATATTTTTATTAATATTGTTTAAGCACCCTTTTCTAATCTTAGAAGAATATTTATTTATTTACTTTTCATCTTTCAATTCTTGATCTTAAAATCCAAAATCAATAGTCGATGATGGATACTTAAATTTTCACTTAAAATGACCTTATAATCTTTACAATCTAAACGACTTATTTTCTTATCAGAAAATAATCAATCTACATTTAACTAAGTTCATTCTTATAGGTGATAATATACACATTTTTTTCTTAAATAAAATATCAACAATTATAAAATTATAAGCTAAAATAAAAATTGATATAATTGTTTAAGCACCCTTTCTAATCTTAGAAGAATATTTATTTATTTCTTTCATCTTTCAATTCTTGATCTTAAAATCCAAAATCAATAATTGATATAATCTTTAAATTTTAAAAAAAATATAATCTTTCTAATCTACGACATTTTCTTATCGAAATAATCAATCATTCTAAGTTCATTCTTATAGGTGATAATATCCATTTTTTCTTAAATAAAATATCAACAATTATAAAATTATAAGCTAAAATAAAAATTGATATAATCTTACTTTCCTCATTATGACTCCAAACTCATAGCTATCATGAATGCATTTAAAATCTTCTACAACCCAACTAATATGTCTATTCAATGCTATTTTTCAAAAGGTATACTTTGTATTAATACTTTTAGATCATTCCAAAAAAAAAAATTTTGAGTATACATTTAAACCTACTCAAAGAGTATAAATACTTATAACATTAATAATTTTAGCATCGCTAATAATTTTTAAACCTATAATTTTATCTCCAATCTTATTAATTTTCATAATATTAGCCTTCAAACTCTTATCTATAATCACACTCATATCATTTCTAGTATGACTCTCAAATTTTAACATGGAGAATATTAATTTTTGTTCCTTTGATCAATAAAACATACCCAAAATATCTATTCAATGTTAATTTTTTCTAATAAAAAATTAAGAATTTGAAAATTTATTATTCAAAAAAACATTTTGAAGAGTTGCTACTCATAAATATATTATAGAATTCCAAAAAAGATGAATTCCACATGCATATTTCATAATTAACATGAAGAACAGATTTAAGATAACAACATCAAATCAATTTAATAGAATCATATGTTTGAAGATACCAAATCCATCAAAATATAAGAGACAAAATGAATTGATAGAAAAAACATGCATGAGTTGTGAAAATTTGAATACAATTAATATTGAATGAAGAAAAGAACATGCAAAAATAAATGCTTCATATCTTTTTCATTCAAAGCATCAAAAGAGAAATACTCATATCCAATTTATCATAAAAAAATAATAAACATCAGATTAATGTTAGAAATCCTATTATCAATGATGGTTAACTTGCTCCTCATAATCCATATATACTCTCTAAATACAATTCTCAAGTAAATGTTGAAATATGTTCAGGATTAAAAGCTGTAAAATGTGTTTAGAAGTACATATACAAAAGTCATAAGAAAAATTTCATATCATTTTCACAAAAATAATGGAGTAAAAAATATAAGATTCAACAATATCAAAATAAAAGATGGTGCGATGATAGAAGCATTATGGAGAATATTTGAATTTGATCTTAAGAAGATATATTCATTATTATAAGATGTATACTACCCAAAACAATCAATTATTGAAATCAATAATGCAAAAAAAAAAAAACAGAGATGTAGGTAGAGTTTTTGAGAGCAATAAAAATAATCCAGAGGCAAAAAATCTCAATAAAAAAATTTAGAAAAATATATTTAGATAAAAAAAGAAAAAAAATTGAGTACATTGGTAATATCAACATCACAAATCCATCATAAGACATGAAATATTATTAAATCATGTGTATTAACCCACATCATTTCATAATTTATAACAAGTTTATGAAGTTCAAAGTTCTTCAATCAAGAAATCAATAACAAAGTAAGGATTATTGGAAACAAATAGCTATATCTCCGATTGTTTAAATGATAAATTTAATTTTCATATATCCACTAAATTAAGACAATTATTTACTACTATTCTTGTTTACTATGAGCTTACAAATTTATGTCAATTGAATGATAATTACAATAACTTATCTAAGATTTCCAATACAGATAAATACAATCTTAAAAACATTATTGCACATAATTTTTTTCTTTATATAATCTAGAATTGTATGGATGAAGTTAACTTTCCAAAACATACCACACAATGAAGAAAATTCGGTACATAATAATGATAAAAATCTAAAGAAAAAAATAATTGAAGAATTAAATGATAATATTCTCATTAAATATATCAATTTAATTTTCATATATCAACTAAATTAAGACATTATTTACTACTATTCTTGTTTACTATGAGCTTACAAATTTATGTCAATTGAATGATAATTACAATAACTTAAGTAAGATTTCCACAGATAACTACAATCTTAAAAACATTATTGCACAATATTTTATTCTTTATATAATCGAGAATTACATGGATAAAGTTAACTTTCCAAAAAATGCCACACAATCAAGAAAATTTGGTACATAATAATGATAAAAATCTAAAGAAAAAAATAATTGAAGAATTAAATGCTAATATTCTCATTAAATATATCAATACAAAACTCAGATTAAATACATAGCAGACTAAAACATACAAAAAAGTTAATTAAATTTGTGGATGAAAAAAAAAATAGCATGTTCTTTGTGAATAGGAAAAACAAATTTATGTAGTCTATTATTTGCAACATTAAGATTGAAATAATACATAGCATAGCACTAACAACAATTATGTGATAAGTAAAAGCATTAATCTTACCTAAAGGATGACTTGAACATTCAAGATTCAAGTACCAATAATATAACAGAAATAAATATACAGCAATTACCAAAGTGGACTTGCTCAATGCCAATGATCAAACAAGAAATTGAAATAATTTTATTATTATATACATTATTTTACATTTACTTAATTCTCAGCATTGTACTTCTAATTTCTTATCTAACATACATAAAGAACATCAATGATAGTTAAGAAGATCAAGAAATTTGTGAAAAAGAGCAATTATCAATGTTTGCTTGCATGGAGAAAAAACAAAAGATGAACAAGTGCTGGCATCCACTTGTATGTGGATAAACTAGAGACCAAGATGAGAAGGTCGGACATTATTGATGTGATATTCATGTGTAGAGTAGAAACCCAAAAAAGAAATGAAAATGTCCAGCGCTAGCGTGTGGAAGAGAAATCAGAGATGAAGACAAAAGATAAAGCATCTTCTCCTATTGCTCACTTCATTAGACCTAAGTTGTCTGCTACAGTTCTCACTGCCTTCTATTCTATGTATTAAATCAGTCACCCTACCAGGCATGTGAGATGAATCCACCAGCTGCGAGTTGCAAGCCTGAATATGAAGCACGAAGCATAGGATGAACACTTCTACAGTGCTGTCACTCAAACGACATGCAACACCAACTTTCCTTCTTCGCACATGTGAGAAGGCTATGACGTGCTACACTTTTGAAGTGTGCTTCAATGGATACTTGTAACAAGACTTGAGTTGTGCATTATAGAATAAAATTAGCATCTTTTGTGGCATTATAAAATAATGAATGGCACATGATAATGAGATTCACTAAGCCAAATCCAAGTGATTTGAAAAAGATTATTAATGGTGATGATGACATTTGAAACATGATAATCTTCAGCCACAAATCCATATTATCTTGGTTCACAATGACAGAGGCAAGACTACATACAATATCCAAATAATCTCACTGCATATTGATATAGGCAAAACTATATAAAATAGCAATAAATATATGTCATTAAACAAATCAAATTCCATATAGCTTAAGAATAAAATGCATCATAATGTAATCTTCCTTAAAGGGCATTTGGTTGCAAGTAGTATGAGTGTAAAGTAAAATAAATACATACGTTTTAATTTTTCAAGTGTTTGGTATGAAGTAAAATTAATGTAGAGCATTTTTTAAGGAGTCAAGACACAGCATATTTTTTTTGACCTGACGGTAAGGGCTGAAGGATTTTAGATCCGATATGGTTATAACATAATGGATACCTTGGATCCAAAAAGAGTATATGATCATTGTTAATTTTGGAATCCACTAATGTGAAACAATTAAATGCGTGCCGCATTTTTTCATTAAAAAGGGATATTTTGTCAGAAAATTTTCTAAAACTATCAACTTTAGTTCAAATTATTTTTTTATATTTGTTTAGGTCGATTAAGTTTATGATTGATAAATGTTCTTTCCAATCCAATCAAATTGAAAAAACGGTATCATTAAATTTATTTTAAAGCTAACGAAACATCATTGAGAAATAAAAATCATTGCAGTCCCAACAGAGTTGATTACGTGCAACAAACAGTCCATAAGTAAGCCAAAAAGGCATAAATAACAAGGCTCAGTCTTCTCTCCCAAATCATTTCACTGAATAGTTTTCGATCCATAAAGATGTCTATCAGAGACAATAAAAGGGAAAAACATTAAACAAGAAAATTCAACCATAAAAACAATTCGAAATCCTCAATAACATATAAAAAGATATTAAGTGATCAGGGCAAGCGAAAATAAAATAGAAAAAGGCAAGGCATACACACCAGAATAAGATCAAACAGCGTGGTCTGGTCGACCTTCACGAAATCGGAGTCCCAGCCCTTGAGATCCTCTTCGGCAGTCTTATCATCGCCGCCAACGGCCACAGAGGACTTGGCAGCCGCGTCGACGTGTTTCTTGCAATACTCAATAACCTTTGAAAGGATCTTACTGTTGACGTTAGGGAGTGGAATCCCGCTATCCGCACATCCATCCTCAATCATGTGACGGATCGTCTGAGACTCCATCGCTACAGCTTCTTCGACCAAGAACTCTTCACCGTCCGAACTCTTCAAAGTCACCTTCTTTCCTTCGTCTGAAGCCATCACTTCCGAGATCGACCAAAAAGCTTCGGATGATTGCAGAAAAAGACTAGGATGGACAAAAGAAATCTCTCCACAAAACAACCCTAGTTGGAGAGAAAGTGATGAACGAAGTCTGGGTTTCTTCGATTAATGCTTCTGAATGAAAGGCTAATTTCGACCTCAATTATTATGATTATTATTATTATTATTCGTTTTTAGGGCATTTATATAACTAACATATAATTTTAAGGCAAAATTTTTAAAATAAGTACGTTCAAAAAAAATTTAGTAGATTAGACATTGAAAAAAAAAAGATTATTTTTAAAATAGGCTTAGTGTTAATTTTAATTAGACATTTAGCCACAAAAAAATTTTATTTATAAATAAATTTTAGTCGTCTGAATGGACGTCTAACTAATAATGAAGGATTTTTTTTCGTTTTCGTAAGAGAGAGAGAGAGAGAATTATTTTTTTTTTGTTTTGTTTTTTATTTTAAGAGAGAGAGAAAGAGAAAGGGGTTTTATTAATTTTTTTAATTAATATAATTATTTAAAATATTTAAAATATATAATTTAAAATATTTTTATAAAATATTTAATAACTAAATATTTATATATTTAGTTATTAATTAATTCATTTAAATATATAATTTAAAAATATTTTAATTATATATATATAAATTTAGAATTTTATTTAATAATTTTTTTATTAATTAATATAATTATTTAAAATACATAATTTTATTAATTTTTGTTAATATATAATTTAAAATATTTAAAATATATAAATAAATAATTTTTAATAAATAAATAAATTATATAAATATTTTATAAATTATATAAATAAAGTAATTTTATATATATATATATATATATATATATATATTTATTTAGTTATTTATGTATTTAAATTATATAAATATTTTTTAAGTTATATAAATTATTTAAAAATATTTAAATATATAAATAAATAATTAGTTATATATATATATATATATATATATATATATATATATATATATATATATATATATATATATATATATATATTTAATTAGTTATTTATTTATTTAAATATTTATTTATTTAAAATATATAATTAGTTAAATAAATAAATAAATAAATTTTAATTATATAAAATCTTGATATTTATATATTTTATAAAATATTTAGTTATTTATATATTTATTTATTTATTATATAAAGACAATAAATTATATAAATATTTTATAAATTTTATAAAATAAAGTAATTATATATATATTTATTTTTTTTATTTATATATTTTCATATAAAATATTTTTAAGTTATATAAATAATTTAAAATATTTAAAATATATAATTTAAAATAATTTTTATAAAATATTTTATTATTATATATATATATATATATATATATATATATTTATTTATTTTATTTTATATAAGTCTATAATAATAATAATAACAAAAATATAAATATATAAAATATAAAATAAATAAATAATTTTTAATAAATAAATAAAGAAAGGAATAAATATATATATAATAAATATATATATATATATATATATATATATATATATATATATATATATATAACTAAATATTTTATAAATATATTAAATAACTTAAAAATATTTATATAATTTATATATAAATAACTAAATAAATATAAATATAATTGCTTTTTTTTATAATTTATAAAATATTTATATAATTTATTTATTTATTTATTAAATTATTTATTTATATATTTTAAATATTTTTTAAATTTATATATTAACAAAAATTAATAAAATTATATATTTTAAATAATTATATTAATTAATAAAAATTATTAAATAAATTTCTAAATTTTATATATAATTAAAATATTTTTAAATTATATATTTAATTATATATATATAAATTAATTAATTAATAATTGAATATATAAATATTTAGTTATTAATATTTTATAAAAAATATTTTAAATTATATATTTTAAATATTTTAAATAATTAATTAAACAAATTAATAAAACCCCCCTCTCTCTCTCTCTACCGAAATCAAAACAAAACAAAAAAAAGCGCCATCTCTCTCTCTCTCTCTCTCTCTCTGCGCTACCGAAAACAAAAAAAAAAAAAAAATCCTTCACTCCGTTTGGACTGGCGCCGACGCAGCTTCCCGTTCGTGTCAATCGTACGTTATGACGGTAATTTTTAAAATAAATTTTTTAAACAATTAAGATTAACACTAAGTTTATTTTAAAAATAATCCCAAAAAAAAATTAAAAATAAGAAGACTGGCTAAAAAATAAAAATAAATAAATAAGCACTAATTTTGCTTTGCAGAGAGTGACTTAAAAAAAAATTTAAAAAAAAATTAATTTTACTCTAGAGAAAATGAACCACCTTAAAAAAATAATAATAATAAATAATTAAAAAAAATCTAATTTTACAATTTTGCTGTACAGTCATAAATATCTAAATTTTATATTTAAAATATATTTATTCTTATATACATAAAAAGATAAATTTTATTTTTAAAATTTAATAATCTTTTTATATAAAATTTAAAAAAATTATTATATTTATGTAAATATAAAATTTTAAATCTAAATATGTAAAAATACAAAAAATTGAGTTCTCTTATTATGCTAGAATTCATTTAAAAAATATATAAATATATATATATATATATATGTATATATATATATATATATATATATATATATATATATTTAAATAAAATATTTTATATAATATTGAAGCTAAATTTTATTATAAATTTATTATATATTTTAAACGTATTCTTGCATAATAAGATAACTCAATTTTTTGTTATTTTATATATTTAAATTTAAATTTTATATTTATATAAATAATACAAATTTTAAATTATATAAAAGATTATTAAATTTTAAAAATAAAATTTATGTTTATGTATACAAAAAATAAATATATTTTAAATATATTATACTTAAATTTATAAAATTAATTTTTTTTATTTTTTAAGAATCCGCCACTCCAGAACAAAATTAGTTTTTATTTATTTATTTATTTATTTATTTAAAGGTGGTCCCTCCGCGGAGCAAAATTAGTGCCAATTACCCGTTAAACAGGCAATTGTGCCTATTTTTAAAAAAAATTTCAATGTCTAATCTGCTAATTATATTTTTAAACGTGCATTTTAAAAATTTTGCCTAATTTTAATACATTTACAATCTACTATTAAATTTTTATATTTATTTAAATAGAATATAAACCTTTATTACATAAAAAAATAACATCATTATATTTTTTAAATAAAATACACCTTTTCATGTATAAAAAAAAATTAATTTTATAAATATCTAAATATAACAATTAGGTGATATATATATATATATATATATATATATATATATATATATATATATATATATATATATATATATATATATATATATATATATATATATATATATATATATAATATGTATTAATAAATTTCTATATTATTTTTACTAGAAGTGCATTTATTAGATTGTGAAATATAATATATACACACAAATGAGTCGAGTCTATACTATTTAAATTTATTTATTTAATTATTTATTGAATTCAAACTAAATTAGAATATGATCCAAATTTTATTCAAGCTTATTTATTAATTCTTTAATCAAGTTTGAATTAAATTTGAGTTTAAATTTAGCCACAAAAAATGTATATTTGATGCTATAAATTTGGAGTGTCAATAAGTAATCTAATATGGACTAGATCCACAAAAATCAGGATTTGAGCTTACCCTACCAACTTGCAGGTCTAAAAGTTCAACCCAATTACTTTTTGGTGTTGGGCTTCGGGTTAAGCTACAAACATATGATTAACTTAAATTTGATGCGTGAATCTCTGAAATGTATGTTTAAATAAATCAAACAGATCATGTTCAAGTTAACCCACAAACTTGAATTGAATTGAATTTAACATGTAAATCTAAAATTGACCATAAATGTATGTTCAAATAAGTCCCAAGGATCATCTTGAAGATGGTTTAGATCAATGTGTTTGACCTCTAGATTTAAAATAATTTAATTCATATTATTTGATAGAATGATTTAAAATTTTAATTAAATTTATCAAAATATATCTCTCCAAATTTTATAAATAATATCTTATTCTGAACAAAAGAGGGAGGAGTTAAGGACTAAATTTGAAAGCTTGAAGCAAGTTATAACCAGCAGCCATTATCGACATACCAAATAGTCATCATCGATTACTACCACTAGTAGTTATAGCTTGATCACCACTATATGACAATTCTGTGACCTTAGTTTTAGATTTTTTTTTTCCTTAACTTTTATATAATAAAATAATAAATGAGTATTTCAAACTTTATAACATTGTCTTCTCTTGTTAGAAATAAAAGTATAATTATATAACTCCAAATATGTAGTAGATTACTTGATTGGGTGGGTCAAACCTGTGGTTTCTCTTTTTGAGCTATTCACATAAAAAAATTGTTGCCTTTCATCACTTTTATCTGTTGTCAAATTTTTCTGCAAAACTAAGATATAAATTTCCTTACTTTACTATCATAATATTTTAATATATATATATATATATATATATATATATATATATATATATATATATTATATATATAGTGCATTGAATTATCAACTTGATATGACCACGAAAATTCCTCTAATTGCACGAATCTTGATCAAAGCAAGTGATGATGGCCGGTCAAAATAACTCTAATGTGGGCTCCTTATGAAGTGCTTTTCTGTGACGCCTACTCCTCCTCCCCTCTCCTCCTCCCCAATATCCAACTTCTTCAGTCCAGGCACATTTTCTTTATCTCTCCCTGACCTCCGGCAGCGCCGGGGGTCAGATTCGGCCTCATTCCATTATGGAAGTTCTTAACGAGCTCTTCCCTCCACTCTCTTCGGTTTCTCCTTCAATCTCGAATGCGGGTGTTCCATTGAAGGATTCTCGAGGACAATGCAATTGGAAGGAGTTGCTATTATCACAAAATGAAAGAAGTAGGGAATTCCCCTTATCCTTCATACCTCCGAATTCTCCCGAAGTGTGCTTCACGGAGGATGACCTGATGGAGGGCCAACAGGAATGGAATCTGTCTCTTGTTGGCCACGCCATAGGGAAAAGACCATTTTACGGTGCTCTTTCAGCGGCGGTAAGAAGGAAATGGCGACTAAAAGGTACTCTCGATCTGCTTTCTCTCGAGGGGGATTTCTTTTTGTTTAAATTCTCCTGTAAGGAAGATTATGATGCCGTCTGGAATGAAGGACCCTGCTTTCTAAATGGGAGACCTTTCATTTTTCAAAAATGGAAATGGGACTTTCGGCCAACCAAGGATCAGGTCACTGAGATTCCCCTTTGGATCAAATTACCTAATTTCCCATTATGTTGTTGGAATGAGAAAGGTTTTTCAAAGATAGGTAGTATGATTGGAGTTCCTTTAGCTGTTGATAACCTTACTGCTTCCAAGGCACGTATCACCTTTGCTAGGCTTTGCGTTCAAATTACAACTTCCTCTGTTCTTCCTGACTTGATTACCATCAATCTGAATGGGAAAAAAATAGAGCAGCCTATTCTGTATGATTGGAAACCAACGGCTTGTGCTAAGTGCCAAACCTTTTCACACAGCAACCATTCCTGTCCAAGGGAGAAAGTTATGCCCTCTAAACCCAACCCCACCCGTACTCCAATCAGGGGAAGGAGTAGGAGTCGACCCGTAGCCGCCAATATTTCCCTGGATAACAATTTTTCTGCTCTGGCCGAGCAGGGGGAAATTATTGAATCTGAATCTGAACCAAGGATGCACGTCGAAGCGGCTGTAATCCCACATAGTATTCTTTCTACTGATTTAAACCTAGCCCCCTCCTCCTCTTCACTCCAAGAAAATCAACCTTTACCGGACAAAGTCTCTAGCTGTGCCGGAACCATTTTGGGTGAAGGTAACTCTTCTTCATTGGTCACTAATTCCAGACAAGGGGTAGCTACTCGTTCGTCTACCTCCTCTCCTAAGCAGGCCGAACAACACTCTAGCCTAATCCTGGGGAAAAATTCATCCTCCCCGTCCTCAACTAAACTGGTAGATGAAGGTGGGCAAGCTAGTTCATCTACAACCTTCTCTTTTCAGAAAGGGAAAAATAAAAAGGGTAAGAAGAAGCAGTTTCTTCCTCTCTGATGACCTTTCCTCGTCCCCAGCTATTTGGAATGTTAGAGTTTCTGGAGGGCATTTTGGATTGTTTGAGGCGATTAAGGAATACAATCACGGACTGTTTGTTTTGTTTTAAAACAAAGATTATCTTGATTCATTCTTAACCCCTTTCTGCGAAAATATTCTATGTTTCATCCGGAATCCTGTTGTTCCAATTTTGATATAGTTCTTGGTGGTGTGTATCGGATCAAATGGTGCTCGAGAGAATAGACTTCAAGCCTCTCATTGTCTCTTCTCAATTTATTCATGGTCTTGTTTCTTATTTTGGGCTCCCTTATTCTACTTAACCATATATCAGGGACCCAAATTCTAGGTCTCTCTTTGGGAGGCTTTTAGCGGATATTGCAAAAGGTATTTGGCTCCTTGGTAATGGGTGATTTTAATTGTTGTCTTTCTTGCAAGGAAAAGTCGGTGGAATTCCATTGACCTACTCTAACACTCAATCTTTATCTTCCTTTGTTCAAGAGTGTGAATTACTAGATCTCCCTGTCTTGGCTTATTTTATACATGGTCAAATCGACAAATAAATAACCTATTCTATCCAAATTAGATAGGGCTATTTGCAATGTGAGTTGGTTAGAAATTTCTGATTCCTTCTATAATGTTCCACCTCCAATGTCCTCAGATCATTCTCCACTCATCATATACGGATCATTCCAAATTTGAGTAAAGGTTTATGTTAGGGAATCATTGGTCTCTCTCCCAACTTCCTTGAAGTTACCAAAAAAAACATGGAAACATTGTGGCGGGGGATCCCATCTTTGTTCTGGCTAATAAACTTTCTTATGTTAAAAAAGGCCTAATTGGTGCCATGAATAATCTCTCTAATCTTCAATCCCTCATGGATGAGGAAAAGAGGAATCAAAAAGACATCCTTGAAAAGCGGATAGAAATCCCAATGATGTTCATCTGGTGAGGCCAAGGAGTCTAAAGACTCTTACCTTGGGTTGCTTCATATGGACATGGGTTAAGCAAGAGCTAAGGCTCATTGGTTAACCTCATGATGATGATCTCAAGTTTCTCTACTTCTCTATCAAAGAAAGGAGGTTCAAATTGTATTAGGGAGCTCCAAGCATCAAGGGTTATTAATGACCCGGAATCTATTCTTTGGGGAAATTAGCAGACTACTCAACACTTTTCAATTGCAACACTTGATTAGTTTATAATGCGGGACTTTCCCATTGGGAATTCTCTTTCCTATGACCAAGTTAGGAGCTTGGATGCTGATATTTGTGATCAAGACATT
Source organism: Cymbidium sinense (assembly GCA_021442155.1). Lineage (NCBI taxonomy): Eukaryota > Viridiplantae > Streptophyta > Magnoliopsida > Asparagales > Orchidaceae > Cymbidium > Cymbidium sinense. Next base: position 106,714,096 of record CM038223.1, on the reverse strand, counting down.
TTGGATGCACTAAATAGCATTAATGAAAATAAAGCTCCTGGCTCAGATGGTTTCAATTCAAAGTTTTTTATAGCTTCTTGGGATGTTTAGGAAAATGTTTCTCAAGCGACACCACTTCTTCAAAACTCGAAGCTCGAACGGGTTAAACACTCTCTTATTACTTTAATCCCTAAAGTTAAGCATTCCTCTCTACTTTGAATATAGACCTATCTCTTTATGCAACACATTTTATAAAGTAATTGCTAAGGTGCTTGCCACGACTCGAAGGTGCTTCCCTTTTTAATTAATTCAGCACAATCTGCTTTCATTCAAGGAAGGGATATCTCTGATAATATAATGATGGCCTATGAAATTTGTCAAGAGTTGTCTCATATTAACTCTCAAGGTGGTTTTCTTGCAAAAATTGACCTTAGAAAGGCCTTTGACTCTATTAATAGGGAGGCTCTTTTGCACAGACTTCATTCTTTTGGTTTTCCCCCTAGATTTATAAATTGGGTTAAGGCTTGCATTTCAGATGTTCCATTTTCAATCTCTCTCAATGGGGAGATAAAAGGTTACTTTACATCAAAGCATGGGTTAAGACAAGTGCCCTATCACCTTTCCTTTTACATTGGCCATTGATACTCTATCTTGCTTAATTGATAGGAGGTCAACTTATTGATATAAACCTCTTATTCTTTGGGTCATGCAAAATATCACACTTTTTTGCAGATGATCTCTTGGTTGCGAGCATGGTGATTGCTCCAGTGGGATCCTTAAAATTTTGTCTTGAAAGTTTAGAACAATACTGGACTTAAGGTCAACCAAGACAAATCTCTTATCTGTTTTCAAAGGGATCAAGAGATATAACATACCTTGCAACATGCTAATAATCTCTCTGGGCTCTTTTCCAATTAAATACTTGGGTATTCCCTTGACTATGGGTTCACCAAAACTTGCAAACTTCTCTTGGTTATTTGAAAAATTCAAGGTGGATTCTTTGGTTGGAAATGCAAATTTTATCACTTGGTGGAAGGTTACAACTTCTTAGATCATCGGTAAACAACTTGCTCACTTACTGGTTTAGATCCATGATGATCCCCAAGGGTGTATTGAGGACCATCTATTCTCTTACTTCACATTTTTTCTATCATAATGGTGTCTCTAATAAACTCACAACAATTTCCTGGGATAAAACAACACGACCCAAGGATAAGGGGGGAATAGGGATACTCTCAGCCTTCTCTCTCAACTCCTTATGCAAAATTAAAACACTGTGGAAGACTCTCAAAATGAACTCTCCTTTTGCTAGCTGGTGTAACCAGAAATATGGGTCCATTTGGCATGAATCCATTCGTCGGATCTCCCCTATGTGGAAAGAACTAAAATTATATGCTAAACGGTTTAGAGATAAGATTTCCTACCATATAGGGAATGGCAATTCCTTTTCCTTTATGTATGATCCATGGTGTGTTAAAAAATCTATATATGAATCTTTGGCTGTACATGATCGAGCTTTCCAGTACTCCTATGGGGATACCAAGTTATGTTCTTTCATTGTTGAGGGGAGATGGAGGTTGCGGTTACATTGCGAGAATATACTTTCTTGTGCATCGGCAATTAATTTCTGACAGAATGGTGAGAGGGATTGGATTACTTGGGATTCTAAGCGCCTCCTCTTCTCTGATTTTAAAAGTGCTCTTTTCGAATGCTTACCATCGGTTAATTGGTATAAATGCATATGGTTTCACAGAAATTATTCTATATATTGTTGGTTGGCTTATTTAAGGGGTTTAAAGACTTCTGATATTCTTGTGAAAAGAGGGATAGGCGTTCAAACAAATTGCTGTTTCTGTTCCCTGGAAACTGAATCTCATTCTCACCTTTTTTTTGAATGCCCCTACTCTATGCACTTGGTTAGAAGTATTCTACCTTATGGGAATTTTTTCTTAATGCAATCCACATTACAACATGTATTGAATGGTATGACTATTAAGATGCATAAAACTACAAAAAGGTTGTATTACCTAGCGGTGGCTGTTTTGGTTTATAGTATCTGGCGTGAAAGGAACAATAGATTATTTGCTTCTTCTATATCTCCTCTATCTACCATCACCGACCAAATCAAGGATCGTAGCTTATAAAGTTGCACGCTTGGAAAATTAGAGATACTTGGCCTACTACGCTCAATGCTTTTCGTTTGGAAAATGTAATTCACGAAAGTGGTTTGTGGTCAGTATGATATCCGAGGCTATGTTAAGGGTATACTGGACAATGATGACATTTATTTTACCATTCGTAAGTGTTTGGTTTGGTTTGCATGGTTGCACAACACAAAGAACCTTGGATGGAGGCTTCTTCATAGCCAATTGGAGGGCTGTGAGGGTGCAGCAGCAATGGATTGGTTTATTTTTGGCATCGGGTTGGTGCTCCTTGCTTTCTTCTCTGTCTGAGTCCGGAATTTCTCAAAGCTTAATACAGGAAGTTATTTGTTCTGTTTTCTGTGAGGGTGCAGCAGCATGGAATGGGTTTTTTTTGGCATCGGGTTGGTGCTCCTTGCTTTCTTCTCTGACTGCAATTTCTCAAAGCTTTAATACTGTGTTGTTATTTGTTCTGCTTTTTTTGGGACCCCTCCATGATCGTCGCTAGGCCCTTATACACCTTAGATTTCATCATAGCTCATTCACTTTAAGGTTGTTTATTTTGTGTAGTCTCCTCTGTGTTTTGTAGTTCCCTTTTGTATTTTTTTTTTCTTTCTTTCCTCATGCAGGGTTTTTTTCCTTTTCAAAGTCTCAGTAAGTTGAATTCACCCCTGAATTGCTTTTCTTTGTATTGTTCTCTCTTTTGGAATACAACTGAGCTAAGGCTCTCATTTTTTTCCAAAAAAAAAAAAATTGAAACTGGTCGAGATCAAGCACTTAAAATATCATTGAAAATTTTGAGACATCAGTTAAATTCCTAAAAAGCTCTCCAATATGGAGTATTTATAGTCAAATCGAGCGTCTCGACGAGCCGGCTCCAACAAGCTAAAGATCTTACAATTCTGACTTCATTTGAGCATTCAAATACACAAAATACATCATATGATCGAGGGAATCATCATGAGCTGTCCGATTGGAGGAGTGGTTCGGATTTTGCATGTATTTACAGAGACGCCACTCCTCCAATCTATAAATAGCCTCATTGTTCATATGAGGCCCAAGCAAGAGAGAGGAGAGAGCTCTAAAGATCCTCCAAGCACAATCGTGTCGCCACTGACGGCCATCAACCACCGCCGGGCCGCCGCTCATCCTCGCTGCGCCAATTGCTCGCTCATCATGATGACTTTTACCATTGATTTCTCGTGATGCATGTTTCCTCGATTTCCAAGATTCAGATAGTTCACCATCACCTGCTACTACTAGCAACTGTTATAACCTGATCGTTGTCACATAGCTGTTGTTTCATTCTCATATGCAATCTTATAATCCCATTATCGGGAATAATTTTGTACTCTGAAATAGATACATAGTGGAAGATTTTTACTGGGCTAGGCCCCGTGGTTTTTTCCCTCTTTTTGAGGTTTTTCACGTAAAAATTCTGGAGTTTTATTGTTCACTCTTTAAACACGCGGTGTGTGGATTTCACAAATAAGCTAAAACTTTTACTCTACCGCAACTGATTTTCTTGCACGCAACACAACTTAATACTTGTTCATATAATATAATATTAATTTAAGTTTATTTATTTATATTATTGAATAATTTAAACAAAATTTATCAAATAAATTACTAGATAGATAGGTTTACTTTTTTTTAAACATTAAATTTATTGAATAATTTAAATAGTACCTAATGAATTGTGTCAATTTTTATTAAACTCTTTTAATCTAATTATGCATAATAATTAAGCTATACATTTAGTTTTTTAGCATCAAATACATAATTAGTTAGGCTTAAAGTATATATATATATATATATATATATATATATATATATATATATATATATATATATATATATATATTATTAGTATTTAGAAAACCAACAGAAGTGAAAGTCTTTAGCTGTGAAGTCCAAAGACACATAATTAAAGAGCAACAAGAGACACCTGAATTTTTACGGAAAACCTTAAAAAAGAGGGAAAACCCACCTGGCCCAGCCCAAGAAAAGCTTCCACTATGTATCTATTTGAGTACAAAGTCTCCGATACAGAATTGTATGAGGAAAAACATATGTAACAATGATCGTTGTAATAGTTCCGGTAGAGGAGATGGGGTCAATTAGCGACCACGGCATGATGGTGGTTGATGACCATCGAGTGGGTGCGACTGCTTGAGGGTCTTCTCCTCCTTCTTTTCCTCTTCCCTGTTCTGCTCTTCCTCTTCCTTGTTCTGACTCCTCCTCTTCTTGCTTGGGTTCCTCCTTCTTCCTTGTTTGTTCCTCCCTTCTTCTTTGTTTGACTCTTCCTCTTCTTCCTTGCTTGACTCTTCCTCTTCTTCTTCCTTGCTTGACTCTTCTTCTTCCTTGTTTGGTTCCTCCTTCTTCCTTGTTTGACTCTTCCTCTTCTTCCTTGTTCTGCACCTCCTCTTCACTTGTTTCAACTCCTCTTCTTCTTCACTTGCCTCTTCTTCTTCTTCACTTGACCCTCATGTGAGGAATGAAGGCCTATTTATAGATGGGAGGAGCACTCTTGTAAATTCATGTAAAGCTCATACCACTCCCTCGATCAGACGCTCAGATGATTCCGATCATTTGATGTATTTTGAGTATTTGGATGCCCAAATGAAGTCGAATTATGAGATCTTAGGCTCGTAGATCCGGCCGTCAGACGCTTCGATTTGACTATAAACACATATTTGAGAGCTTTTTTGGGATTTAATTGATGTCCCAAAGATTCCAATAATGATATTTTAAGTACTTGATCTCGACGCTTTGACTCAAAATCATATCGCTCGCCAAGATTTGTTTTGACTAGTGGTAATTTGAGCCATATCGTTGCCATTTTTGGATGACATTAGCTTAATCATCCAAAAATATATGTGTCAAATGCTCGAAAATAACGAATTCTTCAATAAAATGTGCGGGCCCATGAATCATACATTTTGAGAGAAGAAATCATCATAAAAATACAAAATTATGATTATGGAAGTAGATGTGCAGTAGTATGAGATTTTGAGGTTACTGGATCTATTTGGATACTCACCGGAAGTTTTCAGCTTCGGGATCATGGCGCAGCCTTGGCGCCATTGGCGCTACAGGCATAGGCGCAGCCAGGGCGCTGCGGTACCCCGGGCTCAGAAACCGACGATGGGTCGCATCGGGTCAAGTCTCTACCGAGGCAGCTGATGAACGGCGGAGCGGCTCGCTGATCTGGGTCATGAACCGTCGGCTGCCGATGTCGGCCTGAACGGCGCACGGGGGTTACGCTCATGGCCACACCGCCATCGCGCGGATCGGTCATACTGGTCAGCTGGTCAGTTCGCGATGATCTGTCGGTCACGCTGACGTTCGGAACATGAATAATGGTGGCGGACCACAGAATACATGTGTAGCTGCGCCGTCACCGTCCGACCGAGAATTTGAAGGGTTTTGCATTTTTGAGGGTTTTCCATTTTTGAGGAGTTTTGAGCGCTTTTAAAGAATTTTGAGCCATTTTAAGGAGTTTTGAGCCATTTTGAGGAGTTTTGAGCATTTTGAAGGGTTTTACTCTTTGCTCTGTGGAGGCAATAAATACCCCTAGAGAGGAGAGGCACACCTTTCCCCTCTCCCTTTCTTCTTGAGTGAGGGTCCTTTGGAGGCAATCAAGAAGGCGATCAAGAGGCGTTCAGGGAGGCGATCTAAGAGGCGATCAAGGCCCACCGGCATTAATACCGTGGAAACCGGTCGCCGGACCCCGTTAGAGAGGCGATCAAGGCCCACCTGCATACCGCCATGGTTCCTACACCTACTCGTCGACCGTCAGAAGATACGATCAAGACCACCTGCATACGTGCCACCTACCGCCTCTGACCGTCTGGTTATGAGGCGATCAACGAGCGTCGCACTGCATATACGCCATGGTTCCAGCTTTACGTTTGACCACCGTTGGAGGATCAAGGCCCACGACATACGCCGTGGTTCCGCCATCGGCCTCGCCGGACCGTCTGTTGGGGAGGCCATCAAGCCCACGCACATACGTCAGGTTCCACCTACTCGCTGACCGTGTTGAGGCATCGGCCCACGCATATGTCGTGGTTCCCCGGCCTCGCTCCGGCCCGTAGAGGCGTCCCACCTGCATATACGTCGGATTCGCCACACCGCTTCACCGTCGTTGGGAGGGGATCAAGGCCCACCATATACGCCGTGTGGATCCGTTTACGCCGTCGCCGTCCGGTTGAGGCGATCAAGGCCCACTACATACGCGGATTCCGCACCCGTCGACCGTCCGTTGAGGATCAAGGCCACCTGCATATACGCCGCCGTTTCCTCGGACCGTCCGTTAGAGGCGATCATACCCACGCATACGCCGTGATTCCGTTCCACTCGCCCTGACCGTCCGGGTGGGAGGCGATCAAGGCCGTACATACGCCGATTCCGCCATCGCCTCGTCGATCACGTTAGATATCAAGGCCCCGTCGTGATTCGGTTCTGCGACCTCGACCGACCGTCCGAGGTTAGGAAGCGATCGAGCCCACGGTACATACGTCGTGGATTCCGGTTCTGACCTCGTCGGGGTCAAGGTTAGGAAGGCGATCAAGGCCCATAGTACATCGTGGATTCCGGTTCTGACCTTTCGACCGTCCGGGTTAGGAAGCGTCAAGGCGGTACATCGTCGTGGATTCCGGTTCGACCTCGTCGGACCGTCACGGGTTAGGAGAAGCGATCAAGGCCACGGTACATACTTTTCTTGTAGAAAATTGGTATTTTTCAACTTGATGGAAGGTTGGTGAAAATTGCCAGGCTGAAGTATCGATTAGGAACCATCGTCCTCATAACTTAGAAAGTTTGGCTGGTGATTTTATAGCATTATTGGAGGGGGAGATAACTTCTTTCCCTCCTGTCCCTTTCTTTGTATATATCCCTCCTTCCTCTTTCTTATGTGTATGTGTGTGTGTGTTTTGTCGGTCGTAGAGAAAAATTTTACTCAAGCTGCTCGAGGGTCAAAAAAGATCTTGGCGTCTTGAAGTGAGTGATGCAAAATTCTTGATTTATTATTATTATTATTTATTTATTTATTTTTATGTATTTTTTTCTGGGGTGATGGTCGAAGAAAACTCATAGTGTGGCGGCCACGGATGATATGTCCTTCACTATCACATCAGATAGTTTAATGGTGTTCCGCAGGAAATTTTTCTTCCCCAATGAGTTGGTGGCTATTGTTGCTAAAAAGTCTGGTCGAGCGTTCGCCTCCGCCAGGGTACTTTACTATTTTGAGATGACTCTTCGTGCGTTGGACTGCGATTCCCTTTGGCTCCTGATTGAGATCTTCAAAAAATGTGGCGTGGCTTTGATGCAATTTTCGTTTCGAGCTTTAACGGTGATTATTGGTTTGAATACCTTCTTGAGGAGCGTGGGTTACTTTTGAACATCGAATACTTGTGCGAATGTGTAGATTCACATGTGATGCTCAAGGGCGTGTTTCTTATCGGACTATAAAATTGAATTTTGGCACGGGATCGGTCAAAACTTGGTCTACTTGGATTCTTTTATGTGAAGAATGAGTGGGGCCTTCACGAGATGGGGAAGATTGAATGATCTTAGGATCCATCGATATCGGATGACATTCTAGCAACTCTTAATATTCGATGTGGGAAGCTTGCAACATGAGTTACATTACATCGATAAATATATAGTTGAAGATAGGATGTTTAAGGTTGGTCTTTCCATCCGGCGGGAAGGTCTCATGCTCTTAGTTGAAGAGAAAGGGTGACGAGTTCTCCTCATACTTAGGGTTCTCTCGAGAAGCCCATCCGGAATCACGGTAGCAATGTTCCATCTTCTGAAAGAAGACTTCGTCTTTGAAATGGTATGTCGGATATCGTGGAGGATGTTCACTTAGCATCGAGAGTTTATTTGTTTTGACTCATGATGGGGAGTTCGTTACTCTAAAGCAAATTCTGAAGAGGTATTAAATCACATATGTACTGGACGTCAACGGGCAGATGAATTAGTGCGTTGTTTTTCCTTCTTCCTTCTATCCTTCTTTATGTAACATTGGTCGATGATTTTTTTTTGGTAACTTCGGTCATTAGGGTGATGGCTCATTTGGGTGTCGCAGATGAATGGAATCTTGAATTTGTGAAGATAAAATATCTGCGAGTATGAGCGAAGGATGAATGCTAAAGCTAAAGAAGTGGTGACCTTGGAGGGTCGTTAGTGAGTGTAGAAGCGGTGCAAATATGTCGACTTCTCTTTTCTCTCAGTGTCGAGGTGGAGCTATGATAGGATTGAAAGACTATATAAGGAAAGAGGATCGGGCACTGGTGATAAGAAAGCATTACAAGATCGTCTTTACGAAAAAGCATAGAATGTCGGGAAGCTTGAGATCAAGCAAAGGAAGACTTCAAGAATTCCAGCTTATTGTGGCACTATTGAAGACTTTATTCAGGAGGCTCGTAACCATATCTTTGATGTTGAAGTGAAGGACTTAGGTGAGAGCTTCATCAGGGTTCTCCGAAAGGAATTACGTGCGGTGCATATAAGAGGGGCCAAAATTGAGGATATATTTTCCAGCCAAGCATCCGAAGATCCTTCACCAGATTCAGAAGACAAAGGAGTTGTGAGTGGGCTCCAGGGAGCGTCTCCTAGTGATGATGAGGATATCGATATTATGTAGCATCGGTTGTGGATGTCTTTTTTCATCGTTTGTTCTATGTAATGTCATTATCGTGTATCAGGATCTTAATTCCTTCTTATATCATCGTAGTAATCTTTGATGATATCCGGATATACCCTCTCTTTTTTTTTATACATCTTGTTTTCACCCATCTGGGTAATTGGTCAAAATATTATTTGGCGTTGCTAATATGGTGAGTTGGATCCGAGGATTTTCTATCGAGTTTGTCGAGTGTGACTCGATGGCGTTAATGGAAGAGGTTGCATTGAATCGGCGAGATTTTGACCCATCCGAGGTTGTTTGTCGAGTGTTACCCGATGCGTTAACTTATGGAAGAGGTTGAATTGAAGTTGAGGATTTTGACCTATCCAGGGTTGTTTCGAGGGTGCGCCGCGTGGAAGAGGTTGAATTGAATCCGAGGATCTTTGACCCATCAGATGTTTGTCGGGGTGTTACTGATGTTAACGTGTGGAAGAGGTTGAATTGAATCCGAGGATCTTTGACCCATCCGATTTGTCAAGGTGTTACCGATGATGTTAACATGTGGAAGAGGTTGAATTGAATCGGCGAGGATTTTGACCCATCCGAGGTTGTTTGTCAGTGTTACAGATGACAACACTTTGGAGTGGGTATAAAGTTTTGACCTTTCCTAGGTTGTTGGTCGTAATATTATCGATCGCTAACGTATGGAAGAGGTGAGTCCACAGGACCTTTTGACCTTTCCGGGTTGTTTGTCGAGTTTTGCTCAATGACATTAACGTATGGAAGAGCGTGGGAAGTCCACCACCAAGGACATTTTGACCTATCTGGGTTGTTTGTCGTTTTGCTCGATGACATTAACGTATGGAGTGGGAAGTCCACCAAGGGGCTTTGACTATCTGGGTTGTTTGTCGAAGTTTTTTGCTCGATGACATTAACCCATATGGAAGAGGTCGATCAAGTCCCCTGGGATTGATCATGTCTCAGTGAGATGTAACATGAGTTGTATATTTCTCAAGTGGGAGGAAAAAATTAAAGAAAAACAAATCTTGTTAATACAAAGCGTGAATTCACTAGTTCAATGATATAATCATAAGACAGTGCAGCTTTAAGAGAAAATGACAACAATAGCTACAACAACAATACGATGACAACAACAATAAGAACAACAACAACTTTAATCCCACTAGGTGGGAATTATATCTGAGGATAAAATGATGACGAGATAAAGTCGCATAATTATGCGAACCGATAATATTTTCAAGATTCTTAGTATTCCAAGTTCGGTAGAGTTTTTCCTTCGGGTCCGCGAGCTTGAGCGTTCTGGCTTGACCATAGCTATAACCACATCTGGACCATCCGGAGGCGAGTTTATTGCGAGGGCCTTTGCACCTCGAGACTTGCAGGACCAAGTCACCGAGATATGGGGCGGTTTCACTCTTACATTGAAGTGGCGAGCACCGTTGGTGATAGGAAGCGTCAGTAGGCCATATCACGAGTTTGAGTAGATCGGTCTTCTTGGAGTTTTTCTTCATTACTACCATGATCGGCGGACTCTTGGACTTGGAACCTCGATATCCACCGTATGATAGCGTTCCAAAACACAAGTTATCTGAGTGTCTCCGGTTGGGGTCGTGGCGTGGGCAAAGAACATTGGGAAGCTCATCAACCCATTGCCCCAACCTTCTCAAGAGCGTGTTTTAGTCCTTTGAGTATGGTCCTATTGGTAACCGGTTTGCCCATTGGTTTGAGGATTTACTCTGTGCGTGCTCGATGCGAATGTGAAGATCTTTGCAAAAGGACGTAAAGACTTTTCCAGTAAATTGAGTTCCGTTGTCAATGATGATCTTTGCAGGAAGACCGAATCGACATATTATATTTTTCCAGACAAATTATTTGGCATTTGCCTGATTTTAGCGAGTGGTTCGACCTCACCCATTTGGTGAAGTAGTCGGCTAGAATGATGAACTTTCGTTGCCCGACTATTGGAAAAGGTCCCATGATATCAATCCCCCATTGAGCAAAGGGCCACGGGCTTTGAATGGATGAGAGTTATGCATGCGGCATATGAGGGAGGTTAGAATGCAATTGACAACTTGCACATTTTTTGTGAACTCAAAGTCTTGTTTCATTGTAGGCCAATAAAACCCTTGCCTCATGATTTTAAGGGCCAATGCTCTTCCTCCTCAAGGTGTTCTCCACATATTCCAGTGAACCTCTCTTAAAGCGTGTCGACTTACGAAGGTGGAAGGCATTTGAGATACTGGACGAGAAAGCTTCGCTTGTATAGTTCACCTCCAATAAAAGTTTGAAGCTTGTCTTGAGAGGCAGTTCTTGAAGTTGGATCTTCAGGAAGGTTATAGAATTGCATATAAGGGAGGAAAAATAGCTATGTAACGATCGGTTGTAAAGTTCTTTGGTAGTAGGTGGAGATCACTGGCGTGATGGTGGTTGATGACCATCGGCGGTGCAACCTTGGAGGTCTTCAAGCTTGAGCTCCTTCTTCCTCCTTGCTTGGGCATTTCCTCTTCTTCTCCTTGCTGCTCTTCCTCTTCTTTCTTGCTGACTCCTCCTCTTCTTCTTGCTTGGGTTCCTCCTCTTCTTCCTTGCTTGGGTTCCTCCTCTTCTTTCCTTGGACTCTTTCCTTCTTCTTTCTCTTGCTTGGACTCTTCCTTCCTTCTTTTGACTCTTCCTCTTCTTCTTCCTTGACTCTTCCTCTTCATTCATTGCTTGGGTTCCTCCTCTTCTTCTTACTTGGACTCTTCCTCTTCTTCCTTGCTTTCGCACCTCCTCTTCTTCACTTGTTTAGCTCTCTTCTTCTTCACTTGGTTTATCCTCTTCTTCTTGGACTCTTCCTCTTCTTCCTTCAGACTCTCTTCTTCACTTGTTTATCCTCTTCTTCTTCACTTGGTTCGCTCTCTTCTTCTTCACTTGGCCTCTCATGTGAGGAATGAAGGCCTATTTTATGGGAGGAGGGCTCTTGTAAATTCATGTAAAGCTACTCCTCGATTCTACTCGGATGATTCCTTCGATCATTTGATGTATTTTGAGCATTTGGATATGCCCAAATGAAGTCGGAATTATGAGATCTTAGGCTCGTTAGATCCATCGTGAGGCTTCGATTTGACTATAAACACTCCATATTTGAGAGCTATTTTGGGATTTAATTGATGTCCCAAAGATTTGATGATATTTTAAGTCTTGATCTCGATCGGTTTTGACTCAAAATCATATCGGACGTCAAGATTTGTCTTTGACTAGTGGTATTTTGAAAGTATATCATATATATATATATATATATATATAGACAAGTCAAGTCATTCAAGACATATTTAAATAAAATTTTGAAGTCAAAAAATATTGACGTTTGAGCCGAACTTTGCCAATAATGATGTATGAAAATAATTAAAGATTTATTTAAGACAGCTGTAACTATTCAAAAAAAATTAATGATAGATATTTTATAAAATAATTTGCTATTTAGAAAATTATGATGAGGTTTACAATTTTTTTTATATTCAAAAATTTGAATCATAATTTACTACCCACCACCGCAAGAGTTGAAAAATAAAACTTTCTCAACATAAATTATTAAAATCATTTTAATAAATTATGCATTTTAAAATCAATTTAACTAATGAGATCTTGACCCAATTTTATTCCTTTTTAATCCACTCATTTAAATCAAGATATGATAAATCATTATTTAGGGCAATGGCCTATAAATCTTTCAATGATGCCAAAATCTCGTTTCCTTATTAGCCTTTTGTGCTTTGAAGTGAAAACCTGTTCACCTCAACGATTATTTTTCTTATAACTAATTAATATCAGAGTAAATCTTTCATGACAAACATCATCACTATCAGCTGTCATAATCTAATCATTTTCACCCAACTTATAATTGATTTCGATGTCTGTTATCCACCACTACCTAAATATTTTGAGCACATTCATAAGAGGCCATATTAGCTATCCAAATATCGTAATCCCACTTCCTCTAATTTAAGAGAAAAGATTAATTTTTATGATATTCAGTGGTAATATTATCTTAGTTTAGTAAGGTCCTACAATTATTTTTTTCTTTTATAGAATTTTTTACATAAAAACATATTACATCTCTCAAGAGATCCTTCTATCGGTGTGTATAAATCTTTTCGTAATGTTAAAATTATAAAATACTCATTTTATCATCACAAAATTTTTAGCATGCAATAATAGAAATTTGTATTTACATCGGTGCAAATAATTATTAAACTTATGTGCAAATAATTTAATATATATATAGATATAAAGACAAAAAAAAATCAAATCTCTTAAAATAATATTATGTATTTATTTCACTTCCGATCAAATAATTGAAAACTGAAAACCCACTTCCAACTAAACAGTCTCTTCAAAGAAATTGCATGTTCCATAATTTAGCAATTCCAATACAAGTAAACCTTTAACAGCATGAACCTATACTGTAAATTGTGCACTCTCTAAAATGCTCAACCAGCATCTTCTTTGCAAGTATACTTTCATCAAACAATATAATCATTTTATATAACAAGATCCATCTATACAACAGACAATTATGAATCTAAATGCCAATAATAAAATACTTTACCAAAATTCCAGCAAATCATGGAGACCACAGCAAACAACAAAGGAGATAATGCTCAAATAAATTACTTGGACGGGAGTCTTGAAGATTGTCCAACGGCAGCTTCCATTCTCTGGTACCATTCACCAATGCTTGTATTCTCTACCATATCTCTACCAGCCTTCAGGTATCGAATTGGCCGAAGAACACCAAATACACTAAGGTCTGCTAAGTTAGGCCTTGAGCCGCCTGAAAATCGAGAACTTTAAGACAAATATACTAATGATAGGTTTTGAAATTACTGCTAAGGTTTAGCTAGCTTTTGAGACATTTTTAATTTGAGCTAATAGTGTCACCCAATTCATCTCAGAGTCAAGCCTCCACATCAACTTGAATGGAATCAAAATCAAACAAATGCATGCATAAGTCTAACCTTCCTGGTAAAGTCAAACCCCAACATCCCAACTAGTGAAAAATATCAAATGCTTAATGGCATTTTAATTAAATGTATTTTCAAAATTTTATTAGATTTCATTCTACTTTTTTGTTAAAAGAGGAGGGTGTCGTATTATATTAATAAGATTATAATTCTCTACAATCACTAGAAAAATCTGTAATAATAACAAGACAAAGCTATCAGCCAAATGAACCTATATAAATTTTATTTTATTTCACTGTGTGTTTGTATAGATTTTACCTATGTTTCAATGGATGAACGGCTTACCAAGAAATTCTCTGCCATTAATGGCTTTAGACCAGGTTTCAGCTGCATCATATAAAGCAGCACGCTCATCGGTGATGTTGTATTTTTTCTTTAGCTTCTTGGACACCATGTACATAACTGCAGCTCCACCTTTGCAGTAAGCCTCTCATGAAAACTGAAGTTCCCTGCGAATCATATGCATTCCTACCATCTTATAAGAATTAACTAAATGTATGTATGTATATATGTGCATATGTATGTATGTATATATAAGGAAAAGTTCCACTTAAACTTAAGAGAAAATTTTATAAAATGGTGGTAAGACCTGCAATGACTTATGGTGCAGAATGTTGGCCAATAAAAGAAACATAAGAAGTTAAGTATTACATGAGATGATGCTTTCAGTGGATGAGTGGCTTTACCCTTAGAGATAGAATGCAAAATGAGTATGTTGGAAAAAGTTGGAGTAGCTCGTGGTAGATAAGATTAGGGAGTCACCTTAGATGGTTTGGCCACATAAAGCGTCGCGTCGATGACCCGATTAGGAGAGTAGATCATTAGATTTGCTTATGTTAAGAAAGGTAGAGTAGACCTAAAAGACTTGGTTAAGATGTATAAAAATGATCTTAGTACTTGAATTAAATGAGAATTTGACATATAATAGGACCGAATGAATGAATGACCCTAGTGGGATTAAGGCTTGTTGTTGTTGTTGTTGTTGTATATGTTACCAAAGAATAATACAAAATCATAAACTAGACCTCAAATTAAAACTTTCATTCTCTGAAAGTACCTAAAATGATCAAATTTGTTAACTCAATTTGGTTCAGCATTTTATTTTAGTGAAAAGAATTCACACGGTTATTTATGAGAAAAACAACCATAAATATCAAAATGTAATGTATTTACAAAATTCTCTACGAAATCAGTTTGATAGGTATAAAGTGATGCAGAACACAGATGAGATGATATTTTACCATGAGTAGTTATGTAGTCGAATGACTCCAATGCCTCCGAAATTGTTCTATATATGTTTGGAGATAAGACGTGCACAAGATGCTCGTCAACCCACCTACAGATTAGCAAATCATAAATCAGTGAATGTAATTTCACATGATTGATGATACTCAAAGAATTCTTAGTTACAAGCTCAAACGAGTACATGAGCGAAGGAGGAGAAAAGAATGAATAGACTTCTAAATATTTTATGTGATTTTCCAGCATATAATAGTATTGTAAGATTCCAGCTTCAGCTGAAACAATCTCCAGAATATTAGAAAATGATCGAAACATATGAGAAAAGAAAATAAATAAATAAACAGGTAATTAATTCAATAGCAATTTAGATATTGTAAGAATATTTTAAAGATCTACCTCCTCCACTTTGATTCTTCCTCGTCAGGAATGGTCTCCTCAGGATGGATCCTTAGGTTTAATTTATTAATTATATCTGCAAGTGCAAGGCTAGAGATTAAATTTCATATGCACAGTAACCATTCATTGTCAATTTTCAAAAACTATTTTAGCTGAAAGGAAATTTATTGTCAGACTGCAAGTAGGAATAATATGAAGAAAACACAGCAATTCCTGTTGTAGAGAATGAAGAGTTCAGAACAAGAACCTGATGATTCCACCAGCTGTTCACCATCGACGACGAGAATAGGAACCTTCTTATAGTCAGACCACTTGATTTCCTTCTTACCAAATGGGTTTACTTCCACAACCTTGTATGGTATATCATGATAGTCCAAAAATGCTGCAGAGAGACAAGAAACATGAGCGTTTAGTAATTTTTTTTCCGAAATATGAGGAGAATTACAATGGATAGATATGCTCTGCCACAAAAAAAGAATATAGTGTTATTCATAAATTAGAAGAAAGTATACAACATTAAGCAGTATTATAAAAATCCAAAATCAGATGGAAAAATGGTGAATACCAAATTCAAATTATTAGAATAGAGCATTTGTACTTTATAAGCTCACTCAGTTGGAGAGGCAACAGTGCTACAAAAAAAAGGGTGGGAATTTTGGTGTCAAAATGTGCCTTCAAGAATTGCAAGGATTCAATCATTGGCAAAGCATTGACCATAATAATTTTTACCAGAAAGTTCAAAAGCACAAAGTATAGCCAGTTATAATTCAGTGGTACTGGCCAACAAGAGCATAATGATGCAAAATGACCATCAATTATTCATAATTTTCAGGTTGACTAAGAAAAAATAAGTATCTAAAAGAAATGTAAGCTTTCTAGCTTGTGTGATTTAAGTTGATTGATATGATATGCGGGCTTGTTAGCATAAGATTTGACCTTAATTAAATCTCGGATGAGGGTTACATCGATTGGAAGGCTCTAATTTTGATTTGACACATTTATTGGCTTCATGTCAATCATAGTTAATTGGGATATGGTTCACATTCATTGGAAGGCCTACAAGCAAGACTTACAACCTCAAGGAATAAAAAAACCTACTGATGAATTTTATGGTCGTACCATATAAAACTAGAAAACTATACGATAAGTTAGAATTTAGCCCAAATAAATGGTCATTATCAAAAAAACTTATCATTTCTAGGAAGCTTCTTTTCCTAATTTTGATTAAAAAAATTTTCCCAATTGTAGTATCTCAAAACACTCCTAATGGCTATAGGTTAAAATTACATGCATGCCTCTATCAATATTTCAGCTTAGCCAAATCAAAGATACTTGCACCTCTTTCTCTGTCTGATATACTACCAAAAAGGAAAAGTGATTCCTATAGAACATCAAAGGTCCACTTGTTTGTATTTTTATACCTGCTTTGCTTCTAAATTCTAATGTATTTGAATATCTTTTTTTTTTCTGCTGTATTAGTACATAAGGATAAACTTGTTTCAAAAGTAATTTTCTAACAGCAAAAATTTTACTATTTGACAATAACTTTTTACAAGTTATAACAGCTTCAACAAAAGCATTAGGACAAACAAAAGATCATAAGGCTCCATTAGCTATAGCTTTCTACTACTTGCTTCTACTTTTATTGACAACACAAACAATTTTAAGGTGTTAAGTGTAATAGCTAAGAGAATGGTACATAAGATAGCTTTCCATAAAAGCAATTTTAACGTATTTAGTTTTTCCATCTCATTAATTATGTTATCTAATTGTAAGCTAATTATATTAAGATATTAACTTACAATTACATGAAATTAATAATATGTTTTTAACATGTAGAGAATGTTTCCTTATTAAATCTGGAAATATCTATATTTCATCAGTGCGGATTTTGTAGTTAAAATTTACTAGAATTGTACAGGGTTTAGTCAAAATTTGTTGCTCAAATCAAATTTGACCTGAAGTGGATTCATTTTCTTAAATCAAGCCAAAGTTGTCTCAATTGATGTGCTGATCTCCATTGCATATATAATCTATACAAAAGAGCTGAGATCATGAGAAGGGTTGCTGCTGTTCTCTATGAGACAAGCTAAAGCTGGTTGTTAGAGAGCTGAAGATGGTTGGCTGGAGATCCGTTGGCTATGAAGGTAACCTATCATTCAGTCTAGAAGTCGCCAATAGCTGCAAGTGGTGAGGTCAACAAGTGGGAGTGGTCAGCGATGCAATTGAAGTCGCCATGGCCTCATCCTGTTGCAATCAACATGGAGAGTAACTGGTGGTTGCTACAAAGTTGATGGCAAGGTCCCAAGAATGTCACTGCCAAGCCTTGTTATCTTGTGGCATTGAGGAAACTTGACAACTTGAAAGTGCACAAGGAGAACAAAAGATTGAAGACAAATCGTCAATAAGTATAATGGTGACAAGAGTGGCTGATAGTGAGACTTTGGGAAGTGTGGTTTGGTAGCCGAAAGGATCAGCTAGTAGAAACTTTAATATGAGTAGTGAAAAGCATAGGTATATCATATTAATTCATCACCATAACTTACAACATATGATGCGTGATTAAATTTAAATTCTCATGGGCTTACACATATACCCATTTCAATGATAATATTGATTTACATTAGTGCCACAAAAACAACTCCTACAATATTATAGACAGCAATTTTAATAGAATGTAATCAAACAAATAATCATCCATTTAATTCGATAACATGGCACACTACAACACTATAAAGCAAAACATGGGATGGTAATGTTAAATAGAGCCTAAGGGAAAAAAATGTACCATTAACCAACACCTAGCTGCCTTATCTGAAAATAATATTTTGTGCAGCTTAAATAATCTAATTGAGAGAGTATCATGATCAACAATTTCAAGAATGAAGAAATTATTTAGTAGCCTTTTGCTAATATGGCAAATTTGGAAATTAAAAAGTTGAAAAAAAAAAGGTGGACTGATTTCTCTCATTGGCACTAATGCAAATGTCATTACAATTCCTAAAAAAATTGCAAGGATGTTAAGGATTTCCTGCTCTTCAAAGTGTTTACATTGCATAAGTGAAACAATAACCACAAAGAATAGGCAACAATACGCAAATCAAATAAAAAACACACAGATTTGCGGGAAAAGTCTTTGATGGGTAAAAAACCATAGGCAGAGGAGAATAATTCAACAAATTGAAGAAACAAATATAGATGGGAAGTAGCAGCTCACATGACATAGCCACAAAACCCTAATTGCATATATGTCGCACCATGTGCTTTTGGATCCAAGCACAATACAATTCGGATTACAAACTCTAACAACAACAAATTTTAAAATTAACCATGTACATTCTTGGTGCAAGTAACAAGAACAAGTGAAAGACAAGTTACTATCAATAACTGCAATCAAATGCACTCTAAATTAGAAGCAATATACACTCACTTCTAACACATGGCGTGTATTAAGTTCTACTCATCACATAACTTTACAGGATTTTCCCTTTCTTCCTGAGTAAAAATAACTACAATCAGATAGGAGCCTCCTTACCCTTAACCTTGTTGCAGAAGGGACAGGCCTCGTACTGATAAAGAACCACGTCCTTGGGTAATAACTCCAGCGCAAGCGGCTCCTTCGCCTCCACAGCCGACGAAAGAGCCATGGAGAAGGACACGGCACCGGCAAGGCCCGCAGAGACCGACTTCGACGTGATGGACGGAGATGCGAACGAAAACGGAGGAGGTAACCAAAATTGCTTCGCCTCAGTCGTGGCACGGGGGTTATTGAGCGCGGTGCCGATGAAGCTCCGCTGGCCGAAGGAGGCGGCAGCGGCGGAGGAGCGCGGAGTCCTGGGAGCGAGGAAGTGGGAGTAGAGATTCTGTGCCCTTCGCATCTTCGCGCGCGCTGCTTTGTTTGCTACACTGATCTGTGAGAAGAATTGAGAAAGCCGAACGACGAGATCATGAGTGGATGCATTATATATCGAACGCAAAACCCTCGCGGATTGGCGCGGCAGCTTCGAGAAATTCGGATTACATTAAACTCGCGGAGGATAATCAAACTTTAAGGCTGAGTGTATTTTGGCCGGATGATCTTTAAGTTGCGAATCTTGAAGTAGTCGGAAGGAATCAGGATCCTTTGGAGCATGTTAAATAAATGGTTGCTCGAGTTATTTCAGCACAACGTGAATCTTCACTAGTCACTACAATATTAGGGTACATGGCCAACACTACGGCGTGTAGCTCAAGCGGCCGTGCTGCTTCCCACGCTTGAGAGATAGATATATATAGATATATATATATATTATAAAATTTATATATTTATATTTAAATTTTAATAATTATATATAAAATAAGTTTTTATTTATAAAATAAATATTTCGCTTTAAAATATTTAATAATAATAATAAAATAATTTTTATGATATTATAATTTTAACTGTTATTTTATTTAATATTAAGATTTAAATATTAGTTATGTAAATATATAAAATTGTATGATTTATATGTAAATTAATTTTTTTAATTTACATATAATACTTAAAACATTTTGAATTACATACTTAATATCTAAATTATATATAGCATTTAAAATATTAAAATGAAATAAAATTAATCTCATTAAAAATCTAATTACCTCATCATCATGTCGCTAATCATACATTCATCTTTATCACTCCAATCAATCACCATTAAGACATTGATTTCATGCTTACTCTCTTATCTGATCACCCTTTGTCCCACTGCTCCTCCATTTCTCTTTCTCACTTACATAAATTCTTGAAGCCCCCCATTGACAAAGTAGCAAGAAAATTACACTAAAACTTACAAGCAAAAGCTTTTGATGAGTCAAAGATAGATAAATCTAGTGATTGACAAGCTCGGGTGATGCTTGTAGACAAGGCATCTATGACATATCAATGTGTTGTGAGAAGACATCAATTAGCCTAATATGAGCAAGATTCAAGAAAACTCATATGCAAAGATGTTGATGAG
This sequence comes from Cymbidium sinense, assembly GCA_021442155.1. Taxonomy (NCBI): domain Eukaryota; kingdom Viridiplantae; phylum Streptophyta; class Magnoliopsida; order Asparagales; family Orchidaceae; genus Cymbidium; species Cymbidium sinense. The sequence continues at coordinate 106,693,701 of CM038223.1, read as the reverse complement.
TCAAGAGAATGTCCAATGATGAACTCACAAGCACGAGCATCGACAAGTTAGACAATGTGTCTAACTATATATATACATTACCCCAATGAACAAAGTGCTATATGAAATTAACATGTTAAATACATGAATCATAATAAATATGTTATTGCATCGAAAATTATTCTGAGGCAAAAAAATTAAAATATATATATACTTTTATATATATGAACAAATTATTTATTATTGTTAATATTTTATTAATCATAATTGAAAATAACAAAACATACTACAAAGTTAATTTATATTTAACTTTTTTTTCATCGAATCTTATTATATGTATACTAAGATAGAAATTGAAAATTTTTATAAAATAAATATACAAAAAATATTATAATATATATATATAATTTCTTAAAGAGTTCAAAGAGTCAATTTGCATCGATATGGTTAGACTGATGGATGGTTTTTTAATAAATTTGAGATTGAGCGTGGGCTAGAAATAATGTAATGAGTTATTAACACATGATCAAACAGAAATAGGAAATCGGAGAAAACCAAGATATTATTTGGTTGTAGAATTTAAGTGTGATTTAACTCTAGCCAAATCATTTTAGAATAAGAATTAAAGGCTTTGTTTGGTACAATATTTTTCTAGTTTTTCATTTTATAAAAATAAATAATTAATTTTAGAGGTTAGTTTGATAAACCAATTTTTTAGAAAGTACAATCTGAAAAACTTGATTTAAATATCATTTCAAAATATTATTTTGTAATTCCATTTTAATTGCGGTATTTGTTTTATTATTACAAAATAACATAATTAACTCTCATGATCTCACTGTTATTTTATCTACTTTATCTCCTCCAACATTTTATTTTCTTTCTTTATCTCTGCAACTATTCACTTTCTCTTTTTTAGCTATAAATTTTAGACAAAAATATTTTAAAATATTCATTTAATTTATCTTATAATTATGAATAAATCATTTATTTATTTTTAAAATGATGAATGTCAAAATATATAAATTTAATGAATTATAATATATTTAGAAAACATATGTAACATAATAGATGTAAAATATTAAATAATATTTTATTAAAATTAAGTTCACAAAATTTTAATTTCATAACATGAAATATGTAAAATATTTCACAAATATTTTAGTCTTTTAATCTAGAATATTAATAGTAATTGTTTAAAAAAATAAAATAATCTCAATTTTAATATTATATGTATTAAATCTTTTTTTTTCCCAACAGCACTTAAAGCTTTCTCTACATAAATTTTAAAATATCATTTTCTACAAAATTATTTTTTAAAATTGATTTTTTTAAAAAAATAAAAAATAGGCTGTATTTGAAGAGCAGATTTGATAATAGATTTACGAGATTTGGACAAGCAGAAGCACGATTAGAGGGTGGGAGAAAAATCTAAATTTTAATATGATAAATTAATGTGAAAGTGCGTTACACATGTCCAATATTATTATTATTCTCCATCAGCATGTCTAATATGAGCAAGATTCCACAAAGTTCACATGCAAGGCATTGACAAGTCAATGCAATTAGGGATGTCAATTTGAATTAGTGGGTAGGATTTGAGTCTGATCTAAAATTGAACCAACACGAATAAATTTGACCCGAACCCGACCCTCCTTTCAATCCAATTGACTCGAACAAAACCTGAATGATCTATTTATACATGTATTAAGTTAAAATCGATCAAAGTAGAGTTCACAGGTAAAAAATTGAATCAATTTTGAGATTTGTGGATAAAAATGAGTCAAATTCGAATTAACATATCAAAATCGGATCAATTTTGAGTTAACGGATCAATCGAACTCATAATTAATTGCGTGTCTTTAATTCAACTCAGAAAATTATCAAGATTGGCGACTCGAATTTTTCAAATAAGATTGTTATGTCAAATCAATTTTTAACACTTCTAAATACAATATGCTCAATGATGAGCTCACAAGCATGGGCATCAACAAGTTAGGCAATGCGTTTAGCCATATTTATTAACTTTGCTAATAAAGTGATATATGACATAAATAATGAAATTAACATGTTAAATATATGAATCATAATAGCTTTAGTGTTACATATATTATTCTCATTTTTTAATGATTATTGAAGAGAACATACCAATTTAATTTCTAGTAAATAGAATGCAGAACTTTTGTTTTATTTTAATATATTTTTTTCTTGACATATAATTTTTAAAATAATTAATAATTTTAGCAAAACTTCTCTGGAAAATATGAATTTTAATATTTATATCTATAACACTCTTACTATGTGTAAAAAAAGTTCACTTTTAAAAATATAATAATAATAATATTTTTATATAATATCTAAAAATTTAGATGCTATTTAAATAAATATATAAAAATCATATGATATGCATGCAAATACTCCAAATTTTAATTATATTAAAAACAAGAATTTTAAATATACACTCACCCTATTCTTCTATACTCATAAATTAACCACCTTCAATCTTAATTTTTCAAATTGACATTCAAATATTAAAATTCATATTCTAATATCTTTCTGACCTTATTGAGACGAAAAGTAGTATATATATATAAACAGAGAAGGTGAAGCGATGCTCTCTTCTAACACTTCTTTGTTCCTCTCCTATGAGCACTGCTGAAAAGAAAAAGGTAGGCCTTCTGTTTACCTTGCATTGTTTATTATTTTTCATAGTGAACTCCTCTCCCTCATAAAACTGTAAGCGTAGGCTACAAAAGCAAACCAGTTTTCACTGTTCGCAAATCTAAAAAACCAATTTATAGAAACTATTCACAGAAATCACTAACAAATTACATTGAAGAAAAGAAAACGATGAGATAATTCACTGAATAGAGAAAAAAAAATCAAACAATACACCAATAGAAAGAGAACTTATTGCACTTAAACTGCTCTCTAAGACATCCAGCATCTAATCTCCATGGACAAAATTAAAAGGAAATGTATTATTTTCATGAAGCAAAACGTTCCTTCTCATGACTCAAAAAACACATATTTAAAACCATCCAATTCTCCAGAAATCACCAGTTTTTTCATACAGTGATCAAGCTGAAGGACTATGGGAATTCAAATTCCACAATATCAACAACCCAGCTCATGGCATGGGATCGGATATGTAACCCATAGACGCATGATCCGCATGGAACTACCACAACTATAGGACCCTCTTCCCATGCACAGATAGGCAAGCCATCTGCTACCTGAACCAAAAGTACAACAACTATCACAAAGAATTACAGGAGTCAAAGATATGACACCACCAAACCAAAAGCTGATGTAAAATAGACGACGCCTACTATAGAACCTGCAGGACTTGTATAGTCTCGCATCACTCATGAATTGAGGTTATTCAGGCCAAATATTTTTGTTCAGAATCATAATCAGACAACCAAGCCCAAAGAAACACCTAAACAATGAAAATAACAACATAACGTTTTACTCAATAGCCAATAATTGTTGAGAGCAGGCGTAAGGCAAAGATTAGTTGTCACCATGGTGATGTAAAGCTCACTGAACATAATCTATCCCAAAATCTACATTGATGAGCGCTACAGCCTTTTTGCATGATATACATGAATAAATCTTGCACAGAAAAAAGAACGATACAGCGCATCTTGTTCAAGCTATAAAGCTACACAAGCATTGCAGATGATTGTTCGATGCACAGAAACCATTGCTGAAGGAGACAATTCTAAGTCTTCCAGAGAATGAAAACAGAAAATTATCATTTAAATCTGTTTTTTTTTCCCATTTTTTAATATAATTCCCATGAAAATGCATGGACTTGTGGTCTATTACTCCTTCAGCTACTGAGTGCTGATAGAAAATTAGTCCAGCGAGTCCAATACTTGCTTAGCATAGTAAACAGTGATTGTTGATCAGGAAAGATGAAAATCTAAAACAAATCTAATGTCAGCAGTTCATGCCCATGCATGATACATGACCCGAGAGAAGTCACTCATACAAACAAATATCCATGCATCGTGTATGTTCTAGCAATCAGTTATAGATCATACTTTATCATATGGTTATGTAATTGTAGGCAGACTTCAAAATTTAAGGGTATTAGGGTAACTTCTAAACACTAACAATGGCCAACATTACATTATCGATGTAATAAAAGACAATGAAGTTTGCCAAAGGTGTTAATCTTCCTCAACAGAAATGATAAAGAAAGCAGGTAGAGACTTAAATATAAGTGCAGGGGCTACAGATTACTCCATATCCATTGGTACCTGGAATAAAATATCGCTAATATATGAAACTTAGTATTTGACATGTTGAAACTCAAAACACAAGTGCATTGACTATAGACTAATCCATATCCATTAGCACATTGAACAAAATCTTACAAGCATATTCAAGTCAACATTTGACATAGTTAGATTAGAACATTACTTGGAAAAAAAAATTGAGTAGAAGAATAGAGAAACCAAGTAGTGAATGCTTAAGAATGTGAATTTAAAAAGCCAAATGTTGAGTCTAATATCTATAAATGGTCAAATCCGTTTTTAACTTCCTATGAATGAGAATCAACCACTTGGTATTTCCATATTAGCATAATTTTGATCTATCTAGTATGGTACTAAATCTCATATTCTCAAGCACCATAACAATCTCACTCTCACATAAGAACTTCTAAATCAGCCATCACTCCCCCTTAAATTGAAGCTCTTGAAGCTTATCAACTACCATGCATCAAAAACCCATTTTGTTACTGTGGTTAATCCGCCATTGGCCCTTGCTCAACCATAGTAGAAAGTACGGAGCTTGTTATTTGCAAACTTGTGTTTAGCTCACTATAGAGCTTGTGTTTAATTCTTCTGTTAAAGTGAGCCAAACATGAGCAATTTATTTAAGCTCAATTGGTAAAAGAGCCAAACATAGACTTCTATTTGATGGTGTTCAGCTCATTTTAAGTTCAAAATCAATAAGCAAATAAATTAATAATATATATATATATATTGTTAATTTTATTTTTAACATTATTTTGTATTTTCAATATACAGCGACTTTATCTTTTGCGCGCTTTAGTGACCATGCTAAAAAAAGTTTAATTCAATTAGCCTCACATTATTTAAAACTTAAGAGTTGTGCAGTTTATAAACAATAAAGGACAATGCTCCATTGCTTAAGCTCAGTTCCCTGAGCAGCTGAACTTATAACTGTTTTTCATGTGGGAACCTATTGGTCATGAGCCATGAGAAAGTATTTTTTATTAAGTTTTTTAAAAATATTAACAAAATTATAATCCCTATTTTGAGCTATGAATGTTTCTTTTATAATAAAAAAAAAACTTTAAGATTCAAAAAATTTAATCAATTCAAGCCAAACATAAGCTATTCCAGCTATTAAAACATACTGAACACAAACAAGGCATTCATGACTAAGTTAAAACAGAAATTGATGTCAAACAAACATAAATTCAAACAAGACAAACACAAACAAGTATCTAGTTGCTCAAGCTCAACTCGGTTACACCCCTAGTACAAAGGAACAAATAATCATAGAAGGTGCAAAGGCATGTATATATGAAACACTTTTTACTCTAGTAAAACTAGTAACCCTGATATCCCTTATTAATAAATATGGAATCAAAGAGGGACCATAGTTAGGCTAGATACAGCAATGGTAAAACCCATTTTTAACTCAAAAAATTTAAAACTTTGGATGAGGGTCAATCACTTGGTATTCCTACACCAAGAATTTCCACCATATGATTTGGGATTAAATTCAACGTTTTCATGTGTCAAAACAATCAAATATTAAATGATGTAAAATCTCTCAAAATATTTGAATGCAATGTGATAAAGACTCTCATTTAAGAGGTAAGGAAAACATAAAAATCAATTTTATTTATATGAAACAAATCGTTATTTGCATAAAACAAATTAACATGCAAAAGGAATAATAATTTTGCATTAATATAACTAAACACAAATTAGAGAGCAACATGGTCCCAAGATTTCAGAGTAAAGGTCACAAGTTTAAGTCTTCATGTGATCTCACAAGCTTTTAAAGTAGGATTGGGTCCATAATTGGCCTTGTGCCCTCTATTTCTATAATAGGTCTCACGTCTAATTTTTTACAACATGCCCTACTATCAAATACTAAAATCATTGAGATAAATCTCCATCCTTCTTAAAAAATAGTAAGCAAGTTCTGCAGTAATATAACATTAACTGCCTCAACAGTGCATCCAAACTAGAATAACTTTTACTCGGATGAGGGCAAAAATAAGTTACATGATCTACAAAAACTAAATGCAAAACAATCTATGGTTAGTAGCAACTACTACAACATATGGGTTTGAAGTAAGACCTCAGGCTTGCACATTCTAGACAAACTTAGAGAGGAGTTGTATCAATAGCCTCTAATATTCTCTTGTCCAGGTTTTCTTCAGAAATCCACATTGAACTTTGCTGACGTAAAAGGTGTTTTTCTCCTGTTTTCTTCTGTTCCCTGAGTTGCTCTTTCTTCCTCCAGCTTTCAAGCTTTTCAGCTCTTTCATTCAACTGCAACCACACGTAATGGTCATGATTATCAGGAAACAGCAACGATCAGAAGCTTATCCACAACCGTGGAATCTTCAGAAAGAATGCAACAAGCCAAAATTATGTTGCAAGAAATGCTTGTCAGCACAATTAAAGCACAAAAAAAGAGAATCTCTGCAATTGCATGGAAACTAAATATTGCATATATTTCTTATTATCAACAAAATTTTTAGCCAACCCCACTTAGTGGGATAAAGGCTTGTTATTGTTGTTATTGTTGTTGTTGTATCAACAAAATTTTTACAGTGACACATCACCATATTTCCTCGAGTTCTTTATTCAAATAAAAGTTATCCTTACATCACTGGGAGAAAAAATCATGGCCTTGCTAAGTGTATTAAAAAAAAAAAAACAAATCTTCATGTGATTCAACATTGAACAAGTGAACAACAATAAGTTTAAACCTAAGTAAGCCTAACATGAAAAGTAAAACTCTGCAATGTACATATTAAAGGATCAAAACTTCTCACAATTGACATCAGTTCGCTTGAAAGATCAAGTTATCCAATAAACTGTTGCTCTCTCATTATGTTTAAACTAATTCATATTTGGTAAGTCAAACTAAGTTAATGGCCTCTCGTTAGAGTGGACGAAAGAATGGAGCTCTTAGATTTTCAAAAAATGGTTTAGCAAATCTTATAAAACTCATTGTAGCTTAGGCTCCTCGTAAATAAACATCATTTCTAAAGTTCAGTATTCAAGTTCCCTAGTTTCACTTTCTTGAAAAACCAAGATAATTAAATAATAAGTATGCTGTATGCATATTAGATTTTGGTAAACAATTAATCATCATCTCCCTCCATTAGCTCTGGCAACCTACATTAAACTTTCAATGGCATGCGCAATGTCTTGTGCTGATCCGCCTTGGCAAACCACTAGCAGGGCTGGCGTGGCAAATCATTGTTAGTGATGGCATAGGCACATGTGCCGATGCCTACAATGATGCAAGCTGTTGATGAAAATAAGTAAGGTAACTAATCAAGCTCATTAACCATGCAGGTTCTTAAGAACATGAAACTTCTTAACATCTTGGTTTTGGTCCGATATAAAATGACTTTTGAAGCTTATACTGAAGCCATTAACGAACATAAGTTAGAATGGTCTACCAATAAACGGGGACAATTGGGTGACAACCAGAAGCAGACAGATTTGAAAAATTATTTCAGTGGCCTTTCAGTCCATTAGACAGCACCTAACTTCCTAATCTCATCAATAAGTAGTCCCGTGCAAATGCTTCATAAAATACAGGTATTGAAGTTAAAATTGTGTTAAAAAAAGAACACGCTAGTTTTTTTAGAAGAATAAGTGAATAGCACAGATAAAGCTCAGGCAAGAAAGCAATTTTGCTAATTGCTATTCAAAAGCCAAATACAAGAGAGGGTCTAGAGTTCAATCTATAAGCACCGGAAAAATGAGAGGGAGAACGGGCACAGGAATCTAAAGTAAAAACGTACAAGAGTTTGGCGGAACTCCTCCTGGAAAGCCTTGCGTTGCACAGCAAGTGTCTCCTCAGCGGCAGATTTCGCAGCCTTACGCTTCTCATTGGCTTGACGAATGGCCTCGCGCTTTGCCTCGTCCTTGCGCTGCTTCTCCGCTCTCAAAATCTCCATTTCCAGGCTGTACTCCTTCCGCAGTTGAGCTATCTGCTTCGCATAGTCCTTGCGGAGCAATCAAGCCTCGCCTCCGCCTCTCTCGGATCGGACGGCGGCTTCCAGCTACCCAGGAAGTCGCATGGCTTCAAGAACTCGTGTGGAGGGGGAGGAGGGGATCGTCTGGTAGGCGGCTGAATGAATGACGATCCTGAAGCAAATCGGATAGCTTGTGGGAAGAAGATAGATCTAGGAAACGCTGGAAGATGGCTACGGTGAAGGAGAGATTGACGAAAGACGAGAGTATTTGCCATGGACACTGGGAAGTTGATTAGAGAGCTGGTATTCCTCTCTCTGGGATCGGACAAACCCTCTGCAACCCTAACCAGTTAAAAGGGGCATTTAATATGGCTTACAATTTTATGTTTGGGGGTTTTTATATATTTATATATCCGATATTTCAATTTTATTATTTATAAGCTTAACACTTATTTTTAATATTATTTTAAAAACATTACTATTATTAAATTTTTAAGTAAAATATTTTTTTTTAAAAAAATTAATATTTAAATATGAAACTTTTAGATATAAATTTGCATAAAAATTATATCTCCAGTACGTAAATTTTTCTGGGCTATATCCAAATTTTTTTTCAAAAAAAAATATTTAAAAAATATATTGAATTATTCTTTTTTTTTTTTTTAATCATTTTCTTCAATTACAAAGACGATAAAAAGCTAAAATTAAATGTGAATAAATATATATAATGGTTTCACAAATTCTAAGCGATTGGGTAAGACTTATTAAATTTTAATTATTACTTTTAAATTTATTAAATTCATTTTAAGATGAATGTAATTAAAAATTAATTATTTCTTTATATATTATACTCATCTTAAAAAAATTAAGAATGCTAAACGTATATTAATTAAAATTGGCATGTTATATGTATTAATTTTAACGTAATTAATAGATAATTGAATTAATTTAGAAAATATGAATTACTACAATGTTTTCATTCAGAATTTTTTTGCTCAGTATTAGTGAAAATAGAAAAAAAAAATAGCTGAGTTGCAATTGTGACTCGTATACCCTATTATCATTAAAATTAAATTTTCATCAACTATTTTTTTTCATTAATTTCTTTCCATCAAAGAAGTAGATAAAATTACGTTTCATTTAAATACATTTATTATTTATTTGGTGAGATTGAAATCGCTGATGCCCTGTAATTTTATCACCTTCCTTAAAACGGAGTCGAATCTGAACCAATATCCCTTAAACGCTGAGTCAAATAATGGTTGTAACTGAGTCAAGCTGATTTATGAGTTCATTGACGCGGTTCGATAAATAACTTGTGAGCTACGTATCACATCAAACTTATGCTCAATCACTCTCTTCATGATTTTAACGCATAACACATTAACTTAATTCCTCTATAATTTGCGCACTCTTGCGCATCACATTTATTTTTAAATATAGGAATCAACAAATTTTTTTTTATCTGATATCTTTTTAATTTTTAAAATAATATTAAAAGATTAATAAACCAAAAAAATTCATTGATCTCATGAACTTTTTTATACTTCTATTAGAATATCATAAAATCTTATTATTTATCTATATTTTATTTTTTTTTAAATTTCTTCAATTTTAAATTTATTAATACAATGATAAAAATAAAATATCAGATCTGCAAGTTAATTGTTGCTGCATCGGTTTCATATGATTGCTTTTAACGACATGGTGTTTCTAATCATTAGCCTTCCATCTCTGATCTGTGGTATTTTCATGTGCAGGAACTGCATAGCGGTTTCTTGCCTGAAGCGATTTTCTTCCCCAGGACTGTTTTTATATGTGGTTTGTCCTAAAAAATGGCCGAGTTTTAAATTGATTTTAAAATTTGTTTTTCTTGCTTGCATTTAAGTTGATTGAGCTGAACTGGAAGCATTAGGCTAGATTTCAGAGGATTATAAGGAACTATAGAATTTGGACCTTTAATGGCTATCGAAAAGACAATATTTGAGACATGTAAAAATCACTGAATATTGAATAATAGTAAAACAATTATATATCCTCTTAATTCTTATTTGTATTCTGGAATGTAGATTCTCTGAGCACTCATAAATCTTGACATTTTTTTAGGGATGGTTCCTTATACTTAATGTGAGATAATGATGCTACTCTTTGTCATAATTTTTACATGGTTCAATGATTGGTGTATGTACGTGAATAAAATTTTGTCCATTTTGAAAAATGACAGTATCCTCTTTTATGATATGAATCTTGGTCGCTACGAAGTTTAATAATAGCTCTCCTTTTTTTAAGAACATTTGAGCAAATTTAATTGCTCTAACACTACTTTTGCTGGTCCAAGTCTGGATGTCAAAAATAAAAAGTTGCGATAGATAATCGACAGCCAGCGTAAAACTTATCGAAATAATAATGAGATGAATTTTTTAAATCATTGAAATCTAGGCAAAGCGGCGCACAGATAAAATTAAATATAATGAAAATGTGCGAGCAGTGTTAAATAAGTAAGAGTTCACATTATAATGGATGCGGGCAATAGAATTACGTTAGGATCTTGGAATAATGCTACGAATTAAGGAAGTAATACATTATGATTAATAAAAGATAAATATTTTATGTGTAAGAAACTAAATGGGTTAAAAAAGCCAAAGCGAGATTGATAAACTTAGATTTTAAACTTTGGTATTGAGGTAGAAATCAAACTAGAAATGGTGTAGGTGTGATTATAGATAAAGTTTGAAGGATAATGTTATAAATATTAATAGATGTAGATATAAAATTATAGTTTTAAAGATTATGTTGATCTAAGATTATCGATATTATATCTCTCAAGTAGGTTTGGATGTAAGCTCAAACGGAAAATTTTGGAATGAATTAGAGGGATTAATATAAAGATCACCTCAAGAAAAAAAATATTTATTAGAAGTACATTTAAATGGGCGTGTTGGTAAGTAGAAGATTTTAAAGATTTCATGATATGGATTTGGTGGTAATGAAGAAGGTAAGGCTATATTAGATTCTTTTAACCTATGATTTTGTAGTTGTTATCTTTATTTAAGAAAGAAATAAACATATTATTACTTATAAAAATAAATCTAGTAAAACATATTGATTATTTTATAAGAAAAATAGATCGTTTAGATTGAAAGATTATAAGATTAATTCCATTTGAAAGTTTAAGCCCAACATCGATTGTTAGTTTTAGATTTTAAGATGAAAGATTATAATAAAAAATAAATCAAATTATCAGAATTAGATGAGAAGCTTAAAAGAAAAAAATAAAACTATTTTAAGAAGTTCAAGAGTTTAGAATTTGCGATCTTTCGTAAAAAAGTAATATTATGTGAAAAAATAAAGTGAAATTAAGAAAGTTATTAAAATGTCTTGAAGAATCAAAAAGAAAAGTTTTTGTAATAAAATAGTTGGTGAAAGTGAGTGTCTGAGAAAGATAAGAAATAAGAAGCGTTGTTATAAAGCTTAGTTTAAATGTAAAGCTTCGGAGGAATTGAGAAAGATATAAAATAGTCTATAGAGATTCTAAGAAAGCAATATATGATACAAAAAATTTAACTTTTAGTGCATTCACACAAAACCTTTAACACAAAACCACCACAAATAAAGGCACAAATATATGAAAAATAAGTAGATATTTTGACTTAAGAAGAAATTAGTTATGCACTCTCAATCTCAATCCTCAAATATTATTCATTGTACAAATTTATCCTCAAAATCTTCTTCATCTCTAATAAATGTGTCCAAGTGGCACTTAGGTACTTCAAGAGCTCTAGATTTATTCTTCATTTCATTAAAGTCATCATTATCTTCAATCTTTAGTGCATTCACAATTTGTTTCTCCTTATTATTATTGCCTACAAATTTTAAAAATAAATAACATGACATCAACAATAATATTAGTAATTCACATTTCAATTATATATATATATATATATATATATATATATAACTTGCATTATTATTCGGTCAATTTTCTTTTTCTTTGTGAGTATGTAACAAAAATATCCTTTTCTTATTTGTGTAGAATTTTGAGATTCAATCTCATTCAAATTAGTAATAGACACACTCTTAATTACATCAACATCAAATAAATTTTCTTCCTCATCCATCCAAGAAGGTTCTTGTAAAAGCACTAGATCTTCTTTCTCAACAATCCACTTATTATCAGAGTCTATATCATTTATTAAAATTAGATCAAAATTCTATTTTTTTATGCGCCTCCCCTAATTTTGTATTGTATCTAACATAAATTAAAGCATTTAACCTCTTGTGCTCTAATATGTTTCTCTTCTTAGTATGAATTTGAAATAAAAATTATCATCTATAAGAAGAAATAGAGATTAATATAATAAAATAAAAATAAAAAACTTCACAAAATTATAATTTCATACCAATTCATAAGTACTCCAATTTATTTCACAACTTGAAGAACAACAAGTGAAGTTAAGAACTTGAATATCAAATTTTGTCAACTCTGGTGTTTTACCACCAAATCTCATTTACCAATCAGCAGGAAATCTTAACTTCCTTGAATCCATAGCAACTCTACTCCTAAAATCATCTCTTAAGTTATCATAAATATTAAATTGAATATTAGCTTTAAAATAATCTAGCATTTTTTCCATACAATTAATTAACCTTTGCTTCACCTCATCATCATTAGAAAATTTGTATTGAAAGTAGAATTGAGGGTCTAAATAATAACCAGTAGCATGTAACAATTAATAAAGTAAGATTTTCTCTCTTTCATCAATTTTTCTCTAAATAGGTCCATATTTTTTTATGTGCAATTAAAGCAATTTTTTATTGAATCCATCAACTCATAAATATAACCCATAACTTGTCTTTTTTCTAAGTCAAATTCTCTTAGAACATTTACAAAAAGAACAACACTCTTAATGCAATAAGCAAGATGAACACAAAATGTGGGTAAAATAAAATAGTAGCTCGAGCTTTTATTTCTTTTTTTCTTAGCCCACTTACTAGAACACCAAACTTCTGATGAGAACATGGATTGAAGTTGTTGCTTTTATTTATAAATACTTTCAAGAGTGAATGAGCGAGGAAGTGAAGCCAAGAAGTGAAGCCGAGAGGGAAGATTGGAACTGATGTGAGAGGTACATGGGTCAGTCAGCAAGCTAGGTAGATATTAGAGTTATTTAGATTTTAGAGAGGAAAATTGATAAATTATATAGATACCCCAGTTGCCCTAGGTGAAGCTCGAGCATTTATTAAAGTCACCCAATAGGAGAAATGCCTCCCTCAAAAAGAAGGGGCAAAATTAGCCCGGCCTCTCCCTGAGGCATGCCATGGACGCGCCCAAAAATGCCCTTGAAAACAGTGATAAAAACATCACTAATGTTAAGAATTCACATGTAGTTCAGTGATCCAACCCACTTAGTGCTGCTCAACTCAAGATTCTTTCTTAAGTTTTTTTTAATTGAACTTAGGCAGTTCAAATATAATTCAAATATTAAATTATCTTATAGCACACAATTCTTGTATATTTACATATCTAACATCAAAACTTTAATAATTACATAAATAACACTTAAATATTTAACATTATATCAAAAAAATCATCATTAATAACTTTTTAAAGTGAAATGCATCTTTTCACACATAGGAAAAGTATAAAATTTTTAAATTAAATATCAAATTTAAGTGTTAGATATGTACATGTATAAGAATTGTATGTTATGGATGTACATGCTTCTCTCATAACGCTTAGCAGCTATGATTACTAACTTATACCTGCGACAAGTTATTCTTATAATGCAGGCCAGTTGATCCGTATCAAGCAAAAAGCAAACAGATTTTTATTCTTTTCATTATCTTGATATGAGGAGGAAAGGAACATCCAGCATGCTACGAAGATTTTCCATTCCCATTAATTTTCTACAATTTCTTTAGAAATATGCACATACAAAAATAAAACTATGCTAATAAAAAAACTGAGTTCATCACAGAAGGGTTATCAGTATGAAGAGAAGGAGAGCAGCGATGAAGGAGTACTTGAGCGCCGCGAGGACGATGGCGAACGAGATGAAGAATACTTGCCACAAGACCTGAACGCTCGCCCAAGCAAGCAAGCCCGTCAATCCGACGGATAGTATGTTCTCCGGGTCCGGGTTCAGGAGGTCCCGCCACCGTAGAGTGAATGTCAGCCGGCGATCCCTCTTCAGCGCTTCCCAATGGTCGCCAGCTTCTTTTTCTTCCTTGATCTCCCCGTTTCCATTAGCCCCACCGCCAGACGCCAAGGCCACGAGCTTTGTCGATCTAGGGTTTCGAAAGAAGCGGCCTTTAAGAGAAATAACGGTTGATCTATGATTCTGCGATAATTTGTTGGGATCAATGGAACCGGGGAAGAGAAGTAGATGGGAGATTGTGGAGATAACCGCCATCTCCCTCTCTGGTTCGGATTCTTTCGAAGAGGTGATGAATTAATGATAATCCACCACTCTCTTCACTACAATAGTTTGTTTTTTTGATGAAAAAAAATAATTATAATATATATATATATATTAAAAATTAAAACTGATTATATAGAATTATACAATATGTATGAAAATCTATAAAATAAATGAAAAATACTTTTAAGTTATATAAATATGAATAATAATTTAATTGAGATAGCTTTCATGACTCATAATTAAAAGATTTTTCAAATTTGATTTTTTTTTCAAGATTTTAAGTATGTGCTACATACATTGTAATTTTTTTATTTTATTAATAATAATTTCTTAAAATATAACAGAATATATAAATAACTATAATAATGAATATGAATGACAGAATTTAAGCACTTTCTTAGATTTATAATATTCTATATGTTGATATTTGAGATTAATAAGTTAATATATTAAACAATATTATTGTGTGATTAATTCTTTATTTTAGTGTGTACAAATTTCACATATATACACATAAAAGAAGTTTATAAGATAAGAAAGGATTTTTATGTGGAAATAAAGAAAATAAAAAGTTTACAAGGTCTAACTGAATTTAAATAATTTATTATGTAGATAAAGATTACAAAAAATAATCATTTTTAGCCACTAAAAAAAAGAACTTATAAATTATTGATTATCCACTAGGGCTTTTGTGAGAATACCAAAAATTAATAGGGAAATAATGATTAATGAAAAAAATTGAGTGATGGCAAGTCAATATTAATTGGTAGAAAACGATGTTGATTGGCAATGGTAGTTTGGTGATGATGATTATTAGTAATGATAATAATATTAATGAATACTTAAATCTTTATAATTCTTCGAATATATGACCTATATATCACTTTCGATCCCTCAAACATAAAATGTGTATTTATTTAAATTTTTTAAATTTTTGCCTAAATTTCAAATAGTGCATTAGCTTTAAATGTTTCCTATTAATTAAATATGATTTATAATCACTTCATCCAATAGTCATATAAGAATAATAAAGGCATTATTAGTAATATCATTAAAATGCTCTGACATATCATCATGATCAAAATCAATCCCTAAAGGAGATGCTAAGAGAGAAAAAAAATAAACTTTTTATTTCATCTTCAACTATATTTATAGAAGTTTTCATTCTTAAAATTGAAAACTCATCCCTAAAAAAATTTAGCAATATCAAATTAGTTCACCCTTTGAACAAAAGAACAAAAGAACAAAAGATAAAATAAATAACTAAAAGGTTTTGACATAAATAAGCCTCAATACTAATAGTGAGATTTTAAATCATCGCCTATTTTACTAATTTCCAAAGCACTTTAGAATCATCATATTGTCCTCTCTTGTTGTATATAGAACTATAATTTGAGTATTGTTGTTGCTAAACTATGCAACAACAACAAGCCTTTATCCCACAATGTGGGGTCGGCTATATGAATCCTTCTTCTCCATCGTGTCATATTAAGTGATCATTTTTCATTTAATTCTAATAAACTAAGAATATTTTTTACACATCATAACCAAGTATTTTTAGGTCAATCTCTACCTTATTCACATAAGGTAAATCTAATGCATCTACACTCCTAACTGGGTCATCGGATGATCGATGCTTTATGTATCCAAACCATCTAAGGTGACTCTCTTTAATGTTATCGGCCTCTCGAGCTACTCCAACCTTTTCACGTATACATTCATTTTGCATTTTATCTCTAACAGTAAAGACACTCATCCACCTGAGCATCCTCATCAGCAAAAAACACCAGGTGCATCCTCTCGTAAATGTCAAGTGAGAACATCGATAACTAAAGCAAAATGATATAGATCTTTGATATAATTTAACTAAATTAGAAAATTATTTTGACAATCTTTCTAGTGTTGAACACAAGTAACAGCTCTAGTATGCATATCCATAATGATTTGGATATAACCAATATTAACTCCTTTCTTTTCTATAACTCTCTAAAGCACTTCTCTTGGAACTTTATCATATGTTTTCTCTAAATCAACAAATAGTATATATAAATCCTCCTTTCTCTCTATACTTCTCCATCAAATCTCTCAACAAATATATAACATCCATAGTAGACCTACCTGGCATGAAACTAAATTGATTTTGAGAAATATTTGTATCGCATCGTAATTTATGCTCAATTATTCTCTCTCATAATTTTAATGTATGACACATTAACTGAATTCCTCTATAATTTGCACACTCTTGTGCATCACCTCTATTCATAATAATAGGAATCAACAAACTCTTTCTCTACTCATCTCTCATCTTTTTAATCTTTAAAATAATATTAAATAGTTGTTGAGCCTATTAAATTTATATGAGGATGCCCTGATATAATTTTTATTATGTAAATTTGTTTTTTTATTTTTATGTAGATGAACTATGGTCAGCTCAACCATGTTTCTTACCATTGATCATAGTTTAAGCAAACTATTTTAATTACTTGCAAATTTAATTGTTAAATATTAAAGTCTGCATATTTATTATTATTATTATTTGCTCAAAGCAAAATTACAATCCCATGATAATCTCCATTTTTTTAAGTACCTAATTATATTTCTCCTTTATATATATATTAGAGTATTTATTTGTCATAAGGTCTCTTGACTTTGTAGCTATATGCACGATGAGGCAAGAAAGCCTTCTTTTTTTTTGTAATTTAACCATTGATAAATTCTAAATTTAGCTTAATGACCTTGCTATCTAACCTGAACTAATTTTCAATGTTTTATGACCTTGTGATGCACATTTTGGCATGATTCCATATATATTCTTCCAAAGTTGAGACCTAAATTTTAGTGACATTAATTTCATAATTAATAAAGTATTGAGATTTAATCATATGAACTCCCCAAAAAGGAGAAATACTATAAAAGAGATTATTACATACAAACACAGTGATTTTTTTTTTTAAATTGTGTTCAAAATATCTTGTATTCATTCTATACTAGTGTACACAGTGCTAAAACTATATCTCAAATTTTCAAAAAAGTCTCAATACATGCACTGTGTACCCAATATACAGCAAATCTGAATGCATTCGAAGAATACACTTAATAATATCTCATGCTATTAATCCCCTCTCATGAAAAAAATGTACACAAAATTTACCATCATTTGATTATATGAATCAATTAAATCCTTCTTAAATAAGAATTGATGACACTTTTTAAAATTTTATTAACCTACTTATAACAATGGCATTCAAATATAACTTGTGTTGATTTTTTTTTCAAGAGTGTAGTGATATTTAAAAAAATCTAGACATGTATCCCTAAGATATACTAGCATTTTAAACATCAATTTTTTTATGATATACCATTATAAAAAATAATACAAATTCTTTATATTATACATGCATATTTATATCTATCAGAAAAGAGAGTGTGTCTCCGCTCAAGAATAACTATGATGAACCACAAATTAACTATAAAAAGATCAAGACACACAAAGAAGAGCATTAAATTTTATGTGGTTTGTCTTAAGAAATTCTATGTCTATGACCGCACAAAGATCCAATAAATTATTAGGCTTTACAAGAAAAATATGAAGAACTACATTTTATAAAAATTTAAGATATGTACAAAGCTACATCTTTATCTGACTAAGAGATTGTTATCACTTACTAACAAAAATGAGGACTAAACATAATAAAAGTGTTAATATTGCTATTCAAGTTGCTCTCTCTCCTATATTGTAGGAGTTCAAAGAAAACTATTTTCTAGTATGATCATGAACAGCTTATCTTACTAGAATCTTAAATAACACCATACAAACCCCCCAAAAAAACTATTGTTCTTTTTTTGGATGACCCCTCCTCCTTTTTCTTCCTCTTCCTCTCCTTTTTGTTGTTTATTGCTGTGGAAAGTCTAGACAAGATGAAACCATCTCTTTAAATAATACTTAGATATGATAGGTAGCAAATTTGAATATAATAAAGCTTGAGTTTAATAGCCATTATGTGGATGAATTAATCTTGAGTTGGTAGCCACTGATGTTGGAAAATAAAGATCAAGTCTTCTCCAAAATAATTTAATAAAAATTTGAATTCACATTTAACATAAAAAATTTAAACAAAATCCTAATTTCATTCAGAACTATAATTTATTTAAAAAACATATCATGCATTTCATGATATTATAGATCAATCCTCAGATCGTAACTAAATATCTCAACCCCTTATCTGTATAAAAAATCCAGTTCTTGATGCCTGTAATATAATGTCTTCATGCACATTATTGAGTTCTCCCACAATGCGATTATTATTTCTACAGTTTTTAAAACTTACACATCATGTAATTTATATATATATATATATATATATTGTGGGCTCCGAAAATTCTCCACCGATCTCTCGACAAATATTGAATTGATGTTGAAGAGAGTGTGATTTAAAGTATCGGTGTAATTTTCAGAAGACAGATGAAATAGTAGATAAGACACTACGCAGAGATTTCGTCCTCATTTGGTGAGAGCTTTAGATCTGGTTCAAGGTTTCCTATAGGTGCAAGCATAGTTAATTATCTCTCTCAATAAATGAGAGATAACTTTAGATTAAGGCTAGTTGTTAGATCGCTTAATGCGTAGCATATAGTAACATCATATAGAGTTTCAAAATTTAGATTATAAAATTCTATCATTTCAGCTTAAACCGGATGGTGGGAGGAATGATGATGTGTCCGATCTAGATCTCATGGTTCCGTCATCCTGCGGTCCGTATTCCAATTCGAGGAGGTAGTCTCGACAAAGGATCTTCATCAGCAACACATGGGTTACGTCCAAGAAATCTTTGTAGACTTGGGGTGGTGTTTGTCTAAGAAGACAATTTTAAATCTAACTTAGTTGACAGAGGGTTGTTTGCCCTATGAAGTATACCCTATGATTCACAACTCAAAGGATAAAGCCATTGAGGAGCATACAAGCTATAGTGTGATAATATAATGTGCCTGCCAAACCACGACGAGGACTCACAGTGCGTACTTTCTGTGGGCTATGGCCAGAGTTAGAGGACGGGAGAGTACGTCATGAGATTGATTGAGAGTGAACATAGCAGAACACTTGATTTGACATTGGTTCCTTTATAAGCTAGAGTTTTCTTAATTTATCACTCCCGATAAACAGTTGTGGAAGGTTGATAGATTGAGTTTTGATTTAAGTTTTTGATGATAGAATTTCATTTAAGCAGTTTCAGATTGCTACTTAATTTGATTTAAAAAATTGATTAATTAGAATATGTTTAAGAGTTTTAGATCATGTCAACTCTGTTTAGCTGCTAATAGAAGATTAAATCTACTATCACCTGACAGAATCAATTTCTCAGATATTTTACTGATTTGAAATTCTTATTATAGGCTTTTAGATTTTGTTAACTTACCCAATCTAAGACTAAATGAAGCAACTTGATCCCAACACTTGAATTTAAGCATTCATCATTGTCGGGGCCCATGCAGGTATATTTAATAATTCAAATAATTTTATATTTAAATTGTGAGGTTAATTTCAAATTTTTATTTAATTTTGACTTAGCTTGCGCAGCCTTTTCATACATTAAAATTTCCACTTAAAATCTCTATGTACAAGCATAGACAAGTATTTATAGCTTAGATAATTTCACCTAATTAGTGATTCCATTGAATTTGAAAATCATAATTAGAATGAAATTCCTTAATTTTTATATTGAAGGAAAGCTCCTTCATTAGATAGATTTAGTTTGTATGTCTTACGTACTTGTATAAAGAATTGTAGATCCGGTGGCAAACAATGCATTGTAAATTGATCTAATATTTTATTAGATTTTTCAGATTAAAATTTAATATATTTCAATTTAGCCTGCGCAGCCATTTTAGACATTAAAATTTGCACTTTAAATCTCTATATCCGAGCACATGTAGGTGTTTATAGCTTAGATAATTTCACCTAATTAGTGATTTCGTTGATTTTGAAAATCATAGTTTAGAATGAAGTTCATTAAATTTTGATTAAAGGAAGTCCTATGATTTTTGGTAGATTTTGATTTAGTATTTTTTTTGTCACTTGTATAAAGAGTTCGATTATGGTGAGTTTTGTTTTTTACAAGTTCAAAGGATAATTTAGTTTGTTATTTTAAAAAGAATATTTACCTCTCGAAGTAATTTTCATTTTCCCCCTCTTTTATTCAGATTTTCTTGCATTCATTTTTCCCTTCTTTTTTATTTGAATTCTCCTACATTCGTTTTCCGACCTCTTTTTCTTTTGAAAGCAAACCACTCACTACCTCTTCTAATTTCAATAAATAAGACCAAGAGGGAGTCTCATATTCTATTCCATTTGTTTGAAGGGTTGCAGTTAAAATATTTGAAAGAGAGCGGCTAGAAACTTTAGTGGCCTTCACTGATAAATTTAAAAGACTTCTTTTATTTTGTTTTACTTTTATGTTTATTGTATGTCATTTTACTTTTCCTTTTTTTTTTTTTCTTGTTTGGCCTTTTAGTTGAAATTAAGTAGGTTTTCTTACTTGATCTTAAGTCGGTTCATTTCACTCCCATTTTCTAAAAGATTTGATAATCTTGCGACCTCCGGCATCATCCAGGTAGACATCGGGGTGTTTTAACTTACTCGGTATGTCATCTTAAGCATAGCGAGTAGTGTCTTCACATCTGTATTTTTTTATCTCGTCGCCTCTTGAGCACGATGATGCCTTGACTAAGAAGGTAATGCAATATATATTCATTCTCCCTCACCCTTTTTTTTAAGTCTAGAAATTAGATAAAATTTGACATTTCGTGGAGGCGACATCAAATGTTGACTTACTCGATAGCCTTGGCGAAGCGGATTATCAGCGGCTTTGGCTTTTCATCTCCTCTTGAAGAGATCTTCTGAAAATATAAGCGTATATATATATATATATATATATATATATATATATATATATATATATATATACATCCACATTTATAGATCACGTATTCGACTCGTTTTTGATGCTGATGCTGGGTTAGGGAGTAAGGTTAGATATCAAGAGAGAAAAACCCTTGGCGGTGTTGCTTCTATGGTAAGATGAGGAAATCGATGAATGTAGAAAATGGAAGAAGAATTCCTTGATAATGTTCTTTGCGGTGAAGTGAAAATTAAAGAAAGAAGCGAAAAGTCTGTCAGCGAAGAATTGACGATCTTCTTTGCGGTGAAGCGAAAATTGACGGATTCTCTGCAGGAAAAAATCATGCAGCGGGCTAATTTGGGTTCTTGAGTGGACAACGGGATGGAGTGGAGGCGGGTTGTGTAGATTGGGGACAGAGGCTGGCTGGCTGGCCGTGGGATGCAGCGAAATGGGAAGGGCCGGCGGGCCAAGTTGCGCTGAACAGCGGAACAGGAAGAAGGAACGGAGGTGGGCTGTGCAGAACAGCAGGATAGCACAGCGAGGCAGGTCAGAAGCAGCTAGCGGAACGTGGAGCAGGCGCAGGACAATACAGGCTGGTTAAAGAACAGAGGCAGAGCCATGAACGAGATAGACTTACAACGCGGAGGCAGGTGGAGCAACCAATGGAACCGATAGCGATGGACTGTGGGCACAGAGTCGAAAAGGAATGAAGGCAGGTCGCAGAGGGGCCGATTAGAGGCAGCTCAGGCAGGTCGTGAAAGCAGTGGGATGAGCTTACAGCCGGAGGGCAGGTCAGGTAGCCAGCAGATACAGCAGGCCTCAGTGAGCTGCAGGTCAGAAGGAATAGGCAGGTCATACAGGCAGCTCGTGCGGAATGACGGGATGGGCTTGCAGCACGGAGGCAGGTCAGAGTGGCCTACAAAACGCGAAACGGGCGTGGGACAGCGCGGGCTGCGGGTCGAAGGAATGGAGGCGGGCCGTGCACGGAACGGTGGAGCGGAGGCATGGCGAAAATTGAGAAGGGAGAGAGAATTACCTGTGCAGAGGGAAGTTGGAGCTAGGATGTGGGAATGGGAAGGGAGAGAGGAAGAGTTTTTTTTTTATTTGTTGCAGTTGAGGGAGAGCCGTGAGCAATTTTTTTTGTTTAGGCGGTTAAGGGAAGAGAGTGGAGGGAACGGTTTCATGTGTAGGAGGGTAATTTAAGGATTTTAAATAAATTTTAAATTGATTAAACAACTTTAATGTGAATTTTATGTTGGTAAACTCACATAGTCAATATATATATCAATTTAAAGTAATTTTGATATTCTGAACGCAATGGCACTGCCCATTTCACAATCGGAGACCGTTTGGTTCAAGTCAGCGTCAAATTGGGTCATTTATCTCAAAATGCATCACTTTTGGCTTTCGATATTCGCTGACTTGAATTGAGTGTGAATAGTCTTATTTGATAGATTTTGATATTTCAAAGCTGATGATGTAATCAATTTCATGAATGTAGGTCATTTGGCTTGCGTTGGTGCCTCCTGACTTCGATATGCATGCAGGCACGTTGATGACTCAATCGCTTGATCGGTTGATTATCAAGTAGTGCTATATTTATATTACCAATTTTGATGTTCTAAATATGATGGCGAAGTTCGTTCGTCATTCGAAGGTCATTTGAGTTGATTTTAGTGACGTTATGTGTATTTCAGCCTCGATTTGCACACTATCATTTCAAATCAATCGATATTTGCACATACTCATCTGAATTGAGCGTAAATAGTCTCATTTGATAGTTTTTGATGTTTTAAAGCTAACGACACAATCAATTTCATGAACGGAGGTTGTTTAGCCATCATCGTAACTTCCCGACTCTGATATGCGCATTGACATATTGATAGCTCGAGCGCTTAATCGATTGCTCATTAGATTTTGTAATATTTATATTTTGATCAATTTCAACATTCTAAATACAACAGTGAAGTCCGTTCATTGATCAAAGGTCATTTTGACCTTTTTTACTGACTTCTAGTGCATTTTGAGCCCGATTTGTATTTGTCACCAAAGTCCATTAATTTAACTTGAGCTTTCGATTTATGACACATATGAGGAGGTCAACAAATGCCTCCCAACAAATATGATTCACGTATGGAGCGAGTCACATTTGTTAAAAATTGGTTGACCTTTTGGGTTGACCATAGAACTTGGGAGCTTTTGATAGTATTTATCATTAGTATAATGCTTCATTTAGGACATGTTAAATGATGAGATTAGCCGATTTGTCAAAATTGACTTGTCGGATAGATAAGAGTTCTTACACCATCTACTTTCTATTTCAATGGCTTTGTTGAAGTCTTTTTCTTCTATGTCATTGCAAATTTGAGTTTTCTCCCACCCTAGCTCCATGCTTGGCTGGGTTTGATGGAGGAATTGATTTTTTTGTATGAAGGATTCTGGGAATTGGTTTATCCATGCTTGTGAGTTTGAAATTTCCTATCTAGCTTTGAGCTTGACTTGATGAAGAACGACTAATTTGTCCCTATTGACTGTATGCACTCCATGAATCCGTGCTTCTTTGCTGATTTGTTGAAGGATACATCTGATGACCCAAACCTTATATATTCAATATTGAGATATTAGTCTAGCAACGTGTGCATTAACATGCTGAATAGCCACAAAATTCCTTTAGTTCGGTCGTCGGCTTTGTTTGAACTATGGAATTGCTTCCTGATCTGTGCTTTGTTTGTGAGACTTGATGAAGATTGGCTTTGATCGTGCTTTGATCGGATCATTTGAATATATTGAAATATCACATTGTAAGTAATATGAAGATTGATTTGAGGCAGCCCTGAATTGAGCGTTTTCTCGAATTGCCTTGATCTATCAATCAAGTAAAAAGATCGCTTAGATCCTAGTTGCTTGTAATCACTAAGGTGGATCTAGTTTTAGATTGAACAGCTATCATCATTGAACTGATGAGTGGGGGCTCTTTCACTGCGATCTTTTCTTACGGCTTGTTGAGTGAAGAGAGCGTTAGTAACTCGACCATATTTGGGCTTGTTGAGTTCGACCTTTAGAACCTACTCAGTCTTGACTTAAGTATAGTGGTTGGTGGTTTTGTCATCGGACATGGGCTCTTTCATTGCGCCTTTTCTTGGCTTGTTAAGTGAGAGAGCATCGAACTTCGATTTGTGGACTTGTTGAATTCGACCTTTAGAACCCATCCGGGTCCTAGACTTTAGGATGTAGAGGTTGATATTTTTCTAACTCAGTTGATTGAAGCTTCTAAAATCGGAAGTTCTTCTGACTTGATCTCCAGAAATTGAAAATTTTGAGAGATGAATTTCTTAACATTTAAGGTTGTCCTTTCATCATAGAAATATATTTTTAATTTCCTGCAAGACTCTGCAACTTAACAGTAACAATTATAGATATATTCAAGGCTTTCGGCGTAAAACTCAATGTCAACCTGAATAAGAATATAATTGAGGATTTTATCTTATGGCATGATGTCAACTCAATAAACTAAATATAAACTAAAAAAATTACCCCTATCTTGCAGGGGGAATTTTGAAGCACATTTAGAAGAACTTTCAAGATGAAAATACGCAAATACATCAATATTTGAATTGATGTACTCTAAAGGGTATTTTAACATACAACATTGATTTCATCTATATATATATCTAAAAATGTCCCCTATGTAACAGGGGAATTTTCACGAAAAAGTTCTTCATCTAGAGTATGTTTATTTAGGGATCTCGGCATGAAGCACGATGTCGACCTAAATATATACTTAAAAAAATGACCCCTATCTTGCAGGGGGATTTCTTTTGAACCTCGATAATGTTTTCGCCAAGTATAATACTTTTTCAAGTATCGACCATTAATTGGCGGCATTGATCTTTCACCTTTTAGGTTGATGAGTTGGTATGTCCCTCTTCGGTATACTTTTTTCAATAACAAAAGGGTCTTCCCAGTTATGCTCAAATTTGCCACCAAATTTTTTATTATCTTGATTATTCTCCTTTTTTAGAATGTTTATAAAAGACATCTTTCTGATCTTTATGAGCTTGATATTTTCAATCAAGTTCCTCCATTCTCAAATGTTATTTTGATCTTTAGTTAAGTTGTATTGGATACTTTAAGTGAAAGCAACTCAACTTTGGAACTTGATTCAAATACCAATGAATAAAGAGTGGCTTTAGTTGACGTTTTATAGGTGGTTTGATACGCCCACAGTGCCTCTATTAGTTTGGTATGACATTCTCTCTTATTTTCAGTGAGAATCTTCTTGAGTAGTTTGACTAATGTCTTCTTAAATCTTCTATCAAATCATTTGCTCTTGGATTATATATTGAGGAGTATCGTCAATCAATTTTGTGTCGATCGACGAATCTATAAATATTTGCACTTTTAAAGGTTGTGTCATTGTAAGAAATCATTTGGTGTGGCACTCCAAATTCATAGATCACATTATGTATGAAGAAGTTAATCACTCGATCGGTAGTAACTTCTTTAAATGGGGTAGCTTCAACCCACTTATAGAAATAGCCAATCACTACTAGGATGAAGCGATGTCTAGTTGACGACGGTGGATCAATTGGTCCAATTACATCTGTACCCCAACATTCGAATGGCCAGGATGCTATTGTTGGGTGTAATGGATTTGGAGGTTGATGGATGAGATTCCCATGTACTTGACACTCATGACACTTCTTAGCATGATTAATACAGTATCTCACCATAGATGACCAATAATAGCCCATCCTTTTGATCTTTACTACTATTTTGGACTTAACTGATGTGCACCATAAAGTCCTTCATGAAATTCAACCATCACTTTGCTAGCTTCATCTACATTTAGGCATCGTAGCCACATTTGTTCAAAGGATATACAATATAAAGTATTATTGATGAAAGCATAGTGTAGCATTCTCCTCTAGATTTGAGCTGCCAATGATTTATTATTTGGTAATTTACCTTCTTTAAACTAGTTGATGAAGGGTTTCCTCCAATCATGTGACTCTTCTACAACAAAGGCTTCACGTTGCTTTCCTGATGCAATGTCATTCTTAACTCTTCTTGGTACAACTTCTTGTTGATTTTAAGGAGTATGAGGAGCAACCTGAGTTGCATCCTGCTGGGTCAGATTTGATAACCCCTCTACCTGTGAGGATTGATACTTTACTGGCTCTAAGACTCATCGAGTAAATATGTCGATCATGATATAATCACCATTCATACTTGTCATTTTCTTAGCTAATTTTGCCAAGCAATCGACTTTACTATTCTTGGATCGAGAGACTTGAGTTAGTGTGATATTTGGTATCTGCTTCATAAGCTCGAGAACTTGCTTGTGATAGAAAGCTAACTCAAGCTTGTTAATTATATATATGCCAATTGATTTATAATAAGCTGAGAATCATCAAAAATATGCAAATTTTGAATGCCTATGAAAATGACTTCTTCCAGAACAGTCATCAATGCTTCATATTTAGCTTCATTATTAGTTCTTGGCTAGATCAATCCATATGTTCATCTCATTATCCCTCTTTCTGGTGTTATGAAGATGATGTCAATTCCTGCTCTTGCCCTTGGAAAATTTAAAGATTGAACTTGTTTGATCGATAAGGCTTCATTAAAATATATTTCTCAAATTTGTGATTTTTTTTTATGAATGAGCATAATTTGCTCATCGGGCAAATCGTCATTAAGAGAAGAGTCCACAGGGATAGGATGTGCAACTAGAAAATCTGCTAAGACTTGTCCCTTTACTGCTTTCTGCGGAACATATGTGATATCAAATTGTAAAAGTAATACTGCCAATCTTGCCAAGCAGCCTGTCAACGATGGTCTTATCATCAAGTACTTCAGTGGATCGATCCTTGAGATGAGGGTAATCTTGTGAGATAACATATAATGATGAAGCTTTTGGACTGCAAAGATCAATGCTAAACAATGCTTCTCTATTGGAGAGTATTTCATTTCTGCTCCAATCAACCTCCGATTGATATAATAAATAGCATTTGCTTTACTTTATTCATTGTGTTATGCCAATAATGCTCCAAGAGACTCTTCTAACATAGCTGTGTATAGAATGAGGGGCTTCCCAAGAGTAGGCACTGTAAGGATTGGTGAATTTAACAAGTAGCTTTTAATGCTATTGAAGACTTCTTGGCATTCTTTATCCCACTTGAATGGAGCATCCTTCTTCATCAACCTTACAAATGGTTGACAGCCTCATAAATTTGATATAAATTGACCGATGAATGCAAGCTGTTCTTATAAAGAACGAAGCTGACTCAAACTCTTCGGTGGAGGCATCTCCATATTTGCCTTGATTTTAGCAGGATTAATTTCAATACCTCTATGATGTATAATGTACCCCAAAAAATTTTTGAAGGATACCCCGAATGCACATTTGAGAGGATTCATCTTGAGATCATATTTTCTGATTCTCTCCAATACAATTCTCAAGTCTTCGAAGTAGTTTTCACGGTTGAAGTTCTTCACCACCAGATCGTCGACATGACATTCCACCTTTTGATGGATCGACTCATCAAAAATATGCATCATGGCTCTTTGGTATGTAGCTCCAGCATTTTTAGGCCGAAAATCATGACTGTGTAGTAATAGATGCCAATAGGTATTCTGAACATTATATGTTTTTAATTCTCAGGTGTCATTTTGATTTGGTTGTATCCCGATAACCCGTCCATGAATGAGAACATGTCGTAGTTGGAAGTATTGTCCACCAATAGTTCTAATATTGTAAGTGAAAAGTCATATTTTGGACACGCCTTATTTAAGTCCCATAAGTTAATGCATAGACGAATTGGCGTTCTTCTTGCTAACTTGAACAATATTAGCTATCCAATCTGCATACTTCTCCTCTCGGATGAAGCCTACTTCGATTAGCTTTTTAGTTTATACAATTACCTGTTCTTTAATCTCCAATCCCATTCGCGAAGAAGTTTGCTTAACAAGCATTGCATCTGATTTAATAGCTAGTTTATGAACTGCTACATCAGGGGATGAGCCTGACATTTCAGAATATGTCTAGGAAAAGTAATCCTTGAATTCACAAAATAGCATTTTTAGCTCTTCAACTTTTTCATGAAGAAGGGCGCTAATGAAAGTTGGATGAGGATCATCCTCAGCTCCTAGGTTGACTTCTTTAAGTTCATCCATAGTAGCTATTTGTTCATCTTCAAGTTCTTCTTGGTCAGATTTCACTTCTTCATCATTTTTTAAGAAGAATTTCATGGGAATCATCTTCTTTCACTATGTGTTTCTATCTCAGCTTCTATTATATTATAACAAGCTCTATTTTGATGAGATTTACGGATGAACGAGACCTTTAGTGATAAACTTATCACTTCTCCATGATGCTTGAGGACTTCTTTAGAACCACATTTTGTTAAAGATTTGAGTTATTTGTTTAGTAGTTCCATTATGAATTCCAAGCTTATGCATCATTCTTTGCAATTTCTGTGAATAATATATTGGTATTCTTGTTGGCACTATCTTTTCATGTTGAGCAAGCTGCTCAAAATTGTGAGGCTTATACTCTTCAGATTTGTAAAATAAAATTCATGTTCTGTCACTCTCACTCAACAGCGACACATAGAATATTATCAATTCTTCAATATTATGAACCTCAGGTGGAGATTTCTTTTTTTGTTGAGGATGGGTATAATTTTGAATGAGTCATCTGACTCTGCCAAGTGAGCTATCCTCTTTGATGCAGCCATTTGAACTCTATTTCCATAAGCAGATTCAAAATCATAGTCTGAATGAGAATCACTTATTTCATACTCTGCCTTTCTTGAAAGCTTATAAGTTTCCTTAGGTTTGAGAGGCATATCTTCTTCTTCTTTCGTGTCACTTCTCAAATGAGGAACTAATTTTCGACTTAGGTGTAGAATCGAGTGCTTTAGGGAGAGTCGACATTGTCTTCTTTCTTCCCCTTTGCTTCTGCTCTTTCACTTTGTGAAATTGCTTTTTAGTTTCTAAAGGTGATGCTACAGCTTCAAGAGGCTATGCTAGCTTAGGCTCTTTGAGGATAAAATATTTTACATCTTCATAGATATTTGCTTCATTAACGGAGAATAGTTATATGTCGCTAGAAATTCTGAATTCTTCTCTATCTTTTAGATACTTTATACATAGTGACGAAGATTCATCCTGTATTTGCTTATGTGAAGACACTTCTTCATAAATGTCGAATTCAGGTTCAAGTTCCCTGAGTTTCCATTGTTGTTGATGGTACTGAGCGGAGAGTTCATCTATATCTCTAATCATATAGATGACTTCTACTTCCATAGAATCCTCTTCATTATTTTTCTCTACACACAAATTTTGATCGACGTTTCCAGTGGATCTCTAGTTCAATGTGTGGAACAAATACTTCTTCTATTAAAGGACTATGATCAAAGTCGATCTTCTTTGTAGAGGTGAATATGCTCGGTGATGGGATCCCCTAGAGGATTCTCCAGGGTGTTAACCATCATGTATTTCTTCAATGATATCCCTTCTTTTGGGTATCCACTTCTGATGAGTTAATTTTGAGGCAAATTTTTTAGTATATGTATCAGATGTCACACCTCTTCCATTCTTCAGGACTTCATTACGAGGTCTTGGCCTCTATATTTGTTTATCCTTTCGATCTTTTGATTCTGGAAGAGGTCCAAGTGTCACTCATTCTAGCGTCTTGCTTGCTTCAGAAGAGATAACAACTTTCTTGGTGGAGCTTTAGTATTTTCCATCACCACAGGCCTTTGAAATATTTTTTTCATTAGGTCTTTTTCTTAACTACTTTGAGAACTTTATATATCATGGCAGATAGTGTTTCATGCTGTCTCTTCTGTGGTGGTAGAGCTTGACGTGGTTGGTTATTCTAGAAAGACTGCTTTACTTTGCTAGTAGATCTATTCCTCTTTACCCACTTTAGATTACTTTTTTTTACAAAGGTTTGATTGGTGTGGCTACGTACCAGAAATTAAAGACATAGTTTGCCTTGATTATTTTCATCACGAGCTTGATTGATGAAAATTGAAGTTCTCTGTTGAGAACTCCTTAGTGGTTGTTTGTTGAACTAGTTGGTGCACATGGCTAGTAGCTTCCAATAACTAGCCTTCCATGGCCTCCAATCTACACGGTGGGTACTTTAGAGTTGTATGATAGCCGAAAAATTCAAGCTACCAAATTGAATGGTAGCCAACATCTCTGTTGATGGCACGTTGTAGGCAGATGTTCTCGCGACTGAGCGGTGAGTGCTTAGATCCATTTACGCAAAGTGAGAGATGTGGATTAGTAATTCTTTATTATTCCATACTTTCAAGATGTGAGGCTTCTGAGAAAATAATAATGGTGTAATAAATATATATTCTACGAAATGGTTCATTCTACATAGAGCCTCATATTGAATTTATTACACACTTAAATCACCATTTCGTTATTTTGAATTTTCAAAAATTTTATTCTTCTATAACACATATATGACTAGCAAGATGGAGAGAATCTGTCCCCATTAGTCACCAAAATCGTGAGTTCAAAATTTGCTCTCGAAAATATTGAATTGATATTGAAGAAAGTGTGATTTAAAGTGTCGGTGTAATCTTCAAAAGGAAGATGCAATAGTAGATAAGACACTACCCTTAGATTTCATTCTCATTTTGGTGAGGACTTTAGATCTAGTTCAGTTTCTATAAAGCAAACCCCATGTTAATTACCACTCTCAATAAATGAGAGAGAACTTTCGATTAAAGCTAGTCATTAGATCGCTTAATGTGTATCGTATAGTAGCAGCATATGGAGTTTCAAAATTTAGATTATGAAATTCATCATTTCATCATAAATCGAATGATGGGGGGAATGATGATGTGCCCGATCTAGATCCCATGATTACGTCATCACGCGTCAGCGGTCCCATTAGTAGGAGGTGTCGATCCAACCTAACAGAAGGATCCTCATCAACAACACATGAGTTACGTTATCCAAGAAATCCTTGTAGACTTGACGTGGTGTTTGTTTGAGGGGACAATCTTAAGTCTACCTTAGCTGACAAAGAGTTATTTGTCCTATCAAGTATACCCTATGATTCACAACTCAAAGGCGAGCCATTGAGCATACAGCTTTCGTGATAATATAATGGGGTTCGGCCAAACCACATCGAGAGGACTCGTTATTAATTCATCTATGAAGCCTACTAGCCAAGCCACGCAGTTAAAGGACACGGGCCACGTCCTTACTAGCATGAAATTGATTGAGAGTGAACATAGCAGAACACTTGATTTGACATTGACTCTTTTGTGAGCTAGAGTTTTCTTAATTTGTCACCCTCAATAAACAGTTGCAGAAGGTGGATAGATTGAGTTTTGATTTAAGTTTTTGATGATAGAGTTCCATTTAAGCATTTCAGATTGCTACTTAATTTGATTTGAAAAACTGATTAATTAAAATATGTTTAAGAGTTTTAGATCATGTCAACTCTATTTAGTTCTTGCTACAAGAGGATTAAATGCTTACGTAATGAGTTTCTCGATATTTTCTTTTAAAACTCTTATTATAAGTTTTAAGTTTTGTTAACTTCGGACTAGTCCAAGACTATCAGGAAGCAACCTCTCCTCATTTAAGCATTCAAGCGTTGTGATTAGCTCTCAGGTGTATTTAATAATTCATATAATTTTATGTTTGAATTTTGAGGTTAATTTCAGATTTTTATTTAATTTTGACTTAGCCTGTGCAGTTTTTTCAGACATTAAAATTTGCACTTGAAATCTCTATGTTCGAGCACATGCAGGTATTTATAGCTTAGATAATTTAACCTAATTAGTGATTCCATTGATTTTGAAAATCATAATTAGAATGAAATTCTTTAATTTTTGTATTGAAGGAAAGCTTCTTCATTCGCGCAATATTTAGTTTAGTGTCACTACATTGCATGAAGAATTGTAGATCGTTGGCGAAGAAGGCGTTGTAAATGATCTAATATCTTATTAGATTTTTCTAAATTTAATATATTCCAATTTAGCATCTTGCAAACTTTTTTAAAATTTGCACTTTAAATCTCATATCAGAACACGCAGATATTTATAGCAGATAATTTCACTAATTAGTGATTTAGTTGATTTTGAAAATCATGTTTAGAATGAAGTTCTTAAATTTTGATGATGAAAGGAAGCCATGATTTTTGGTAGATTTTGATTTAAATGCTTTTTCCTTGTACAAAGAGTTCTGATCGGTGACAAGTTTTTTTATTTTGAATGGGTTCAAAGGATAATTTAGTTGTTATTTTAAAAAAAGATTTACCCTTAAGTAATCTTATTTTCCTCTCTATTCAAATTTTCCATTTATTTTCCCCTCTTTTATTTGAATTCTTCTACATTTATTTTCCTCTCTTTTCTTTTGAAAGCAACCTCATATCTCTTAATTTTATAAATAAGGCCAAGAGAGAGTCTTCTATTCTATTTCATTTATTTGAAGTGTTGGAGTTAGGACATTTAAAAGAAAGCGATTAGAAATTTTAGTGGGCTTTCAACTCTACTTAGATAAATTTCTTAAGTACTTTTCACCCTTCTTTTTATTTTGTTTTACTTTTATGTTTGTTGTATGTCATTTTATTTTTCCCATTTTTTTTTCTTATTTGATGCTTTTAGTTTGAAATTAACTTCAGATTTTCTTACTTAGCGTTCTTAAGTCAGTTCATTTCACTCTCCCATTTTTCCTATGCCAAAAGATTTGACGCAATTTTGGTAGCCTCTCGTCATCCCTGTGCATGGTATTTTTAATGCGCCTCTTAAGCGTATGAGTGGTGTCCATCAACCGACTTTTGTCTCACTTTTGAACGTACCCTGAAAGAGACAAATGCAATATATATTCATTCACTCCCCATTTAAGTTTGAACAAAATTTTGGCGGCTATCGGGAGCAACATCTAATGGATGTTGGCTTGTGCGCCCTCTTGGCGTGTCGGCGGTCATCTTCACACCATTCCAATTTTCATTCGTCATTACCCTCTTGGCCACGGCAGCGCTAAACACACACATGTATATATTTATCCACATTCACATCTCGTATGTTCGACTAATTTTTTGGTATTGATGATGCTCGATAAACAAGGTTGGTATCAAGCGAGAAAAACCCGCTTGGTGTTTCTTCTCCGGTGAGGAGAATTTGAGAAGGTAATCACGAAGAATCGGCC
This sequence comes from Cymbidium sinense, assembly GCA_021442155.1. Lineage (NCBI taxonomy): Eukaryota > Viridiplantae > Streptophyta > Magnoliopsida > Asparagales > Orchidaceae > Cymbidium > Cymbidium sinense. Next base: position 106,659,994 of record CM038223.1, on the reverse strand, counting down.
GAAATCAGAAGGATTCACCTCTTCGATGTTCTTCTATGTGCGAAATTGAAAGATAAAATAGGTTGTCAAAACCGAAGAAGAATTGCTCTTGTGATATTCTCATTCTTAAGTGGTTGGATGGTTCTGGTTATGAGAAAAATCGTGCAGCGGGCTGGCAAAGGCGAACTAGAAGCAGGCAGCAGGTTGGAGTGGAGCAGGCCATTACAGGTGCAGGACGGAGAGGCTGGCAGCCGTGGGATGCAGCGGAACGTGAAGAACCAGCAGAGGTTTGCGGAACAGGATGCGGTTTTAGGAAAAGGAACAGGAGGCAGGCCTGCAGGAACAGCAGGAAGGATTCAGCAGCGAGGTGGTCAGAGCAGCCAGAAACGGAGCAGGGCAGGACAAGTGAGCTGTGAGTCAGGAACGGAGGACCGTGCAGAGGCCATGCGGAACGATCGGATGGGTTACAGCACAGAGGCAGGTCAGGAGGCACAGGACAACACAGGATGCAGGTCAGGAACAGAGGCAGGCCAGCAGATACAGGATCTTGCAGCGTGAAGGCGGTCAGCAGCGGAACGCGGAGCGGGCGTGGGACAGCGCGGGCTGCGGGTCGAAGGAACGGGGGCGGGCCGTGCGGAGGCGGCTCGTGCGAAACAACTGGATGGGTTTGCAGTGCGGAGGCGGGTCGGCCAGCGAACACCAGAGCAGGCAGGACAACGCGGTTACAGGTCAAGGAACAGGAGCCGTGTGAAGGCGGCACGAGCGGAGGCAGGCCGTGCGGAACGGTGGGCTGTGCGCGGAACGGTTTAGCTGAGGCGCGGCGGAAATTGAGAGGGGAGAGAGGATTACCTGTGCAGAGTAAAGTTGGAGCCGGAACGTGGAAATGGGAAGGGAGAGAGGAAGAGTTTTTTATTTTTTTTTGTTGCGGACGGTTGAGGGAGAGCCGTGAGCAATATATATATAAATATATATATATATATATATATATATATATATATATATATATATATATATATATATATATATATATATATATATATATATATATATATTATATATTGCGATTAAGGGAAGAGAGTGAAGGGAACAGTTTCACGTGTAGGAGGGGAATTTAGAGATTTTAATAAATTTTAAATTGATTAAATGATTTAATATGAATTTTATTGGTAACTTCACATATAAATATATCAATTTAGGTAATTCGATATCTTAATATTATTTAGCGATCCGTTTGTTGTCAGCGTCAATTTTATTCAAAATATTGTGAAAAACTTCGGCGCTTGTTTGAATTAGTGAAATAGTCTTATTTAATAGATTTGATGTTTTTTGGAATGTAAATTTAAGAGCGGATCGTTTTGGTAGCGCCTCGACTTGATATGCGGCGTGTTACTACTGATCGATCGGTTGATCATCGTGCAATATTTATATGAACAATTTCGATGTTACGAATCGCAGAGTCATCGTTTCATTTGAGTTGATTTTGGTGTCTTGCATTTGCTCGATTTGCGTCACTATGTGACATGGACGCAATTCGAATTGGAGATATTATCATTTGATAGTTTTGATGCTAGCGTCAATTTCATAAATGGAGATCGTTTGGTTATCGTCATAACTTCACGATATGCGTCAATATCACAGTATCGATCGTTAGATTTTGCAATATTTATATTATGATCAATTTTGGTTCGCAATGGAAGTCCGTTTGATGGAGGTCGTTTTATTTTTAATGACGTCATCATTATGAGCATTTGTTTATCGTATAAGTCGTCGAATTTAACTTGATTTAATATGAGATTCACATATATATATATATATATATATATATATATATATATATATATATATATATATATATATATATATATATATATATATATATATATATATATATATATATATATATATATATATATATATATATTCATTAAACACTTCCTCTATTTGATTCAAACTTTGCTTCCATAAACAAATTCTCTCCAAAGTCCATAGCTTCAGAGACCATTCACACCAGAAAAACTGTTTGCTCTTCATAATTTCAAGTCAAAATCTTCCAATGCAAATAAAATCTCAGATCAATAAAACTGAATCCCTCATTCTGTCATCAGGGACCATGTGCAACCTACACCTACGTTAACATGGCTACCATGTGACTTCTGCCAGCTCTACCTCACTCCTAAGGTTTTCCCATGCATGAAAATAATCAATATATCAATATTATTTGGTCATAAACATAAAATATATCATACTAAATGCCATTCCTCCCTTATAAAATAGTTTTTCCATTGCAAGATGGAACAACAGAATGAGGTAAAACTTAATGCAAAGTATAAAGCCACAAGACAGATTGATTAGATTTTAAATGTTTTGAAGTCATAGAGCTGTGATTGTAACTTTCACATGAGAGTATCATGATCAATAAATGATTGGATTGTCATATTATTTAAGCATCTTAAAGGTTACTCTTTTCCTCATTATCAAAAAAGCATCCTCCTTTCCTGTTTTTTGATTACCGAGTTCATGGAGATCGTCAATTTCTTGTTTTGTTTCCTAGGCAGCTTTATTTTTGTTCATGGCTTTGTCCCTTCTCCAGTGTGGACTAAGGCTTCTGCTACATTCTATGGAGGGAGTGATGCTTCCGGAACTATGGGTACACTAACCATTCTTCATTACTATGATAGATTTATCTTTAGTATTTGCTTATTTAGTGTTGGAACTCAGTGGATCGTTCTCAACTTGGTTGCAGATGGAGCGTGCGGTTACGGTAACCTCTATTCGACCGGATATGGAACTAGGACGACGGCACTGAGCACCGTGTTGTTCAATGATGGAGTTGCGTGTGGCCAATGCTACAAGATCATCTGTGATTATCGGCGATCCCCAATGGTGCAAAAAGGGTGTATCGATCACTGTCACTACAACCAACCCACGCCTCATTCGCTCTCTCCGACGATAATGGCGGGTGCAACCCCCCTCGCAGACATTTCGATATGATGCCGGCTTAGGACAATCGGCATCTATAAAGGCGACGCTCGTGTTACTCTAAAAGGTTTCATGCTATGCTAGTTAGAGTATGTCAGATTATAATGTTACTTAGATGTTATATTCTATAGGCTTAAACTTTTGAGTTGAATAATGAATGCAGAGTCCCGCAAGAAGCATGGTGGTGTGAGGTTCACCATCAATGGTAGGGACTACTTCGAGCTCGTGCTGGTGACTAACGTCGGCGACAGTGGATCGATCGAAGCCATGTCGATCAAAGGTTCTAAGACCGGGTGGCTCACCATGTCGAGGAATTGGGGCGCCAATTGGCAGTCTAATGCTTACTTGAATGGACAATCACTCTCCTTTCAGGTGACCACCACTGATGATAAGACAATACTATTAACAGAGTTCCAGAAAATTGGGAGTTTGGGCAGGCTTTTTCTAGCAAATTACAGTTCTCTTGAAAGATTGGAGGTTTTTCTGAAGTTGGCAGAGGCATCTTTAGGGGCAATTTTTTTAAAATAGGTACGGTTAAAACTGAAATTAGCTAATTGAGTATTGATAAAAAAATTTAAGAATATCTGTCGCCCATTCTTGCGGTACCACGTCGAAGACGGCGTGGCGTCGCGTGAAAAGTGATCGCTGATGGTGCGAACTCTGTACCGGTCGATGCGCGGCGGCTATCGGTACCGGTCGCCACTAATTGGCGGCATTTCTGCGTTTTGGCCGATCGTCGATGAGCCTCGGTTTTCCTCGATTTCTTCCTCGAACTCGCTCTCTCGCCAGGACGCCGAGAGTCCGGCCAGCCGCCTCCCGCCCTCTCCAACTTCTGGGCCGGCGTAAGGTCTCACCGCGCATTGCGTTTTTTCCACCGTTTAAATAGAAACTTTTTTTTTTCCGTATTCTTTGTGACGTTTAACTACTTCCTCTCTCATTTAACGAGTTGGAAGTCAACTTTAGTGCAAGATGAATAGAGAATTTGTTTCCAATACTTTTCTATGGTGGCGAGTATCGAGAGCAATTGGTCCAAGTTATGTGGGAGGTGAAATCGTAAGGTTCGCGTCCACCTACGGCATTGAAGCAGCAATTGAGAAGCTTGCACATCGATCCAGTGCCCATTACTCTAGCGTTGATCCGAGTAGCGGATTTATAGCGTCACATATCGGCGATGGCGTTTGTGAAGTTACACTTGTGAAGCTTCCGTCGAGATGTTGGTGTTGTATGTCGAAGTGGAAGATGTTAATATTGCATCCACATCGTGATCCGGTAGTAAGGTCGGTAGATATACCATTCAGTCGCAGATTTCATCGCACAAGAACATCCAGGATACTTCTTTGATGAGTTTATTCCAGTAGTTTATCATAATTTATCGATTAAACTTGTAAATAATTAATATGATAATTAGTTGCTGAACTTTTAAGTTATGTGGCGGATGATCTTGTCTACGTTGGATGAACTATGTACGAGAGTCTTTGCGGTTGGAGATGAGTATCGGTATGAGTAGTGGGTCAAGTAGTGAGTCTAGCGGTATTAGTGATGATTTGATCGGTTGGGTTAGAAGCCACTCGAGAATATAAAACGTCATATCTGGCGAGAAATCACTCATTTATAATGTTGGCGGTGTGAAGTCAAATGTTGTCCCACAAGCGAGTATGTGGGATGTGTAAAACTACTGGCAGCGGTGGGACAACGATGTTTACTTTGACATCGGCGAAAGCGTCTAAATGATGAAATTGAAATTCAAATGACATTCCAGAAGGTATGTGTTTTGAAATAAGCGGAGTTTGCAATTTCTTATTAATGGGTGGTCCATAGTAAATAATGTACAATTCCGAACAGTTACCTCTAACGAGAGAAGAACTACGGTTGTATGTGTGCGGCGATAGTCATACAAGGCCACCGTATTGGCGTTTACATTGTAGCATCAGGTGACGATTAGGGGGTGCTTGGAGAATATCAAAAGTTGGTGAAAATCATAGATGTGTATGCCAAAAGATGTACATGGCAGGTAACAGCGATGATGTTAGATCAATTCAACCATTTGATCTGCGAGACATTAAAATGTGAGCGAAGAAGCATACAATTGGCTTGTAGGCGTGACCACGTAAAATGGTCATTTGTGCCGCGATGGTGGTATCGTTATGGGACAATGACAACGGATGCATCGAGTGCTTTAACGGTGTACTGAAGCGGGCACGTGGTTTACCAATTCAGGGTTTAATCACTGCTATCTACTATAACTTAGTAGCTTTGTTCATGAAACGATTATCCACTGCTACTCAGCAAGAGGAAGTAAACTTGTCTATTTATACCCAGAGGTTCTCCACACATCTGAGCATCGAAAGGGAGGCTAGGCATTTCGAACGTTAATATAAACCCACATGAGATCTGTTTTGATAGGTCCGGTAGATCGTTGAGTTGATTTATTAGATAATGGCTGTGTTTGTAATTGTGGTAGAAACAATCATATCATTGTCCATGCCCACATGTCATTGTCGCATTATTTGACGGTTAGACTTTTGGTTAAACATTTTCTATTTTTGCCATCTTTCTTCTTCATACCTCATGGGGTACTATTCTAGTGAAACAATCTTTTGGAAGAATATCAACAAAGGACTTTAATAGTTAAATACTTTAATCTTTGGGCTATTCTACATGCACGTAAGATATTAAAGAAATATTTATAATTGACTTATTTGGATTGTTGACTTAAATAGGCTACTAAATCAATAGCGCATATCATAATCGGCCTGTGATAGTATTTTAAGTAAATACATTAAGCTATGTACATAAAAAAAATTTAGAAATAAAACTTATAAACATTTATTATGTCATAATCGGTTAACATGTACATGTATGTCGTTGTAATGAATTAGAAAGGCAAATGTAGTACGGACACTTTCCTAAGCCCTACCAGAAGACGCCTTTCTCGTGTCTGCGTCAGATTGCACCACTCCGGTGTGTGCGGTCGAGCGAGATGGGCGATCGCAGGTGATCTTAGCCCTCTAGAACAACATCCTGTGCTATCGACATATCATCTGTGATGTGAATATAGGTGGTGCGAGTCGTCTGACCGATATGATATGGGATGCGGCGTGCATTAGAATGGCACGGATCGTGCGTAGAAGGAACTGCTTCGGCGTCTGAAGAAGGACTGGCGGATGTAGATGGATGGCCGGTCATCTTGCGACACCCTGATACCGATCCGTAATATGTCACGCCGCGTCTCGTCATCACTATCCCATTATCGACATCGGCGTAAGTGGTGATCATCGGCGAGAAATATGAAATATATGTTCGCGTGATGCTTGAAAAAAAAGGTATGTTAAATTATCACTTTCAAAATATTGAATATTTCTATATCATCTTACATAAAAGGCTCCACTGCTCTGGCGTAGTATGTGGTAGGTGGATCTATCAGGCGATAAGTACAAAGAAGCCCATGATCAACCGCGTATGATGAGCGGATATTTTCGATATCAACCCATCGACGAGGCAATCCGTGACTCTCCCAAAAAGCTATGGGGTGGTACTCAACCCGGTCGTCTTTACCCGACCATCGACCCTTTTGAAACTAGGGTCAGCAGCTACATCTACTCAGTAAGGCCAAGCTGACACTCACGGTAAATACCACTCAACCCTCTTCCGGTGATAAGAGGGACTCGTCTTCTCATATGTCGAGCCCACAGCATACAACAGATAGATTTGCTCGATCACGCTCATTGTGCCTCCCAGGATCACTACATTATGATAAAAGTATGTTAAAACATAATGTAAATAATAGTATTAAGGCTATAATGTTAAATCTGATTCAAGTGTGTCCCATAATCGCTCGTTCGTTCGTACCTTTGCAACATTCGCTAAAGGTTTGCCCTATCTCATTCACGCCTAAAAGCGTTTAAACATCGTATAAGGCATAATTTGAAATTAGTTAACAACCCTCAAACCAACGCCGGACCGAAGCTCTGGGGATATGGGACATGTAAAATTCTCTACATGAATATGCTCCCAAGCCCAAATCAGTAGGTGTAGGCAACCGACCATGTTATGGTGGGTCTCTTGCAACTCTATAGATGAGCCAGGCGCTCCCTATAGACATCATGCTAAAATCATCCGGATCCTCCAAGAGTGGTAAAATCAGGTGGACCTCTGACGCATCGACGGCAATAAGAAACGTCGAAATAAAATATAAGCGGTGTCGGGAGTCATCTGTGTTTCGCTCATCATATGACTCTATAGAAAGTCCACCTGCCACTGGCATGCATGTACATGCATGTGCCTGGCCCATCCTGAATGTCGCCCTGATATTCGGATAGATCGGGTCATGATACATCACGTCAGGTAATGGGTGTCGTCCTAACAAATCATCGCAGCAGAATCAGGCCAAGTGTCCCATCTTTCCTCGCCAATCACAATATGATAGGTCCATCAATCAGACCTAGAATCATCGCCACGCCCCGAGCTGCCATCTCAGGTGGGAAGGTATTGTGGAGACCATCTCGTAAGCAACCGATGATCCAAATGGATGAAGGTGACCACGCAAAGGCAGTGTGCGATCTAGCCGGATGAATCTCGCATGTAATGGCCACCTTCAAAGATAAGCAAATGTGATGCGCCTCGGCACGGTGCTCAAAAGAAAAATGTGTTAGTGTCCCAAATAAAAGGTAAGCGCGAACACATTCTCGCAAATAACAAATTCACTTACAAGATCGGTGAGGCTCGATGTCACCACGTAGGAGGCAATACTAGATGAACCTCGAAGGTGCTCGCCCAATGGTGGCCTCCCTAACGCCTACGCCGCCGACGCCTACGGTTCTCCCATCGTGATCTCCAAAAAAAGTAGAAGATTATTGTTTATTACCGCTACATACCGCAAATTATGATAAATAATGGATCAACAAATAAATAAAAGCGGAAATTAATCTTAAGATAATGAGTGGGAAATCCACATAGACAAGTGCTTTTTTTGAAGAATAATGACTACATGAGAAGTATCAACAATCTTATAAATTACAAATAAATTATTAATAAAAATGAACTACTTAGTTAAAAAAAGGATTACTAGATTTGGTAGATAATTTTAAAACTATAATTTTCATTTTCACAAAAAATAGTTTGAAAACTGGTCTCATTATCCATTGATTCATCATCAAAAAAGTTTTCTCATCATTATTATGTAGATTTAGGAGAAGATCCCATTTGATAAGAAGACAAATCCTCTTTGTCTATTAAACGCTAATTATCACTAAGCGGTACCATAAAAAATAATAGTTAAAGAAGGGTAGAAACTAATTTATTAAGCAAAAAAATACTTTGCTACATTATCAAGAAGCTCCATACAATCATGCTTGCCCAAATTCAAAGAAGATATAACAAGATTTTCTTTTAAATATTTTATTAGGAAAAATAATGTAACCATTATCTAGATTTTCAGCAACACGAATCTCCTTATAATCTGAAACTAAAACAAAAAAATCATCCACTTGCAAATTTTCAGGAATAATACAAATAATAGTAGCTGAAACTTGATTACTCTCAAAATACTTCAACAATAATTTCACTACAAGCTTATTACAACTTACATTGAGGACACCATTCAAAAATTAGAACAACATTAAAAAACACCAATAATATCATTCATAACACCATTACTATTTTCTTTTAAAGCGCTTTTTCTTTTATCATAGTTTTATATTATACAAGAAACTTTAGTAGGATAATTTTAGTAGAATAAGTTTCTTGTATCATAAAAGTTTCAAGGTTATACCTATGCAACATCACCTAACAAAACTGAAATGCAAAAGAAATAAGAAATCCAAATGTAGAAAATGACATTTCAAAATGGTAGAGACAAAGAAGCATATTTGATATTTGTGTTCGTAAGCATAAAAATAAGAATAATATCAACTCCCCAAACAATGGCATGAATGTGGAACTTAAACTTATGCTATATGTTGAAATCTTTAACATGTTCTCTCGACTTCGCGAACGAGATCGAGTGATAGCAATAGTAAAAATACCTAGAAGAAGTCGGAAACGGTGGAAAAAAAACGCACGCGCGACGGGCCGGCCGGTCGAGAAGTTCGAGGGGGAGGACGGTGCTCGGCGGGTCGGACTTCTCGGCGCTCCTCGAGCGAGAGCGAGTTCGAGGAAGAAATCGAGGAAAACCGAGGCCTGACCGACGGGCCGATCGCCCTAAAGTGTCGGACGCCGCCCAATTAGTGGGCATCGGTTCAAGATCATCAAGCCGCCGATCGCGATCGGTTAGAAGCCGCCGCCAGCATCGGTGACCGGCTATTTTTCACGCGTACACACGCCACGCCGTCGACGAGATAGCGCCGCCCAAGATCGCGAATCATCTATTCTTAAATTTTTTTTTATCAATACTCAATTAGCTAATTTCGGTTTTAACCGTACCTATTTTAAAAAAATTGCCCATCTTTAGGAACTTTTTTACAGGGCTGCCCGCCAACATATTGTAGTTCTGAAGCTATTAGGTCTTTACATAACCCCCATATAGTATTTTGTTCCCTCTATCTGATGTCATTAAGCCTGTGGCATTTTATGGGCTTTATAAATCAAGGCCCTATTTGGGATTAATTTTAATTTATATTTCTTATTTTTTATTTTAAGATTATTTTAAAAATATGTTTGTTTAACATATTTTTTAAGAATTATTTTTTTTTGAAAATAAATCACAGTGTTTTTAAAAATATTCATAATACTATTTAAATTTTTTAATATTTTAAAAACAATTATCACCGTCAAATATAATTTATTTTAAATAAAAATATAAACAAAATAAAATAAAAACTAAAAAAGTAATAAAAAAATCCTAAACATCCCCTTAATTATAAATTGGCACTGAATCTATTGTTAATTGTCATATGTGATTAACTTACTTTTTAATTTGCAATACTATTCAAACATCTAATCTGTCTTTTTCGTTGTTGTTGTATAAGGATAGTCTCCAAATTTAATGGTTTCTTTTTATGTGAGGTTAAATTTGGATATTTTATGCTCAAGTGGATATGTGATTTTGCCATTATTACTATTGTTGTGTGCTAAAAAATTAGTTGCAGTAGAGTAAAGTTCTCACTTGTATTGTGAAATTCAGACATACACGCGTATTTAAAGAGTGAACAAAACTGTGAAATTTTCACGTAAAACCTCAAGAGAAAAAAAATCACGGGGCCTAAAAAAAAGCTTCCACTATGTATTTATTTTAGAGTACAAAATCTTCCCGATAACTGGATTACAGAATTGTATATGAGAGAACAACTATGTACGTCAGTAAATAACAATGGTAGTGATGATACGAACAACGGCAATGCCGACGAGGTCGCCATGATGAAGACCGGCAGAGGTTGACGACAGCGAGGATCAGCGGCGGCGACCGACGGCGATGGTTGACAACCCTCGAGTGGTGGCACGATTGTGCTTGGAGGATCTTCAAGCTTTAGGGCTCTCTCCTCTCTCTTGCTTGGGCTCCTCTCATATGAGGAATGAGGCAATTTATAGATTGGGAGTGACGTCTATAAATACAAAAATCGAACCACTCCACTTCATCTGGACGGCTCGAATGATTCCTTTGATTATTTGATGTATTTTAAGTATTTGAATGCTCAAATGAAGTGAATTGAGATCTTGGCTTGTTAGATTTCGTCAAGACGCCGATTTGACTATATTATAAACACTCCATATTTAAAAGCAATTTATAGATTTAACTGATATCCCAAAGTTTTAAATGATATTTTAAGTGCTTGATCTTGATTAGTTTCAACTAAGGATCAACTTGCTTTTGATATCAAAATTCGTGCATCGACTAGTAGAATTTTCAGTGTCATATCAATTATTATTTGGGATTTTGGTTTGACTTTTTTTTTTTGGAAGAATTTGAGGGCATAAGCCCAATTTAATTCCAAAAGTAATAAAAGTTACAATTACATAATTGACATCGTGTAACACAAAACACTATGTGAGAAAAACATCATTCGGTGATGAGTAGTAAAGACAGAGCTATTCCACCAACCCAAAATGAATAAATCAAAAGACAAAGAAAGCTACAACATTAAAAGGAAGGACTATCAACCAAAGAGTATAAGATTGCTTATCGATAAGGAAATCGCAAAAAAGAATCCGGTTTCCTTAGCCATCCACCGTTCTTGACTTCAATAGAAGCATTGTCGACGCTTAACGGTTCTTTGTGAAGGCCATCCAAACAGGATCCTTGCAAAACGAAAGCAATCGATCATCATAGTCCTTTTCCTTCAAAACACCCACTTAATTCTAAAAAAGCGGGAAGAATCGAGGGGAAATTTCTGCCAAATCAATATGCATGCCATAACAACCTGATTTTGAATATCCTCCGAGAAAGTGGAACGCAACAGATTCGAGCGAAACAAAGCGAAAAGCGACCTCGACCCTAAAAACAAAGGAGTTAATCACCTTGAGTAGCAATTTTTTTCCAATTAGATAAAATTAAACACATGTTGGCCAAGACTCCTTCACTTTCCATCTAATCACTTTATAAGCAATCCTTTCCTTAATCGATCGAAAAGCGGTGTTTGTAGAAGCAATATGAGACATAATTCTTTTGTTTCTTTCCAAACACAAGAAACAATCAAGAGAAAGGTAGTGTATTCTTCTAACTATCTTATGCACGTGAGATTCCATACTATTTAATACTTGTTTCAAGGTAGATTGCATTAAAAAGAAGTTACCATATGGAAAAATACTCCTAATTAAATGCATTGAGAATGGGCATTCAAAGAAAAGATGAGCATGTGATTCAATATCCCCAAAACAAAATAGCAATCAATTAACCCCGACCCTCTCCTTGCAAGAATATCGATGGTTTTAACCCGCCAAGGTAAGCCATCCAACAATATAAAGATAAGTTAATAGCCCCACCTTTGAACCAAATGCAGTTATACCAATTGGTAGATGGTAAATACTCAAAAAGAACCTTTTTAAAATCTCTAGATGAAGGGGCTCTGTTTGAATCCCATGTAATCCAGTCCTCTCCCATAGCTATAGGAGTGGAATTGATAGCCACAGCAAGCAATGGGTGTTCTATTTCAAACCAATTTGGTATATGCCATCTGCCATCCAACATGAAGACCTGTAGCTTAGCATTGTTAGAATGAAGCAATAAGTTAATATCATTGGAGCTTAAAGATTCAGCCAAGCACTTCCTTTCGCACCAAGGATCAAACAAAAAGGAAAATTTATTTCCATTCCCTATGTGATAGGAAATGTTTTCAGAATAACGTTTAGCATATAATTTGAGATCCTTCCACATGGGTGATATAAAACGAATCGAATGCTTCCAAATTGATCCATACTTTTGATTACACCATTTAGCAAATAGTGAATCATGAGTAAGAGTTTTCCACAATGTTTTGATCTTGCATAGATCATTAAGAGAAAAAGTTGAAAGCACTCATATTCCTCCTTTTTCCTTTGGTCTAGCTATTTTCTCCCAAGATATTGTAGATAATTTGTTTGCAACACCGTTGTGGTAGAAAAAATTGGCTGTAAGAGAGGAAATGCGCTTTAATACACCTTTGGGTATAACCATAGATCTGAACCAATATGAAATGAGGTTGTTGACCGAGAATTTGATTAATTGACCTACTAATGATAAAATTTACATTTCCATCCGCTAACCATTTTGGATCTTTTCAATGAGACTAGAGAAATTTATCAACTTAGGAGTTCCCAAAGTTAAGGGAATTCCTAAGTATTTAATGGGAAAAGTGCTTTGTGAGATATTGAGGATTCTACATAGATTCTCTATCCCCTTAGTTCCTCTAGAGAAGCAAATGAGAGATTTATCCAGATTCAAAGATAATCCAGTATATCTGTTTAAACTTTCAAGGCAGAATTTCAATGAGCCCACAGAATGAATATTAGCTGCTCCAACCACTAAGAGATCATCTGCAAATAATAAGTGAGAGATATGGCAAGAGCCAGTTGAAAGAGGCACATATCTGAATAGATTAACTTCTCTGTCGATCAAACAAGAAAAAGTATCAATGGCCAAGGTAAATAAGAAAGGAGAAAGTGGACATCCTTGCCTTAGACCATTTTTTGAGAGAAAGTAGCCTTTTATTTTCCCGTTCAGATTAACTGAGAAAGGAATATCAGTTATGCAAGCCTTTATCCAATTAATAAATCTAGAAGGGAAACCAATTGAGTGCAGTCTATGCAATAATGCCTCTCTATTTATAGAATCAAATGCCTTTCTGAGATCAAGCTTAGCAAAGAAACTTTCTTGTGTGCGGTTTTGGAACATCTCATAACATATTTCATGTGCCATTATGATATTATCTGAGATATCCCTCCCCTTTATAAATGCTGATTGGGCTGGGTGAATCAAAAGAGGAAGTACACTTTTAAGTCTAGTGGCTAGAACTTTAGCTATCACTTTGTAAAAGGTGTTGCAAAGTGAGATAGGACGATATTCTGAGATTTGATTAGAGTGCTTGACCTTGGGAATTAACGTAATCAAGGAATGTTTCACTCTCTTTGGGAGCTTATTTTAAAAAATGATGAGCATTTAATAAGGTGCCACCCATTACCTCCCATGTAGAGAGAAAATTTGGAATTGAATCCATCGGTCCGGAGCTTTGTTCTCATGGATGCTTTTGAGAGCCTCTTTAATTTCCAAATTACTAAGATCCAAAGCTTTTAGAATCAACCGATAAAGTGTTCCCCAATGGAACATCCTGCACAATGAAGGAATCTGAGGAATTATTATTGAACAATACTGAGTAATACCTGCATATTTCCTCAGCAATGAGGTCCCGCTCCTTCAAAATTCCCTTGTCAGAATGAACTTCCCTAATACAATTGGTGCTTCTCCTTTCTTTTATAGAAAAATATAAGAATTTAAGATCATCCTCTGATGAAGTCAACCAATGAGCCTTAGCTCTTTGCTTGACCCAAGCAATTTCCTTTTGTAGCAAGCTTATATAAGCATCTTTTGTTTCCTTAGCCATACTTATAAGATTAAGATCATCTGGATTGTCTTCAAGCCTTTCCAGAATTTCCTTTTGATCTCCTTTAGCCTTATCAATTAGTGATAGCAAAGAAGAAGAACTCTTCATAGAACCTTTTAGTGCCTGCTTAACATTGGAGAGTTTGTTAGCAAGTACAAATATGGGGTCCCCTGTAACAAAACCTTTCCAAGCATCTTTGGTAATCTTCATGAAGTCATGATCATAAGTCCAATAATTCCGAAACATAAATCGATGAGCTTTGGTGCATGAATGTTGAAAATGAGTAATGAGTGGGGAGTGATCGGATGAGAGAGGAGGGGGTACTTTGTAAAAAGAGGACGAAATTTCTCGAAACGCGAAAACTCTATCTAATTTTGAAAAATGGGATTTTAATCTGTTGATTAGACCATGTATAGAATAGACCAGTGTGGGGAAGGTCCAACAACTCGCAATCGTTAATGCAATTAGAAAAAGCTTGAGAGTTTGTGAGGGAAAGGGAATTGCCACCCAGCTTTTCCTTATTGGAAATACAACAATTAAAATCTCCCATAATCACCCAAGGATCCAACATCCCAATTGCAAGATCTTGAATTGAATTCCAAAGAGAAATACGCGCTAGTGCATCGTTCTCAGCATACACACATGTTAAAAAAACAGATAAGGTGCCATTAATAGTCACTAACCCATGTATCAATTGGTTAGTTATTACCAACGGTTTGAAGTCGATTTTATCCGATCTCCATTTGATCCAGATCCGGCCACCTGTGGCATTCACAAAATTCGAACAAGTTGATTCGAAAGGGAACAAAGAGAACTTACGCATTCGGAATGGATTTAGTGAGTCTTTGTAGTAGTCTTGGTTTCAAGAAGACAAAGAAGCTCCAAGCTAAAATCCTTAATGAGTCTCGACGGTCAAAGACCGCCTCGCTAGGCCGGACGTTCCAAACTCTAAAGTTGGGAAGGGTCATTGAGAGGAGGATGAGGCGGGTTTCTTACCCTTTTTGTGTTTCCCTTTTGATTGAAGGTGTAACATTTTTTGTTTCAATCATTCTCCATCGAATTGAGGTTTAATCGGAGTATTTGGAGGTTTTTCTATATCTTTCCCTTTGGAAAGTTCTGAAGGCTTTGGAGAGTTTGCTAAAGATCTCGTCACAACCCCCTGTCTCTGTGGTTCCCCTAACGAGTGAGCTTCTGTGGGATTATCTAAAATTGTTTGATTTCCAGTTTGCTCAAGTTGGTCTTCCAATTGAGGCGATAAAATAGGCGACTGATTGAGATCGGTTGATAGCACATTTTGGAGTTGCCTTTCGATCGTATCCGCTTCTCCCATCTCCGGTTCCTCCCCGATAATCTCCCCCTGTTCAGCCAGTGCGCTGAAATTGTTGACAAGGGGTATTTCTATAGCTCTGTTCCGGCTTCGACTCCTACCTCGATTAGGATTGCGGTTTGCAATTTCTCTTATGACACGAGACTGAGGGCATGTTTTATCATCGTGTGAGAATGTGTTGCACTTAGAACAGACCGTAGGTTTCCAGTCGTAAATCACTGGCTGATTAAACTTCTTCCCGTTCATATTTATTGGAATCGAGTCTGGTAATACCGAAGACGTTGTAATCTGCACACAGAGCCGAGCGAATGTTATCCTCGCTTTAGATGCAGTGAGATTATCAACTGCTAGGGGCACTCCTATCATACTTCCAATTTTCGAAAATCCTTTTTCGTTCCAACGATAACGGAAATTGGGCAATTTGATATTGGGATTTTTGGTCACTGATCCTTAGTGGTAGGAAATCCCGATCCACCTCGAAAAATAAAGGCCTTCCATTGAGGAAGCATGGGCCATCGTTCCACTTTGCTTGGTAGTCTTCAAGCAAGAAAATTTGAATAAAAGAAGTCTCCTTCAAGAGAAATCAACTCAAGCTACCTTTGAACCGCCACTTCCTTTTCACCGGAAGAGAAGCGGTAAAACTTGCCAATGGCGTGTCCAAACCAACAGTTCCACTCCTGTTGTCCTTCTAAAAGATCCTCTTCAGTGAAGGATACCTCGGTATCCGACGGGATGTAAGCTAACGGGAATTCCTTACTCTTTTTCGTTTCGAGCTACCTCCTTCCAGTTGCATTGGCTCAGAGCACATATTGGACTCTCCTTGGCAATTGGTGGAGTGAAGGTAGAAAAGGTGGGAATGAACTATCGTGATCTCCCATATAGTTCAGTTTATGGGTGAGAGCGTTGGACTTCTAAGAGACTCGACCCCAGAGGCAGGAGGAAGCTGTGAAGAACCTGAAGGAGGAAAGGTAGGGAGATTTGGATTTTAGGGAGGGGAGAAGGGGAGGAAGACGACGCCGGGATGGAGCAGCGAAGATGCCCTAGCCGCATTCGGGAAGTGCAATATTTTTGGTTTGACTTGAGTGATCAAATCTTTAAGATTCATGGATATAAATTAATTGAAATTTAAAATTAACATTAAAAATGTACCCCCCTAATAAGCGCATAAAGACCTAATAGATAAAACGATACGAAGAACACTCAGTTACAAATATAAGAGATCGAGCTAAAAATAAAATAAATTTAATCCCTCTAGGATTTGTTTGAGATTAACTTTATTTTATGCTTTTATGTTTTATTTTAAATTATTTTTAAAAATATATTTATTTGATATATTTTTATGTACTTTTATTTTTTTATTTTAAAAATTAAATTATATATATATTTTAAATATTTAAAATATTTTTAAAAATAATTATCATCATCAAATATATTTTATTTCAAATTAAAATATAAATAAAATTAAATTAAAATTAAAATTACAAAATAAAAGTGATCTCAAACTATCATCACTTATTTTTTTAAGTGAAATATATATTTTTAAATATAAAAAATTATTAGATTGATAAATATCTAATTTTAAGTATTAAAAATTATGTGATATGTATGTAAATCGTTTTAAAAAAACAGTAAAATGCTTTTTGTACTCTTCATACCGTTCGAAATCCTCACCGATCTCATAGGTTCACGAATCATAAACTCCGGTAGAAAAAATAAAATAATAATAATATTGGGTTGGCAAGTCCCTTCAACTTCTACGGAACTGTAAGGACCAAGTTTGGAAAATTTGAACGTTGGCGGTGGGGCCCACCCTCTCCATTTAAGATACTCTACCTCCTGCGCTCACGCCCTTCTACGACTATCCGTTGCCACTTCCCTACTCTCTCTCTCTCTCCAGAAATCCCTTATGGAATCAGCTGCAATTCTTAGCCCTTCTTCCGACGACCGCTTATGGATCAATCTTCGTGATCGCGTAGACGCCATTCTAGATGATCGGAAGCCGAATCACTCCACTGTAAGGGCTTCGATTCTGTTCTCCGTCTTCTTCTCCGATTTCAGAGCATTATCGATCTTAGTAGCCATCTAATTTCTCTTCGATTTAATCTTTCTGGTTATGGTAAGTGCGACGCTGAATCTAAGGGTGGGAGTCGATTTAGGGAAGATTCTCTTCTTCTGATCAAAGGATTGGATTCCGTTTCTTCATCTCTTTCCCAGCTAACAGATGCTCTGGGGGCCGCCCAACAGGTAAATTTCTACAATTTAGGCCTTTCCTGCAATATATTTCTCTAAAAAAAACTGTTTTTGTTTATATTCCTTGATGAGGTGGAAGATTTCAAAGCTTTTTCAAGAAGGATTGAATTCAGATCTAGTGGTTGGATTATTTAAACTGAAATGTTCATTTCTGAGCTAGGTTTAGGGGAGGGCGTAAATGAGCTGAGCTTGACCAAGCTCAAGTGTCGATTGAGCTTGACTCCTCAAGTAAAAGAGTCAAAATCGATTTGTGTTTGACTATTTTATTGAGCTATGCATGAGTTGTCCTCAAATATAAAATCTCATTGAAAGTCATATACAAATTATAAAAAATATATCATCAAAATATATAGACATATATCCATGTAATATAAAAAATTTGAATATAAATATACACAATTTATCAGTATATATATGTATGCGCACACACACTCACACATATATGCATAAATACAGATATATGTATATGCATTTTTTAGATAAACATAAGTATAAGCATATATTGAGACAAATTTGATCAAATAAAATCTTCATATTTACCTTGTTAAATAGAAAATTAGTTGACCTCAAGCTAATCATTTGACTGTTTAATTCACTAACAGGGGCTCAACGATCTAGCAAAGCCTTCTGTTCGAAAATCTCAGAAAAGAGAGAGCCAAAGAACAAGCGATGAGGAGGATGAGCAGCGAAAGACAAAGAAACACTGTGGATCTGACCCTGTTCAGGTGGTGGAGGATTCAAAGGAAGAACCTACTTCTGGTGATCACAGGAAAAATGTTGAAGACGAACATAATTCAGTTCATGTTGCAGAAAGTGTGAATCTAAAGAAGGCCAAAAATGTCAGATTTATCAACCTTCGAATTGTAAAAGAAGTGCATTTTCAAAAAATATTTCCAATTTTTCATCTTTTTTTTTTTTTTTTTTTTCAATTCGCAGCTTGCAGTGTTGATGGTATCTAAGGCTGCTTCACTAGCAAAGGAGCTGAAGATGATAAGAGCTGAGTTGAAATTTATGCAAGAAAGATGTACTCTGCTTGAAGAGGAAAATAGGAGGTTCCGTGATGGTTTTGAGAAAGGAGCAATGCCAGATGAAGATGATCTGGTAAAATATTAACTGTTTTTTTTATTTAGATTTAACTATTTTTTCTCTTGTTTAAAAATTGCTTGTTCAGATAGAAATTAAAATTGTGCTTCTGTTTCTTCATGAAGATATTGGGTCTTCTATTGTTAGTTCTTGACTGCGAATTCATGTTTGATCTGGTTAAGAGTCTGTTCTGAGTCTGAGATTTCATTTCCATGAACAGTAGTTAGCAAGCTGGATACTAACAAGAGAAGGATGATTAATAAGAATAGAGGACTAGAACAAAGGTGCTGAAAATCAAGTGATCTAAATATTGCAAAGTACATAGATAGATAGATAGACACACAAACAAACACACTTCATCTAATCAAATTAAGCACGCCCAAAAAATATTGATAAATGTTATATGATAAAACTAGTAAATATTAGGTGAAAAATATTTACATTATATAAATGATGGGGTAGCGCATCTTGTAGGAGATAATAAAATAGTTTTAGAATGCTTGGGCATATAAAGTAGTTGATGGGGGAGAGGCCAAAAAGACAACCAAAAATAACATGGTTAAAAATCTTCCAAAAGAATGTAAAATAGAATGGACTTCTCACGCAGCACACAACAAAATGAATGAAAGATGAGAAGTCTTAAGTCATGGCACAAAAAAAAGGTATAAAGAGTTAATATGAAAGGATTAAGAAGAAAAATGCAAAATCTTAGATAATATGATTTAAAATATTGTAAAAGAATGTAGAATAGAGTAACACACAATAAAATGAATGAAAGATGCGGATTCAAAAGTCATAACCTTAATAGCTAGGATATAGCTAGGATGAGGTACATGAAACTTTAGTTCCTCAAGTTCTCCTTAGTGTAACAGCTTATATATAAGTTCTTCTATAAACAACACAAAAACTTAAATAAGTAGTTCATATTCCTAAAGCGTTAAAGTCATTTATAAGTTGAATTCTGATCTTCATAATGGTTTAAAACTATCGTGTTTCCTAGGAGCTGCAAAATAAATGCCGCAGTTGAAAACATTTATATTACGCTTAGAGTGTGAGGTGAGACATAAGTTGTCTATAATATCGGCGATTATATGCTTGTATCCACTTTACAGTGAACCAATGCTGAAAAGAACATTTTAGATGATGCATTCAGTTGGCTATAATAACAGCAGTTAATATGTGAACATTTAGTTTTCATCATATTATTTTTGAACTGAACCATGACATGACCATTTTGTTAAAACATTCTTTCATGTGAACTCAAGATATGATTGAGTTGATAATTTACATACACCTTCAGGTGAGACTGCAACTAGAGGCACTTCTGACTGAGAAATCCAGATTAGCAAACGAGAATGCAAACCTTATCAGAGAGAACCAATGCCTTCACCAACTTGTTGAGTATCATCAGCTGACACTGGAAAACTTGACACCTTCATATGAGGAAGAGATTGACGGGGTACGGTTGGATTTTTCGTCCCCAGAAATAAAAGCAGACAGTGAATCAGATGATCATGAAAACCTTAATGTTGATGGTGAACTTTCAGACACTTCAAATAGTAGGATAAATCTCACCTCTTCTGATGAGCTAAGCAAGGAACAAGAGATCCAGGCAGCACAAGCTTAGCTTTAGCTCTTTTTACATGTACTCCATTATTTCTGCTTTGTTTCAATGGCATGAAAAATTCTGCAAGCTATAATTGGAAAAGATTCTGCTTGACCAAAACTTTATTTAACCATCATGTTTGATGATTGTTTAATATGCTGTTTAAAAGTAGCCTTTTTGCCAGACCATCCCCAACAAAAAGCTAAATAAAACACAACAGGCTTTCAAGACACGTTGAATAAAAGGTGCTTTCTGAAAAGCACATTCCGCAAAATTTAATTGAATTTTGGCTCAGATGAAATCAACTGAGCAAAGAGCCAAATCCGACTATATATATATAGCCAAGCTAGTCTATAACAGAATAGGACAAGCTAGTCTATAACAAACTTGCCAAGATTTGATCAAATGAATTCAAGACAATCTCGAGTTGGATTATTACCCAGTTATTAGCAGACAGCAAACGAGCTAATAATCTAGCTCGTTCAAAAAAGACCACTAATTAAGTTCAAATCCCCCCATGCACAACAGAATGAATTAGAAAGTGGCCAAGTTACTGCAATAACTTCAAGAAGAGCAAATCCTAAAAAAAGAAAAAAAAAGTAGTAAACAGGTTGAATTTTGCTATTAGAAACAGTCAGACTCCCTTCACATTTAAAAATACCCTATTATCCTTTCCTTCCCACGCTATTGATACAAACATTGCATTCCTCAAAAATAACATTGTGGAAACATCAAACTCGAATTACAAAGAATTTATTTACAGCCGCTATTTGAAAAATCCTGGACAAAATATTTTATCTAAATAACACTCATTTAAAATACCTATCATCTAAACATTGCATTCCTCAAAATAATTGTATCAAATGATTGATATTTACAGATAGAAATCCTGGACAAAATATTTTATCTAAATAACACTCAGGTATCAACCATACATCTAAACATATGTATAATATGATTGATATCCAATAATTAGAGATAACACTACCATGGCCCAGTATGAAGACCAGAAAGAATGATCAAAGAATAGCTAGAGGTAGCAGACACAATGCAAACCCTATACTTGCAAAGCTATTCAATCTTGAAGAATAGCTATCATCAGGTGATAGCACAGTGACCTGGGTATGATTTCCCTGTTTTTTTGGCCTTAAAGAGGATGAAGGTACGTCTGAAGAATTTCCTGACTTCTCAGGGACAGGGTCGGAATCATCTATATTATAACCTGAAAAGGCATTAGTTTCACATAATTCAGCGATACAGAGACTTCATGACAACAATACCTGAGCTAGAAACAAACTTACAGTTGAATTTTTTCCAACCAAAAATCATACTCTCTCGATCAAACACAACACGGAGGCCGGTTAAGAAATTCTCTGCATGAAATTATATGATGTAATCAGCCTAATGCAGAGTGCTGTTTTTCATTTTAAAAAAAAGATATGGCATAAAGGGCCAAATAATTCCCGTTGAATTGAAATAATATGGGTCAGTCAATGGGCTATTAAAAACTTTAGCGCTAGACTAAAACAGCATTAGTGTTAAAGATGGACAAACTTACGCCCAATGATATTCTGTTTGCTACTCTTAAGAAGAGCCAAGCAATACATATAATTACGCTGCTGCTGCAAAACCGGTAAAGAATGTTGTTAATGGTGAAAAAATACACCTCTAACTGTGATAAACCTTCTTCAGGAAAAAGATGAATCTTGCCTGATTGGATATAAAGATTAACGGATGATTAACAGGAAATTTGTTGCCACCTTGAGTTATTAGATTAATCAGTGGTAAACGGGACATAGATTCATTAAAGCTGCAAGAATCAACAAATGTATCAGATAATGCTTGTGATAGTCAAAGTGATGAGTTTATCCACCATAATAGAATTAACAAAGGGCGGCTAACAAAATCACAACCTTAAATAATAACAATACTCAAATGGAACGCTAGAATTAGTTTTGGCTCTTTCTTCTTTAACCGCTGCATTAAACTGACAAAGAAATGTCAAAAATATTAGAAAAATGCATATCAGTGATACCTCACTGACTTAATAAATAAATTGCTTTCTTCGAGTAACTTACACTCTCAGAGAGCTGTGTGTAAGCAGGATCTGCTAAGGTTGTGAATGAGGTGCCAGAATCAACCATTGCATCAAAATTCACATCAGTTGAGCTATTATCAACTTCAATTCCAGTTATTCTTATTTCGTATAACGAGCTGCTGAGAGTAAAAAAACATACTTCGGTAAATATATGGAAGTATATCATTCACCCAACGCCAACTAAAAAAATCATAGGATTTAAGCCTGAAGATATAAACTTTAAAAAGAACCAACTTTATTTGGCCGAGATTGAATGGGGTTTCGTGTTGGTCAGAGCCTCCTCGGTCTCCAAAATTTATCCTCCCAAAGCCATCAAGTCCAAAGCACATTGAAAAGGAATTTGATATGAGGCCCATACTTGACAGAACACTAGGAACTGAAGATTTGTCCATACCAAGCCCAAAAACACCGTTTGGAGCTGCATCACCCAAAAATGAACCTGTTTGAACCTGCCCACACCTGCAAAATAAATTTGAAGATTGAATCATATATTGATCCAAAAATAATTAAAAATGATAGAGATTTTCAACAATTTTTTTCTTGCTGAACCAAAGAGACCATACCCAACAACTACAGGTGCCTTGACAAATCGAGGCTGGATATCGTTGGTAGTGAGGTCCAATACATCATTCACCAAGAAACCAGAGGACGATGTCTCAGCAGAGACGTATTTAACCATGTAAGGACAACGGTCATCCCCTCCAGAACATTTATTTTGGTTTTGAGAAGCACATAATGTACTGTTGCAGGGAATCTCTCGGCTGGTAGTCGACATTGTGGGACTGTAAATATTCAAGTCAAGATCCTATTCCATAGTTGAGTTATCCATCAGACAAGTAACGCATGAGAACAACGAGTGGGCAAGATAGAAACTCAAAAAAACTTCATCCATCCACATTTAACAAGACATAAATTACGATAGGTGAGGGGAACATGAGATTTTTCTTATTTCACAAAATATTTAATACAAGATAATATTTAGATTGGTCTAGGAACACAAGAAAACATTACGGCTATACAAAAAAAATATAAATGTTATAAGACGAGTTCTAAATTTTGTTTTCCTTAACATGAATTCATAGGATCCTAATTTTCTTCTTTGGCATGGATCTGTAGGATTCTAATTTCCTTGTCATGAATCCATTGGGATTTTGATATTCATTATTGACATTAATTTGTGGCCTCTAATAATAAGATGATCTATAATTGTGAATTCTGAAAATTCGCCACCGACCTCTTGCATTGAAGAGCGTATGATTTAAGTGTCGGTAAAATTTTCAGAAGGCAAATGAGATAGTAGATAAGACACTACTCAGAGATTTCACCCTCATTTGGTGAAGATTTTAGATCTAATTTTAGGTTTCCTATAGGCGCAAGCACCTATAGTTAATTACCCCTCCCAATAAGTGAGAGAAAACTTTCAATTAAAGCTAGTCGTTAGATCGCTAAATGCGTAGCGTATAGTAAGAGCATGTGGAGTTTTGAAACTTAGATTTATGAAATTCATTATTTTAACTTAAAACGGATAGTTGGGAGAATGATGACGTGCCCGATCTAGATCCTATGGTTCCTTCATCCAGACGTGGTCGCTCTACTTAGTCGGAGGTAGTCAACCGGCCGTAGAAGGATCCTTGTCGGCCGGCGATAGGTTCGTCGTCAATCCTTATAGCAGGATGGTGTTTGTCAGGACAGAGCTTAATCTACCTGACGAGTTTTTGTTATCGGATATCTTATGATTCACATCTCGAATACATAACCATTTGGGAAGCGTAATACTGATCAATCAGTAATGTAATGGTATCATTTGGAGTCGGCGTCGAGGGACTTATAGCTTGCGTCGTATGTGAGCCTCTTGGTAAACCACAATCGGAGGATACTGAGTACGTCTCTTGGTATGAGATTGATTGAGAGTGAATATAGAAATATATTTGACTTGATATTATTTCTTTGGTAGAGTTTTCTTAATTTATTAAACTTAACAAGGTTGTAGAAGGGGATTGAGTAAGATTTTGATTTAAGTTTTTAAAAATTCAATTTCATTTAACCATTAATAGCTTAGTGATATATATTAGATTTCACATTTAGATTGATACTCAATTTAAGTTAATTTAATCTAAAATTAAAATCACATTTTTTTTATTGAAGTATCCCCTCCAGTTGAAATCTCCATTTAATAGAGCCATCATTGGAGTATATATTTTATTTTGCTATTCCAGATCCTGTCAACTCTATTAATTTAATAACAGAGGATCAGATCTACTATCATATAACAGAATTAGCTTCTCAGATATTTTATTGAGTTGGAATTCTTATAATATTATTATTTAATCATTAGGTTTTGTTAACTCGGGCTGGTCGCGAGGCCGGCAGGGAGCGCCTGCGGCGTCAGAACATTTAAGTTTAACATTCGTAGTGTGGGATCGTGTATATTTAAGAATGCTTGCATAATTTTAAGGCATTAAATTTAAGTTTTAATCCTACTTCATAATATGTGCAAGAATTCAATTGAAACTTTAATTAAAACCTTCTATTCGCTTGTACAAAAAGTTATAGATTCGGTGGCACTTAAGGCATTTTAAATTATTCTAATAGCCTATTAGATCTTGTGGAATAACATTTAATTACTTTCTTTTATTCAAAGTTGATTGTGCTTTGAATGTTGATACTACCGTTTATGTACATTGATAATTCTCAAACTCATCACAAACTATACGACTTCTCATCAATCCAATTGAGTATTTAATAAGATGAATAATATCTTTCAAATATTTTTCAGAATTCATTGATTATGCTTATTAACAATCATTCGATCTCATTTGAAAATCTCTTATGAATTCCTCGATTTTCTCCGATTCATTTAGAATTTATGATTTGAAAACTATATTCTAATTCAGAAGATCTTTTGTGCTCTGGATATTCAATCGATCATCTTCTAAATCGATTGAAATGAAATATTGAAGTCTTAAATTTATATTTATTCTAAAATATTGATTCACTTGAGTTCATAAATCTGTTTGAGTTCAATACACTTTTTTTTATTTGAAATATAATCTTTAAATTCATTTCAAATTCATTCTCATTTATAATTCAAAATTTAATTTGATATCAATTTATTTTAGTGAGCAGCTATTTGTTTATTTTATTTGCAGTATGAATTTTTACAATTTCGACAATATTTCAGTGCGGCATCTAACAATTTTTTGGTTCACCCTGCGATGAGTGTGACGGTCGGTATTTTGAAACACTCAACCGATTTTCATCTCGTCACGCCCTGATTAGCATGACGAGGCCTTCAAACCTGCATAAAATCAGACAAACGTATATACATACAACAATTTTCACACACATATTCATATCTTACACCTCTTCAGTGACTAACAGCAATAATGATCTTTACAATGCAACATTCAACTGATTGATCGGGTGGAAACGAGTTCAAATTTCAGAATTAGGAAGGTCCACGGATTCATTAGCTGGATCGGATAGGAGTGTGTGTGCTTGATGAAGCCGTAAACCGAGAAAGATGAGGGAAAAAGTGGGAAACGCCGAAGACCAAGAAGAACCCTCGGTCGCAACAAAGGGAAGGATCGGATCTTAGGGCTTGCGGTTTGGGTGAGGGAGGAAGGATTGTGGAATTCGGTTGGCGGAGAGAGTGAACGGAAGGGAGTTGCTGCTTCAATCCACCGAATCTAGCCGGAGAAAAGAGAGAGCCCAAGCCCCTTGCATTCATTCGGATAGGAGAATTAATCGGGAAGGAATCCTGCACTTACGAGCGGATCGGGAAATGTTCGAGAGAGAAATAGACGGACGGGCTCGTTGCTCAGTCTCTCGGGTAGGATGGGTCGAACGAAAGGAAAGAGGGAGAGAGGTTAGCCGCGCGAGTTGCGGCTGGCTTGGTGTGTGCGGGTGGATGTTCGACCGAGAGGGAGGAATCGGGCCAGTTGCGGATGGCTCGATTTCTCGTCTAAGGGAAAAAAACGAGAGCGGAAGGGAGATAGACGGAGTATCACATATTAAGGGACTTAGGGGATGTGAGGGAGAAAGGACTCATTGCGGCTTGATGGGAGACCAACCGAGAGGGGAGGCTTGCAGTTTTGGAACTCGAATGGGGACCGGGGGGAAGAACAAGAACTTGCGGTTCGCTTGCCCTTCAGGGAGACGATCGTGCGTGCGGTTTTGGAAGGAGGCCTTGCGGTTTTGTTTGCGATTCGATCGAAGACGAGGTCGCGAGAGGGAGAAAGGGTGGGAACGGGTGTAAACACCAACAGGGACCGTGCGTGCGGTTTGCGGTTGAGGGAAATCGAACGAGAGAGAGAGAGAGAGAGAGAGAGAGAGAAGGAAGCTTCAGTTTTGCTGGGCGAAAACGAGAAGGAGCGAGGTTTCGTTTCGGATCGAGGGAGAGGCTTGCGTGCTATCCGGCTCGGGTTGCGCGGGTTTGATAGGGCATTGTTAATTTTCTTGAGTGTTCAAGTAATCCCAATATGAATTTTACGATGACATTATTATATAATTAATATATATATATATATATATTTTAGATTATTCCAATATTCCCCTTGATAGCGGTATATTTCGTCGAAGCGTTTAGTCGTCGAATTGGATCAATTTTGGTTCAAAATGTGCACTATTGCTTCCGACCGCTCGATGTTTGTGTAAATTCGTCTGAATTGATCGTGGGCAATCTCGTTTCAACACTAATGATGCAATTAATTTGCGGAGGTGTGCATTGTATCTGATCGCGATGAAGCAAACGCGTCGGCAATTTTCTTCTTGATCGATTCGATCATTAATTATCACGATATATATATTCGATCAATTTCGGCGTTACGAATCGAGCATTCATCGATCGGAGGTCGTTTCAACTAGTTTGGGTGACGTCGAGTATATTTATTTCGTTCTGCGTATTCTCATCGATCGACTTTTGTATGAGCTCGAATCGACTCATGGCGCATGCATTGAGGTCAACAATAACATATGCATGCCTTCCAACACTCCCACTCAAGAAGGCGAATAAATATTTTTCATTATCAACTTGTTAATAACCTCTTGAAAATCATGCATTTTTTATGCCTTTGTGAAGACATCTAATAGTTTATCCCCTATAAATATAGAAGTTCATAAATTAAACCATTGTCTAATTTTTCTTTTATAAAATATTTATCACAACATACTTCATTCTATCATGTTGCCAAAATTGTGAAAATTGTGGCGATATCTAATAATGACTTATTATTACAATAGAATCTCATGGATTCATACCACTCAATCTTCACGTCTTTAAAGAAAATTTTCAACAACAACAACTCCCATATCTCCTTTGTTGTTACTCTAAATTTAGTTTCTCAATTAAATCTTAAAACTACATTTTATCCTTTTTGCTTCTCTATGTAACAAGATTGCCTCAAAAAAAATGTGCAATATCTAAAAGTAAATCTATTGTTTGTAGGTGAACCTGCATGTTCAACATATGCATAGGCTACAAGTTCCAACTATATTTCTTCTAATTTTTTTTTCTAGGATTAGCTTTTAAGTAATGAAAATTTTGGTAGACAACTTTTACATGAATTTCTCTTGGATCATCATGAATGGACTTACCAAACTTACAACAACAAGCTATATATGGTCTCCTAACTTCAGTACATTTTTTATTCATCGAGGGATTTTTTTTTTATTCTTCTAACTTATGATTAAGTCAGTTTGTGTATAAGCATATTTACAACCTATATTTATGTATCTTTAAGTAGACCAATGGCATAATTTTGTAACAAAGTACTTGCTGCGATTGAGCAACTCAATTCCTAAAAAATGCTTCAATTCCTCTAGTTTTTTATCTCAAACATTTTGACCAAACCTAGCATCAGAACTCTTTTTATTGCTTATCAATTCCTATTATAATTACATTTGGATGCTTAAGAACAAGATGTATTCCCCCTAACTTTGCCCAAGCTAAGAATATCAATACTTTTGCAACTTCCAAACCAAGTTACAGGTGATTGTTTGAGACCATATAATACCCTTTTTTTATTTTGCAGGAAAAAAAAAACAAAGGGAATATCCATATAGATTTCCTCTTCTAGATCACTATGAAGGAATGCATTTTGAATGTCAAACTATTCCAAATACTATTAAAAGTGGATAGCCAGTGACAATAAAACTTTTACATTCATCTTCGCAATTGGAGCAAACGTCTCTTAATAGACTACTGCATAGGTTTAAATGTTAAATTTCAAGGGCATTATTAGCCAAGTATTTCATTGTAAACACCCATTTACACTTTATTGATTTTTTCCTCCAGCAGCTCCTAGCATCCCGAGTTTTGTTTTTCTGTAAGGCTTCCATCCCACCCTCACAAATTTTCTACATTCTTAACTAGACAATGCCTCATATAAAATTTTAGGGGTTGAAGTGATGTTTAGGTTTACAAGAAAAGATTTGTAAGATAATGAGAACTCCTCAAATAAAAAATGTATGTTTTTTGCATTCCCTTGTGTTTTTTTGGAATAATAATTATTAAGTCAATATCATCATTTTTATCTTCAACCTTCTTTAGGATAAGCTCAAAAAATGTAATCAACTCATTTTCAGGATCTAAAGAAGGTTATTGGATTCTGGAATTAGAGCAATCATATTTGAATATATTTATCATTCTTGAATATATCTATTTATATATCCAAATGTCATGATTTGGAACTTCTTGGTTATAAGAAGCATGAGGAAGTGGTTCAATTTCTTCATGAGGGATGTGGACCAGCGTTGTCATGAATTGATGGGGATATGAGTGAGGAAACTAAATCTTTATACTAAAAAGATGTCTCTATCCTCATTTGCCCACCTTGAAGAATAAGATTGAGTAAAGAAAGATTTCACTTCTTCAAAAGTGGCATCAATAGAAACAAATTTTTTTTATTAATGAATAATAACACCAATATTCTTTTGAGTTGATGAGTAGCCCATGAGTTAAACTTGATTACTCCAAGGTCAAGTTTTCTCATGATGTTAAAAATAGGATCAGATCATTTGGATTGATCAATTCAACCATGAATTGGTTAGAGAATCGATCAGATTTTTTATGAACCACCCAATTCTATTTTTTTTATTTTTTTTTATTTTTTTTGGCTTTTTGATGTTGATTAAATGAATAGAAATGACAAATTTAGATTAAAAATAAAAATATTTAAAAAATTTTAAATTGAATGTAAGAAAGTAGATGTCAAGTTGAAATCGACAGCAATACAAGAACAATACAAAGGTAGTCATCAATATATTAAGAGAAAAATACATAGAGGAGAGAAAGAAAAAGTGCTACTAATCAACACTCAAATTCAAGATAGAATACGGGTGAAATGCCAAACTAATAAGTATTATCACTTATAACTTGTACAATTTTGTATGGACAAAAATTTTGTGCTTATAGATTCATAAGAGTTCCAGCAGTAAATCACTTTGAATGAATTCTAATTAAAACTTACCACAACAAACTTAATAAAACTCTTATATGAATCAACATCAAATTTAAATTATCCACAAGTTATTGTTAGATTTAGTTGAGTTTCGTAATGAAAATCATGCATGCTTTGAACAAATGATAATGCCCAACTTTTTCCATTGAAGATTAAACTCCTAACCAATTATACAATCTCTCATGAGAAATCTAAGGTCACCTAAGCTTCAATCGATAGCGTTCATTTAACCATCAATCTAAGGGTAGTAGACACTTGAGAAAATGAGTTTTGTGCTCAATTTTTTCCATTAAGCCTTCCAAAAATGGCTCATATAAACAATCTTACTAGTAATGATGATAATGATGATGTTGACTGTTTGAACATAAAAGACTTGATTTAGAGCTTTAAAATATTTCATATACAATCTAGTTTTTCTAGCTAATTTTTAGGCTTTCTAGACTTAAAATTTTTATTCAATTTTTCAAACTTCGTATGCCGCTTTATTGTGTTTTCAAGAAGTAAGGCTATACTATTTGATGAACTTTATGTTTTCTATTTTTTTCATAACTTTATGACATTTTTTTGTTTTCATTTGTAAACTACACCTCGATTCAATTTTAAACCTATATTTTAACTTAAGGAAATCACATTATTCTCCTCATCAACATGCACAACTTCTATTTAGCACATATTAGCACTTCAAATGACCTTCGGTCCATGCTAAATGCTTATTTGAATACCTAGCCTAACCTTAAATGGGAATAAAAGAACAAAATAACTGTCAACAGCTATAACTAGAGTTTTCCTAATCCAAATTGCCAAAAAATAAAAATAAAAAATGTAAAACCTTATCAAAATATCAAGCCAAACCATCAGATAAGATTCCAATTGCATTTTCGCATTGTACACTCTAACATGAACTCCTTAATCAGATTTAGTAGTTAAATCTTCCTTCAAACTTCCAAGATTCATTAACTCCTCATCAGTCTAAGGGATATCACAACTAGGGAGCTGTGATTATAAGATGATCCACATCATACGACTTCCAAGTTCCTAGCCATATTTATACAAACCTGGTTCAAAAAATAAAACTCCCGAGACATAAAAAGGTGCCAACTTCTTTGTCATGACAGCTAGCAGATCATTTAATAAAAAAAAGCCTCTTATCTGTTTAAGCAGGCATCAATGGAACAATGCCAAATTGGAAGACTTATCTATACGACGACCAGTTTTAATTTTATTTTTAGGACTTAATTCCCAAAATTTATAAATAACTAGCCATCTCCTTCCACCTGATCAAAGCACAATACCCGTTGCCAGAAATAAAGAAAGTTTACCTCACACAAAATAAGGAGTCTATGAATCCAAAGAATCAAAGAAAGCGTACCAATCCATATTCATCAGAACTAGTCGATGCGCAGCTGGTGCAATTGCAGGGGACCCAGAAAAGACTACTCCCCGTATCTAACGCTACCAGAAACGTGAGTCCCCAGCGAAACAAAAGCGTAATACAAGCTACGAAGAATCAAACAAAATCAGCCCGACAGGTCAAGAAAAAAAGCACAGCATAAAACGGATCGATCTTACAATCCAAGCGATCCAATCCTTCTGATTTCGTTGCCACCTGAGAAGAACAGTTCAGGTGCCACCTCGGCGAGCGCGCGGTCGCGCAGTGACTGATCGTGGCCTCCTAGGGCGGCGTAATACTCTGCTGTTCCCTTCTCCGGCCATCCACCAGGGAGGCCTCGCTTCCTCGACTTTGACCAATGGTGGATCCGATCGGAGAACCGGTGCTGGATGTCGAATCCCAATATCGGCGATGCGTAGCTCCCGTCGAGAACAAGAATGACTATCAGAAAAAAGAACAGGAGGGGTTTTGCGGCTTCCAAGTAGAGATCAGAGTTAATTCAGAAGGGAAACAATCTATGGTGGAATAAGATTGGTAGGGGATGAAGAGATGTTTCAGTGTGAGAGAAGATGGTGCTGGTTGCAAAGGTCAGTACCTCCTCGCCGGGAAAAGCTACAGCCGACCTACGAGAGATCTAAACTTTTTTTTTTAAATACTGATAAATTAATGAGAACCACGTCAATATCTAAATTTATGAGTATTATAATATTACTATATTACAATTTTGCTTGTTTTTCAAAATATAATTTAAATTAAACTTAATTGAGATCAATTATATATATATTAAAATATTTAAGATTATTTAGAATCATTTTTTTAGAATTTTTATTTTTTTATTTTATTTGATTTTAGGGGCATTTACATACATAGCACATTCATATATTTATATATTTAATACTCAATTTTTTCATTTTCTTAAATAACATTTTAAATCTTTATTACATCAAAATAACGACTTCTTTATTTTTTTTTTCAAAATGAAATTACATTTTATACATAGGAAAAATGTTATTTTTGTAAATATTAAAGTTTGGGTGTTAAATATATAAATGCATAAGCATGATGTGCTATGTATGTAAATTTTTCTTGATTTTATTTATATTTTGATCTAAAATAAAATATATTTGATGTTAATAGATATTTTTAAAATGATAAATAACTCTAAAATTTATTTTAAATATTTTAAAATATAATGTGATTTACTATTCTAAATAAAAAAAATTAAAATTAAAAATATATCAAATAAATATATTTTTTAAAAATAGAATAAAATGCCCAAAAAGAAAATTAAACCAAACAAATCTTTAGTAAATATATTTATTAAGAGCTAAAGTTTTCTAATTTGAAATTGAATGATTGAGAAAATGATATATATATATATATATATATATATATATATTAAGTAGCGACTAAAAGATATTTAATAAAAGTAATTAATAGTTTTACTTTAATCTGATCTAATGCATTGAAGCCAACAATAACCTGGACTAAACATAACCCCCAAATCATAGGCATGCACGTCACTATGGAAGTTCTCTCTTTAAACATAAAGGCAAAAAGCTTATTTTATGTAATCATGAAGTGGGTACTTATTTACATAAAATCATAGAGAAGGTATTAAATTGTCATCGTAATACACCGCTATTTAATTTATTATTTGTTCTACCCATATCTTAAAAGAAGTGAAACTTCAAAATTACAAAAGAAACCAATATGTTAAATATGCAAGCATTGAGATTTATTTTATTATCAAAATAGTACAACTTTTAATGACTACATTAGAGGATAGATTATTAGGTGCGGAGTCTGAACTTGGTACATATAGTAATTAAACTTAGTATCATATATTACGATCATATGTGATTGTTGTATATTGATTATAAAGTACTGTGTATTATTATATATTAATGTAATACTAATTGTATGATAATACAAAATAATATACAGTACTTTACAGTCAATACACAATAACTGTGTATTAGTTGAGCAAGATTTGATGCTATATTATTATAATCTAAATATAATTTTGTACATCTAGACTTTGCATGTAATAATTTTTCTTGTTAGAATTATAATGTTAGAAACTACAAATAATAATGTCAAATAAATTAAATAGAGAGCAAATGCATGAACCTCATAAAGTTCATGAACTATTTTGGTCTCACCTTTGGTCAACAAAAGCAATAGGAAGAAGGCCCATAATAAGGTTTGGAGGTTTATTATTTGAATGCAGGACCATAGCCTTTACTTAAATCTCATTGAGGTGGTCCTAATTATGATTAAAATCATACATTAATTTCTTATAACTTTTAACAAATGAATTGGCATTTTATGGATTTTAACACATGAATTACACATAAAATTTTGGAAGAGAAATAGTAAATGACTTGTTAGCTTTGATAGTGTTATTAGTGAGAATTTATCATATTAATTTGAAATATGAATTTTGTATGATCAAAAGTGTTAGATGCAAGGCATTTGCTATATAAATGTATTACATGAAAATATAAGTTGAAAATAAAACATAAGTTTTAGCTCAATTAAAATAATTTGCTAGTTATGATAAGTAGTTGATATTTTAGCAGTGGTTCAAAATTTAGGCTTTCAAGCAAAAGTCTTGAATTCAAACTTTTATGATCAAGAATGATCTTCATTCTTTTGAAAATTATAGAAATTAGTAGGATGTAATAAAACATGAACAAAAGGGAATGCCTCTAGCAATTATAGTAAGAGTTGAAGCGTTAAAATTAAAGACTGATATTAAACAATAGTGAATGTTCAGATATGACTGACATTATTAATGATGGGTGATGGGTGATTAAAGATGCATCTGAGATATCTTTTTAGTTATTTTTTTTAGAAAATAATCATAGTTGTGTTTGGCTACTAATTTTTTAGCTATATTTCAGAAAGTTTTATAGTAAAAAAGCTGCTTTTAATAGCTGTTATAGTGTGATAGTTGTCAGAAATATACTGTTTAAATTTATTGAAAAAGATAATATTTCTAACATCTACAATAATTTTTCAAAAAATAATTTTCTTCACAGTATCTTTATAAACAGCTTTACAAAAAGCTACAACTACATAAATTGATCCTAAGAATGGCAAGTTGCATTTCATCTTTCTTTTAAACAAATGGAAATTGGCTGTTAGAAAAACATTTATAAAAAATTCAAGTGAGGGAAAAATCAAAGGCAATAGATTGTTGGTTAGAGCCATGAAGTTTTCCAGAACCCTTAGAACTCCCTCTTCATTGAAACATTTTTAAATTTATAAAAAAATATGGTGTATTTGTAGGTTTAAAGGGGTTATTTTAATATTTCTGTATCAAAATATGTTAAATTTGACCTACATCTATCTTGTGATAATTAGTAATGATAATTGTTTAAAGAGTTACATCAAATAAAAAATTATGCATGTTATCTTCGATAAAAATAATAATATGTATTAAAATATTATATTTTAAAAAGATAAATTCATCAAATAAAAAATTATGTTGGAACCTTTTATACAATCCACTCCTCGTGAATTTTTAAGAGACATTTGGATATATATCATTTAATTCTTATATATTTATATAGTTGATATTTAATTTTTAAAATATTTGATTAAAATATTATTTTTGTATATAAATATGTATTCCACATTAATATATTAATATTAATGATGGTGATAAATATAATATTAAAATTTTAAATATAAGTTAAATATTGACGTATAAATATATAAGAATTTATTCATTTTTAATTCAAATAATCTTATCTTGATTATAAAAAAGACATTGCGTTTTAGAAAATTAGTTCTGGTAGAGTAAAAGTTTTCTTCTTTTAAATCAATTGTATTTAAAGAGTGAGCATAAAATAATTTTTTACGTGAAAATCTGAAAGAGAAAAACCAAACACTAAAAAAGCTATGTATACGTTTATCTGATATCTTCCGATCATTACATTATGAGAAAGGATATTCTTTATGGACATGTTGACGATGTTGGCGAATTTGACGATGTTGGCGATGATGTCGGCGATAATATCGATATTTGATGATCAAAGATGGTCGATGGCGAGATCCCTGGTGGTGATGGCGACATTGGTGGTTGACAAGTCAGTGGTACATGATTGTCTTGAAGAATCTTTAAATTTCTCCTTTCTCGATTCTCCTTCCCTTCTTCTCTATGAAGAATGAGGAAATTTATAGATTGGAGAGGTAATCTCAGCATAAATTGAAATCCTCTTTGAGCTCATGATGATTCCCTTGATCATATGAGGTATTTGTGTATTTGAATGCTCAAATGATATGAATTATGAGATCTTGGGCTTGTTTGATTTTTGCTTGTCAAGGCGCTGATTTGACTATAAACACTCCATGCTTGAAAGCTATTTAGGGATTTAAGCGATATCCCAAAGTTTTAAGAATATTTTAAATTTGATCTTAGTTTTATTTGATAACTTTTAGCATCAAGATTCGTGCATCGACTAGTAGAGTTTTCAGGGTCATATCAGTAATATAATTAAAGAATTAAATAAATTAAAATTATTAACTTTTAATTAAAATATCAAAATCAAATAAAATTTTAAAAATCAATTATGTGGTCTCATTTTTATCTCTAGAAGGATTGGAACTCTCACAATAATTTAGCTTATCTCCTACAATACCATCCTAATTTTATAATGTATTTTTCATAGCTATCAGTGATTATCATCATTATCATATAAAAATAAAAAGAGCATATATTTAAAATATCACAAAAAATTTATTTCAAATTAAAATATAATAAATAAAAAATATAAACATTTGAAAATAAAAATAGAAGTGATCTGAGAGGGCTACTTAAAAATATACTAAGCAAATACATTTTTGAAAATAACATAAAAAATATAATATAAAACTGATATCAAATAGGCCCTGAGCTTATTAATCTTTAAATTTCATAAATATATGTTAAATATATTATGAATTATCTTTATAATAATGCATACTAAATTTATCATTTTATCTATAATTATATTATTGGGCATCTTTATTTTAAGTCATCATGAGTAATGGGAAAAGTAAATTTAAAAAAAAACTAATATAGGTGTTATAAATACTAAAAAAATAATAATAATTAAATAACAGTTTTTATGAGTCATCATATTTTAATAACTCTGATTTTTAAAAATAAAATTTCACCATAAAATTATACAATACATATCACATAATTTTATACATTTACATATCTAATATTTATTTATCTAATATATTTTAATACTTTAAAAAGTATATTTCACTTTAAAATTATGAGTATGATAATAATTTTGATATAATTTAAAAAAATAAGATATTATATATATGTAATAATTAAAAATCAGGTGTTAGACATATAAATACATAAAATTTGTATTATTTAGTTTTAAATATACCAAAAAAGAAAATATGCTCCATTAAAAAAATGATGCATTATAATATGGATCTAATTTAATACTATATTAATGGCTGATTTTGAAGGATTCTTCAACAATGCTTAGTTAATAAAACAATGCTTAGTTAATAAATTATAAGAAAAAGAAGAAAAAGAAGATAAAAAAAAAAGTAAAATAAAAATAGAGAGGGCTATTTCAAAAACGATAACTTCATTGCTAAAAGAAATTATACTTTTGATATAATGGAAAGAGTTACGTATTGCTCTTAAGAATTAATTATATAATCGTCAAAGCATTTATAGTTTATTTATGTAGCTATGAAGTATTGAAAAGTAGGGGAGAGATATAAATATAGATTGACGACTAAAGATTTAATTTTGAAATGATGCACTCTTTAATTTTTTAAATTTAAAAAGCAATTTCAAAGGTGTTATAGTTACAATCTAATGATATTATATTTCAATATTTAAATATTTTCATATACTTGAGTTTTGGTATAAAAATATGATATAACATCTCTATATTTATATTTAATACTATAAGTTATAATTTTTAGTAATGATTTAATAACTATTTTTCATTTAAAAATTATATAAAATTACTTTATATTTTGGTAAGAAGAAAAAATGAAAAAGAAATAATGTTTTAATGAAATTTAAGTATGATTCAAACATAAATAAATAAGATATGATTAATAATTAAAGCCTCCAAAAGAATTGATTGACTTATCACTTCATAAAAAAATATATCAACCTATTTGATCATGTTTGAAAATTTATTTATTAGGACAATAAACCCTCGTCGATGTTGAAGTCAGATTCAACAGGGTTGCATCCTTACCCGCTTTAAATCGATCATGCCAAAATAGTTCCCTCAATGCTTATCCTCAATGCTTTAACTAAGCACACCTAATTCACACGCAAACACTTATTTATTAAAGTTATACCCCAAGTCTTGTCATCTTCATCCTCATCAGACCACATTCACTTTGATGAAACAGATGCCTCTCATAAGGGATACGAGGTATCTAAAAGCGTGAAGAATTCTAAATAAGAATTGGTTACTTTATTTACAGTAGATGGAATCCTACTTGAAAAGTATTACATTATCAAAAGAAA
Organism: Cymbidium sinense; assembly: GCA_021442155.1. Taxonomy (NCBI): domain Eukaryota; kingdom Viridiplantae; phylum Streptophyta; class Magnoliopsida; order Asparagales; family Orchidaceae; genus Cymbidium; species Cymbidium sinense. The sequence goes on along the minus strand of CM038223.1, from coordinate 106,622,296 downwards.
TGCTACGTGATTAAGTGCATATCAAAATTCCAATATGATTTAATTAATCAACATTTTCTCCTACGTATTGACTGTTCCTCAATCAAATACATCATTGAACAAGTTGTTAAAAATTTAGTTTCAAAATAAATTTTTGCATCATGGCGCCTCTCTTGATTTGACGTATTCATTAAAGGTAATGAAAATTCTCTTTGATTTTGGAGAATTCTTGCGGGGAAGATCGGATCACCGCATGGAAGAATGACCACTCACAGTCTTTTCGGAGGTGTACGTGGCGCTCAATGGCAAAGATCCGTTGATTCAACAATTGGCATGATCGATTTAAAACATATCTTTATGGTACTCTTGACTACGGTTGAAAAGGGTGAACCTCTAAAATCGCAACACCATCCCTAAAGATGTCGTTTGTGAACTGTTTATTTCTAAAGAAATAAAAGAATATTATTGAAATTAATCCTCGATTATTCAATAAATAATTTGTGGGCCTTATTAGAAAGATATTTGGGAAACAATTCTTTCCCATTTGAATCTAATCTCGAGAGATTATGAAAAATCTTAACACAACTAAAGTGTGTTGAGATTAGTCATGTTCGTGATCAAACGAACCATACAATTTTGTATAGAAAATGTGTTATACAAAAAATCTTTCATTAAAGTGAATGAGGTATCCATTCAAGAAAAATATATTTTTATCCTCACTAATTTACGGTACAAAATTGGTAAATTATTGGTGCTATGTTTATGATGAAAGCCTTCTTCCTCTCAGCGAAGGCATTCATGGATATTCATAATGAACAAAGATATTATCAACAAAGAACTTCGGCATGGTTCTTGGATGGTGGAACTATTTTTGGCGATTAAATATTCTTCGGATCCAATCAAAGAAGTCTTGAATGGATGGAAGGCGCCTCCAAAATGAGCTATTAATCCAAAGAATGATCGAGGCAAAATCTTGCTCATTTCTTCACAGACTGCCAGATTCCATGGATTTGGAGCTGGAACGTTATTCTCGGGAAGGATCCATTTAATCAGCTGGTCCTTCAAAGACAATTTTTACTAAAATGGTGGAATTCAATTAACATTGAGGATAAGCTCAAGCAAATTAAAGTCATTATTAAAGCTTATTTTGAATTAACGATCCTCAAAACTATGATTTTAATTTTAGATGAGGTACTACAAAATCAAAGGCGTTATCCTCGTGACGAGATTCAATATAAGGAATGTCTCAAAAAAATCTACGAAAATCAACTTCGGAGGTGTTTAATCACCTATATCTGCGACGGCAGTCTTCGACGCGTCGACGTGGAATCCATAGAGAAACTTAAATTCATAAGCCTGAAGAAATAATTGCTACTTTCCAAAGTAGCATCTATCTCCACGGAATCTACTTTACACTCCATAAAGCGGTCCCACCAATGAAATAACTACTTTGAAAGGGTGAAAGCGGTCCTTTGCGAAAAAATAATTGAAGCATCTTATCCTCCATCAATTATAAAAATGGTGGATGATAAACTTTTAGAATTTGTGGATCGAAACTTATTTTTTAAAATTTTGCATTCTAAAGTTTATTCCACCATTTTATTTGGAGGATAAGATACTATTATTTTTTTCTCTTTTCTTTTTTGGTAGTTAAAATAGCAACTTGAGATTGAGCATAATATATGAAAGCGGGAAAGGAATAGTTGCTTTGGCTTATTCTTTCTCTTTTCTTGAAATATAAATCATTTATTTTGAGGCGTTGGTTTTAGAAGTAAAACTTCTATCAATCTGAAAGTTATCATACTTTGGTTGGAAATTTTCCTTTAGAACAATCTCTAGTCTTAGAACTATTGTGTAGTTTATTAAGACTAAAGTTCATTTATAGAGTGGGAGATTGATTTTCTCTCCGGATGATAGATATGATTTTTGTTTGGCAGGGCCTCGGCCCGATGGTTGAGTGTGGAACCATTCTACTTCTCGAGGTTTGAAGGGATAGAAACCACAGAAGTGTGATGGATCGGCGAGGTTGAATCGACTTACATTCATTTATTTGAATTATCGATCTACATCTTGATTAATGGAAGGTCTTTATAAATAGATGGTATAGTCCATGATTACGGAAATACCACCTCATTCCATTTAATCACTTTATTTAGTAAAATATGGGATCTTACATTTGTTTCAATCAGTAGTTAGTTTGATTGAGCACTTTAACTTTGATTTAGAGTATGTAAAACTCGAAAATGAATTCAAATTAGAGCATAGTTTGAGGAAAATAATAATAAAGTTGTAAATATAATTTTAGAGCTTCAAAAGATTTATATCAAAAGAGATAAACTTCAGATTGGGAAATGTGTTGAAATAAATTGGCGTGACATAGATAGTCTCAACACTCATTAGGGATTGAGCATGAGGCATCTCATCTCTTAGAATGCTAAAAGCATTAGACCTAATAAAGATTTGAATGTTATTTGTATCATCCCATATCATATATTTAAAGTCTTGCATATATTTATCAGATCTTGAACGTTAGTAGATAAATGGTTTTGTCCATTTGATCTACAATATTTGTTCTATTTTCTTGAAGATTTTCCTTAAAATCAAAGTTCCAAATTGATAAATGATAGTTTTATCAATTTTGGGAGAGACCATCTATTTAGGTCTTCTTCATTCAAGAACTCTCATTATAGAGTTCTTGATTAATTATTCTAATCGTTATATTAGTTACTTGAAGAAGTAGAAGTCATATAATCAAAGGGGAGAAAAGAGAAGGAAGATGATGCAGGAGAGTTTAAAATAAATCACCACATAAAGATAAAACAAATAAATATAAACCTCCAATAGAATATCTTCCAGATCAATAAAAATAGGACTTACAACCCTTTCAAGCATCGACAAGATTCTATTTCTTGTAGAAAACAGAATATAAACCTCTACTTGAGAGAATTATCATCAACAAAATAGGACTTAAAATCTAGCATTACATGCGATGGCCATTTCTAAGCAGATAAAACCATGGGAGGAATGAACAAAGTCTTAGTTCATCCAAAGCATGGTGAAATGCAACAAAATCTCAACATCTTTTAATTTACCCCATCGTAGCTCTACCATAAAGATATGTCTTTAAATCGATCATGCCAATTGAATTAATTTGGATCTTTGCCATTAAATGAGCAAAGACCTCTACGAAAAGAAGGACTTCCTCGGTTATGAGTGGTCTTCCATGCAGTGATCCACGATCGTCCCCCAAGAATTCTCTTGAGAAAATCGAGAGAATTTTCATTACCTTTAATGAATTCGATGTAAATTGAAGTTCTAGGCTATTGTCATGATGCAAAATTTGTTTGAAACTAAATTTTAACATCTTGTTCAATGATGTATTTGGAAGAGCTCATATGTAGGAAAAAATATTGATTAAGTAAATCATCTTGGAATTTTGAGATGCACTTAATCACATTTCTTTTTTGATAATGGAATACTTTTGGAGGATTCCATCCAGAAAAAAGCTAATTCTTCTTTAGAATTCTTTTGTTTGCTTTAGATACCTCATAGCCTTATCGAGGCTATTTCAAATTTTGAAACTAGTGTCCAAGATTAAGCAGAGAAGATTTTGAACCCTTTCTTTAATTTTCTTTTCTGCTATGAATATCGAATGGTGGGGATTCTTTTTAATCTGTCAAAGTACATCTTTGAAAGATTTTGATAAAAAATTCTAAATAATTGAGAGCTAGAATGGTTGTGATTTTTATAAATGATATCAAAAATTTGTTAGCAAATTTAATACTTATTAATTGGTATAATAGCATTAGATATATTATGGCCAAAATCTTATTTAGTTTGAAATAATTTGATTTTGGCCCAAAATTAACCCATTTTTTAAATTAATCATTTAAATATTTTTAGATGGTTGAAGTGTTATCAATATTGTTTGAGATCTTAACATCATCAATATAGACTAAAATATATTTAAAATAATCTTTAAATATATTATTCATGATATGTGAAATTAAGGTGCATTTTTTAAATCGAAGGGCATTACGTTCCATTGTAATGTGAAAGAACCGTAAATGCTATTTTATAGCGATCCGATTTTTTTTATCTAGATGCGCCAATATCACGATTTTAAATCAAATTTGAAAATATTTTTGCATTATGCAATTTAATAAATCTTTTATTAAAATTGAATATCATCCATTTTAAAACTTTGTTTAGCGACATGATTAATTACAAGTGCGGTCTCCTCTTTCCTTTTACGAATTCATAACATAGAATGTAGTATATAAGAGGAGTAGATTGATTATTCTTTAATAAATCACAATCTCTTCCATAAAACAGGTGGTGCTCGTTCATAAACGAGTAGAATGTCTGGTTCATTGAAATTATCAATACGGAGATCCTACATGAGTCTTTCTTTCCCAGAAAGCAATTGGGTTGTCACTACAAACTTCCTTTTAAAATTTTTGGTGACAATTTTGAATTTTTTCTTTTAATTTTGGGGAAGAAATTTGTTGTTCAAAAGTTAAACTAGCAATTTCTTCTTGTAAATAATTTATATAAAAAAACTTATTATTAAGCCTATTCATTTCATTTATGATAATTTCTTTAGGATTGGTGATAAAACAAAATGTGATTTCTTTATCCCAAAGAAAATACTAAATTCAATATCATCAATTAGTGATACATTATTTTAAGAAGAAGGAGTTCCCAAAATAATGTATTGTCAAATTTTGACTAAAATAAAGGTATTTGAATACAAATATCATCTTGACCATGAGATGTTAGTTTATACTTAATTTGTAAGACTCAATTTTACCTTTTAGTTTTTCAAAATATTTAGAAGGAATTATTCCTTCTTGTATACAATTTAAATCGCTCCATTTATCATAAAAGTTAAATTTAGTAAAATAAGTTCTTTATTTATAATTAATTTAATGGAAACTATATCATTTACGGTATAACTTTTGAATATTTTGTAAGAAACATGGTTCTCGATTAGAATCGGCTTCTATATTTTCAAATGAATTAGGCGTCTTCTGATTAATCTCAAGATTCATTAGACGACCATTCATTTTTCTCGACTTTCATTTCTTTGAACTTCACTTTTAATTTCTTTAATTTCTTTGTTAATAAAGAATTAGAAGATGAAGAACTTATTTCTTTTTTCTTAAATACTTGTGATAAGGAGTATATAGAAGGCTTGTAATTAAATTTTTCTAGTTTATCTTTCTTCATATCATTAAGAAGATCGATAATTTTTTCACGAGTTAAATTATCTTCAACTTATGTTAGAAGTTTAATTAATTGGTCTTTTTGCTCATTGGTGAGCATATATAGACCTGTCATATTTATTATATTTTTGTAATAATCATCATTGGCTTACAGCATAGATTTATCGATTTATCGAGTCGATGTTGATGAAATATAATCTTCTTCTTCTTCTCTTTTTTGTCGGGATGTAAGCATTTTTTGGTTTGTTTAACCTTCATCAATTGAAGTTCATTTAACTTCGCATTTGTTAGCGTAATGACATGTACGACATTATAATATTTTATTTCTTGTCTCTTTGGTTTTAGAATCGGAGGGGCGAGTACTGTGTTTAATGCGTGAATTTGTCATATTTTTTATGACGTGTTTTTTTAGGAAAAACAGTCTTTCGTATTTTTCCCTTATGTTTGGAAGATAATGGACGTACCTGAGGATCACGGTTGAATTGGTCAATTCAAGGCCTTTCTCAGTAGGCGCTCTCTTTTCATTTGATCTTTAATTTATGATAAGAGCATTCTTAAACCAGTTTAATACATGCGAAATAAGGTTTCCATATGTAGCGTTTCATATGGGATGGTTCCATAAGAAAATGAAAACCTTTTGGCAAATAGATTAGAGTCCTTCAATGAATTTTGTTTCCATGAAATGGCATCATGCGTCATCACGTCTAAATATCTATACCATCGAAAATGGGTTAAGGATGGACATCTTAATTTTTTTTGGAGTAAGGCGATTCTCCTTGATCAATGGATCCCAAATGATCTATAATTGTTTGAAGAAGATTATGAATTTTCATTAGGTTTTCTTTGTTCTTGGAAGATCCTTAGTACTTAAGTCAATTTCTGAGGTCTTCCACTTTGAGGAACGGTAAAGAAAATTATCCCACAATCCTTTGAGTTCAAGAATCACGAAATGATGGCTCGGCGATAATATGAGGTTTTGCTTGATGTCACAGATTGATGTAGCAAATATAAGCATTTGATGAAGGGTATGAATGATTTGATGTTGAAAATTCATCATATTCCATTCATATAAAGAATCTCTATAAGAATTTCTTACAAAATGAGTATCTTCCTCAATAAATCGAGGAGTGGGTTTTTTATAATAATATTTTTTAAATTTTTCTTTGGATAAGAAAGTTTTGGATATCAAGGAGGATGAGGATCTTGTAATTCTTGAAAAGGTTTTGAATTTTTCAATATTACTGTTGATCGATGTCTTTGGTTGAGGATTCATTTGAATCTTTCATTTGATATCTTCAAACTCTACATACTTTTCACTTAAGTTTAATCAAATTCGAATGTCTTAAAAAAGGGTCTATCTTTTGGGAGGTGGTTGGATAAAAGGTTTCACAAATGGGTTTATACTTGTAAAAGCTTTCTCAAGCTTTCTAGTTTAAAGAAACCTTTTGTTTAAACATCGATCGATTTTAGACTCTAGGTTAAAGATGATAATGATTATTTGAAATTATCTATTACTATAATTAAGTTGTTTAATTGAGAATAAATTTAGAATTTGTGGAGAACTTATTTTTTGAAGCTAATTAAGGTTTATCATCCACCATTTTACAACTAATAGAGGATAAGATGCTTGATTATTTTTTCTTGCTCGTTTGCCATTTTTGGTAGTTAAAATGCTTGACATATCTTTCAATCGAAAGGAATAGTTGCTTTGGCTTGAATGATTTGATGTATTTTTATCCTCCACTAATTTATAGTATAAAATTGGCATAAATTATTGGTCTTATGTTATTTATGATGGCTTCTTCCTTCGATAAGCGAAGGCATTCATGGATGTTCATAATGAACAAAGATATTATCAACAAAGAACTTAGATGTTCTTTTTAGATGGCGGGACTATTTTGGAGCGATTAAATATTCTTCCAGATCCAATCAAAGAGGTCTTCAATGAATGGATGGAAGCGCCAAAATGAAATTTGTTAGAAAAAATGATTCAAGGACAAAATCTTGCTCATTTCTTCACGGACTGCCAAATCTCATGGATTTGGAGATGGAATGTTATACTTGGAAATGACCCCTTCAATCAGTTAGTCCTTCAAAGATAGTTTTTATTAAAATGGTGGAACACAATCAATGTTGAGAAAAAGCTCAAACAAATTAAAGCTATTATTAAAGCTTATTCTGAACTAAGGATCCCTCAAAAAACTACGGATTTTGAGCTATCAGTTGATGAGGTACTCAAGCATCAAAAGGCGTTACCATGAGATGAAATCCAAGAAGCGTCTCAAAAATTTAAAATCGTCAGGTGTTTAATCATCCATCTGCGATAGTGGCGAATCTTCGGCGATATCGGCGTAGAATCCAGGAGAAATAGATTTGATTCATTAGAGCTTCCACTTTGCCTTTACAAAAGAAAGCATCATTATCTCCCCAGAATCACTTTACAACTAGTAGTCTCCAGGAAAAATTGTTACTTCCAAAGTAGCATCCCATAGAAAAAAATTGCTACTTTCCAAAAGTAGCGGTCCCTAGGAGAAATAATTCTTTACTTTAAAAGTAGCTATATTATTGACATAAATATCTATCAATAATTGCCTTGTTGCAGCTTAAGCAGCGTTTCTCTTAATAATTGTACCTTTACTTAGCCTCTCTCCTCATATATAAGGCATGTAATGTGTGTACTCATTTTCCTTCTCTTCTTCTCTTATTCTCTTGTACTCTCCTTGGTTCTTCCCTTTCTCATCATGTAAGTTCTTTTAAGCTTTAATAAATAAATTATATATATATCCTGGTGTACGCTGGTATTAGAGCCATGATGGGGTAAATCCCCGGGGAGGGGAAGGATGTTAGAGATTTCTTGTTGCATTTTACCATGCTTTGGATAACCTACTTTGTTCATTCCTCCCTGGATTTATCCGTCTTATCAAATGGCCATCCATGCGATGCTTAATAGGGTTATAAGTCCTGTTGTTGACATGGGATAATTCTCACGGTAGAGGTTTATATATTCTCTTCATCACAATGGCGTAAATCCCTACGTGATGCTTGAAAGGGTTGTAAGTCCTATTTTTTGTTGGATGCGGGAAGATAATTCTCTAATGGAGGTTTATACTTAGTTTGTTTTATCTTTATGTGGTGATTTGTTTCAAACTCTCCCTGCATCATCTTCCTTCTCCCTTTCTCCCCTTTGATTATATGGCTTCTACTTCTTCTGAAGTAACTTCTAATTTAACGATTAGGAGAAACAATAATTTAATCAAGAACTCTGAAATGTCAAAGTTTTCCTTGAATGAAGAAGACCTAAATAGATGGCCTCTCCCCAAAATTGATAAAACTATCATTTATCAATTTGGAACTTTGATTTTAAGGGAAAATCTTGGTGAAAATAGAACAAACCATTAGTAGATCAAATGGATAAAACCATTTATCTACTAATGTTTGAAGATCCATAAATATATGCAAGACTTTAAATATATTCATATAGGGATGATACAGAGATAGCATTCAAACCTTTAACCCTTAAAGGTCTAAATGCTATTTTAAACTAGAGATGGCGGATGCCTTCTTGGGCTCAATAATGATTGTTGTAGAGACTAGCCTCTGTCACGGGCGTTTATTTTAACACATTTCTGTCGAGTTTATCTCTTTCGATATAAATCTTTTGAAACTTCTAAAATTACATTTTACTTTATGGTTATGATTTCCTCCCGGGTTCGAAACTATTGCTCTAATTTTGAATTCATTTTAGTTTTAAATACTCTAAATCCCAGTTTGAAATGTTCAAGAGCGAACTACTCTGAAACAAATCTATTTACAGTGATTAAATGGAATGAGTGGTATTTCGAATCATGGACTATACATCTATCTGGTACAAGACCTTCCATCAATCAAGATATAGATCGGATAATTCAAGCGATGGAGATGTTGAAGTCGATTCAATTTGTCTATCACACTTCCTAGGTTTCTATCCTTACCCTAGAGAAGTCTAGATGGGATGGTTCACACTCTAAACCATCGATCAGGCCCTTCTAAAAATCATATATCATCCGGTGAGAGAAAATCAATCTCCCACTCCATCTAAAATGAACTTTAGTCTTAATGAGCTATAGGTTAAGATTAGAGGTTGTTAAAGGAATACTTCCAACCAAAGTATGATAACTTTTATACTTGGTATAGAAGTTTTACTTAAACCAACGTCTCAAATAAATGATTTATATTTCAAAAAATGAGAGAAAGAAATAGTCAAAGCAACTATTCCTTTAGTGCACTGATTCTTATGCTCAATCTTCAAGTTGCTATTTTAACTATCAAAAATGGCAAAGCGAGGAAAAATAATTGAAGCATCTTATCCTCCATCGGTTGTAAAATAATGGATGATAAACCTTTAGAATTAGCCTTGAAAAATAAGTTCGATCCACAAATTTAAAGGAATTTATTCGTAATTAAACAACTTAATTATAGTAATATATACTTCAAATAATCATCATCTTTTTAGCAGAGTCTAAAATCGATCAGATGCTTAAAAAAGGTTTAGCCAACTAGCAAAAGAAAGCTTCTACTAGTATAAACCCATTTGTGAAACCTTTTATCCAACCTCTCGGCTCTTAAGTTGGGACCTCTTACAAGACATTGATGATTCTAAATTTAAGTGAAAAGTATGTAGAGCTCTTGAAGATATCGGTCATCGGATGAAGATTCAAATGAATCCTCGACCAAAAGCGATCTTGATCAACAAAGTAATATTGAAAAAAATTCAAAACCTTTTTCAAGAATTACAAGATCCTCATCCTCCTTTTGATATCCAAAAACTTTTTTATCCAAAGAAAAATTTGGAAAAATATTATTATAAAAAACTCACTCATCCTGATTTATTATTTGAGGAAGATACTCATTTTATAGGAAATTTCTATGATAGAGATTCTTTATATGAATAAAATATTAATGGACTTTCTGAACATCAAATCATTTCCTTTCGAATGCTTATATTTCTTCTTTGCATTGTCTGACATCAAGCAAAACCTCATATATTGTGCTCGAGCCATCATTTGATTCTCGGAACTTGAAGGATGGTGGGATAATTTTCTCATTTCCTCAAGAAGACCTCCTTAGCAAAATTGACTTAAGTCTTAAGGATCTTCCAAAATAGATAAAAAATGAAAATTTCTATAATCTTCTTCAAACAATTATAGATCATTTTGCATTGGTGATCGAGAAAAACTCGCTCCTTACCAAAATTAAGATGTCCATCCTTAACCCATTTTTTGATGGTAAGGATATTTTTCATGTTATGACACTTTATGATGAGCCTTCATGGAAATAAAATTCATTGAAGGACTTCTTCTATAAAAGGTTAAGGTTTCTCTTAGTCTTTACAATGGAACCATCCCATATGAAACCTAACATATGGAAACCTTATTTTTCGCATGTATTAAAAGCGGTTTAGCAATGCTCTAATCTTAAATGAAAGATGGCGTCTTGGCGAAAATAGCTTGGCGAATTCTGCGACCAATTCATTTGATCCTCATCGTCCATTATCTTCAAATAGGAAAAACATGAAAGCTTTTCCTAAAGCGTGAAAAAACATGTCATAAAATGTGGCAAATTCACACAAACACAGCACTCGTCCCTCGGTTCTAAAACCAAGAGAGAAATAAAATATTACAAATGTGGCGTCTGAGGTCATTACGCTAACAAATGCACTGTCAAGAAGAAGTTAAATGAACTTCAGATTGACGAATGGTTAAAATAAACCCTGATAAAAATTTTACTTATATCCTCTGATTCTAAAAAAGAATAAGAAGAAGAAGATCATATTTTATCATCATCATATTCTGATAAATCTAATAAATCTAAGCATTGAAGTCGTCCGAGATGATTATTATAAAAATATAATAAATATGGAGTGCATCGCACTCATGAGCAAAGGGCCAATTAATTAAACTTTTAGCATAAGTTGAAAGATTCATTGATAAAATTATCGATCTTCTTAATGATAAGAAGAAAGATAAACTAGAAAAATTTAATTACAAGCCTCATATACTCCTATGAAGTATTTAAGAAAAAAGAGGCAAGTTCATCATCTTCTAATTGACTTCTTTATAAAAGATTGAATTAAAGAAACTAAAATTAGAGGTTCAGCAAATTAAAGCTAAGCAAGAGCAAATGAATGGTCGTCTACTGGATCTTGAGATTAATCAGAAAACACCTAATTCATTTGAAAATATAAAGCGTTAATCGACAACCACGTTTCTTATAAAATATTCAAAAGGCAATATACCGAAATGTATATTTTTTATTAAATTAATTATAAATAAAGAATTTATTTTAAATTTTGCTCTAGTTGATAGTGGAGCGATTTAAATTATATACAAGAAGGAATAATTTCCTTCTAAATATTTTGAAAAAACTAGCCATTAAAGCGGTGACGGTGAGTCTACAAATTAAGTATAAATTATCATATGTGGCGTGTTAAGATGATGTTTTGTATTCAAATGCCTTTTATTTTAGTCAAAAATTTGACACACATTATTTTGGAACTCCTTTTCTTCTTAAAATAATGCTATCACTAGAATTGATGATCGAATTAATTATTTTCTTTGGGATAAAGAAATCACATTATTTTATCACCAATCTAAAGAAATTATCATAAATGAAATGAATAGGCTTAATAATAAGTCATGCATATAATTTATTTACAAGAAGAAATTACTAGTTTAACTTTTAAACAACAAATTTCTTCTCAAAATTAAAGAAAAAATTCAAAATTGCCACCAAAATTCCAAAGGAAGTTTGTGGTGACAACAATTGCTTTACGGGAAGAAAGACTCATGTAGTGGATCTCCGTACATTGATAATTTCAATGAGCAGACATTCTAAAGGCGTCCTTGTTAGATGAGCGAGCACTACCTTGCTTTATGTAAGAAGAGATTGTTGATTTATTAAAGAAAGGAATAATTGACAATCCCACTTCTTAATGTACCACATTATGTTATGAATTTAGAAAGGAAAGGAGACCGACTTGTAATTAATTATAATTTGTTAAACAAAGTTTTAAAATAGATCAGATATTCAATTCTTAATAAAAGGGATTTATTAAATAGATTGCATAATGCAAAAATATTTTTCAAATTTGATTTAAAATCAAGATATTGGCAGATAAAAGAATGGGATCATATAAAGCGGCATTCGGTTTTTGGACATTCTGAATGGAGCGTAATGCCCTTGGTTTAAAAAATATTCAAGTTGATATCATGAATAATATATTTATAGATTATTTTAAATATATTTTGTATATTGATGATGTTCTTGTGTTCAAATAATATTGTGAACACTTCAACCATCAAAATATTTAAATGGTTAATTTTAAAAAATGATTAGTTATTTAGCCAAAAATCAAATTATTTCGAAATAAGATTTTTAGGTCATAATATATATATCTTCTATTATACCAATTAATAAGTATTGAATTATAAATTTCGATATCATTTTAGATAAAAGCTACAGTTCTTAGGAGCTCTGATTATGTAGCGATTTTTTTTATCAATCTTGCAATCACCACTCTTTGGCGATTAAAGAATTCCTCATCATGTTACGATATTCATATATGTAATGGCAAAATTAAAGAAAGGGTTCAAAATCTTTCTGTCTTAATCTTGGATTTTAGTTTCAAAATTGTTGAAATAGATACTTTGATAAAGGCTGGAGGTATCTAAAGCGTGAAAAGAATTCTAAGAAGAATTAGCTCACTTTATTTGTAGATGAAATCTTCAAAAGTATTCCATTATCAAAAAAGAAATACTTTTACGTGATTAAAATCTCAAAATTCTAAGATGATTTACTTAATCAACATTTTCTCATTATTGTTATCAGTTAAATACATCATTGAACAAGATGTTAAAATTTAGTTTCAAATAAATTTTTTGCATCATGGTATCATGACTCTCTTGATTTTGACATCAATTCATTAAAGGTAATGAAAATTCTCTTCGATTTTCGAGAATTCTTTGGGGCGATAAGTGGTGGATCACGCATGGAAGAATGACCACTCCTAACCGAGGAAGTCCTTCTTTTCATGGAGGTCGCCGGCGCTCTAATGGCAAAGATCCGGTCAATTCAACAATTGGCATGATCGATTTAAAACTATCTTTATGGTACTTCCTCTTCAACTACGGTTGAAAAGGGTGAACCCTCTAAAAGCGCAACACCATCCCTAAAAGATGTCGTTGCACAAGAACCTGTTTATTTCTCTAAAGAAATAAAACAAAATATTATTGAAATTAATCCCTCTGATTATTCAATAAATAATCTGTGGGCCTTATTTGAAAGATATTTGGGAAACAATCTTTCCCATTTGAATCTAATCTCTCAAGAGAGAATTATGAAAAAATCTTAATACAATTAAAGTGTATTGAGATTAATCATGTTCGTGATCAAATGAACCATACTATTTTGTATAGCAAATGTGTTATACAAAAAAATCTTTCATCAAAGTGAATGGGGTCCACTCCATTCCAAGAAAAAAATGTTTTATCCTCCACTAATTTATAATACAAAAATTATTGGTGCTATGTGTATGATGAAAGCCTTCTTCCTTCTCAATAAAAAAGCGGCATTCATGGATGTTCATAATGAACAAAGACATTATCAACAAGAACTTCCAAAGATGGTTCTTGATGGTGGAACTATTTTGGAGCGAATTAAATATTCTTCCATATCCAATCAAAGAAGTCTTTAATGAATGGAAGCTCAAAATGAGGGCTATTAATCTAAGAATGATTCAAGGGCAAAATCTTGCTCATTTCTTCATGACCAAATTCCATGGATTTGAGTATAACGTTATTCTGAAAGGATCTATTTAATCAGGTCCTTCAAAGATAATTTTACTAAAATGGTGGAATTCAATCAACATTGAGGATAAGCTCAAGCAAATTAAAGCCATTATTAAAGCTTATTCAATTAACGATCCTCAAAATTATAGATTTTGAGCTATCGATGAGGTACTACAAAGCATCAAAAGACGCGTTATCCTCATGAGACCGAGATTCAACATAAGGAACGTCAAAAAATCTATAAAATCAACTCGCCAAGGTGTTTAATCATCTATATCTGCGATGGGTAGTCTTCTAATGCCGACGTGGAATCCACCTGGAGAAACTTAAATTCATAAAGCACCCACCGAGAAATAATAATTGCTACTTTCCAAAGTAGCATCATTATCTCCACGGAATCTACTTTACACTCCATAAAGCGCCCCACTGATGAAATAATTGCTACTTTTCAAAAGTAGCCATCTTCACCAGAACCTACTTACAACTCATAAAGTACCCACCAACCAAAATAACTTTCCAAAAGTAGCCACATTATTGACAAAAAAATAATTTCTTTAATAATTATACTGCTTTCTAAGCATTTTTTTTTTGTTAATAATGTTTTTTTTCTAAGGAAAGTCTCTCCTTTGCCTCCACCTCTATATAAGGAGGCATTGTATGTGTATTAAGTGTGCTCAATTTTTCCTTCTCTTCTTCTCTTCTAATCTCCTCTTGTACTCTCCTTAGTTCTTCGCTTCATCACATCATGTAAGTTCTTTTAATGCTTTAATAAATAAGTGTTTTATATATCCTGGTGTACGCTGGTATCCAAAGCATAGTGAAATGCAACAAAAAATCTCTAACATCCTTCCCTCCCTGGATTTACCCCATCATGGACTGAACACGTGATATATAAAACACTTATTTATTAAAGCTTAAAAGAACTTATGATGAAAGGTGAAGTGAAGAACTAAGAGTACAAGAGGAGAATAAGAGAAGAAGAGAAGGGAAACTGAACACACCTAATACATAGACAAAGCCTTCTTATATAGAGATGGAGGCAAAGGAGAGACTTTGCTTAGAAGCTAAGCAAAGGTACAATTATTAAACAAAGAAACGCGTTAAGAAAGAACATAATTATTAGAAATTATTTATGTCAATAATGTGGCTACTTTAGAAAAGAATTATTTTCTCTGACCACTACTTTTGGAAAGTAAAAAATTTCTTTGTGGGATCACTTTTGAGTTATAAAGTAGATTCACGGTGGAGATAATGATATTTTCTTTTGAAAGAAAGTGGAAGCAATAATTTGTGGGAATCCATTAAGTTTCTCCATGGATTCCACGTCGACAGTGAAGAGTCGCCACCGCAGATGTAGATGGTGATTAAACACTGACGAGTTGATTCTCGTAATTTTCTTGAGGCATTCTTATGAACTGCTCATGAGGTAACATCTTTATAAAGTACATCATCTTGATAACTTAAAAATCTAGATTTTGAATTAGAATAAGCTTTAATATGCTTTGATTTGCTTGCTTATCCTGTAATTGAATTCCACCATTTTAAAAATGTAAGGACAAGGAAAGGGTCTTTTCCAAGAATAACGTACCTCCAAATCCATGGGAATCTGTAAAGAAATGTGAGATTTTGCCCTTGATCATCCTCCTGAGATTAATGACCCTCATTTTGGGGGCAGCTTCCATCCATTCATTAAAGACTTCTTTGATTGGATTCGGAAGAATATTTAAATTCTACTCCAAAATAGTTCCATCATCTGAAGAACTATGCTGGAAGTTCTTTGTTGATAATATCTTTGTTCATGATGAACATCCATGAATACCTTCACTTTTCATCGAAGAAGGCCATCATAAATAACATAACACCAATAATTTATGCCAATTTTGTACTTAAATTAGTGGAGGATAAAAAATATATTTTTCTCTTGGAATGGTCGTGACCATTCTCTTTGATGAAAGATTTTTGTATAATATTTGATATACAAAATAGTATTCATTCATCACGAACATGGTTAATCTCAACACACTTTAATTGATTAAGATTTTTTTCATAATTCTCGAGAGATTAGATTCAAATGGGAAAGGATTATTTCCCAAATATCTTTCAAATAAGGCCCATGATTATTTATTGAATAATCAGAAGGATTAATTTCAAGAATATTTTATTTTATTTCTTTACAGAAATAAATGGTTCTGGCAACGACATCTTTGGGATGGTGTTACTTTTTTAGAGGTTCACCCTTTTCAACCGTAAGAAAGGAAGTACCATAAAGATAAGTTTTCAAATCAACCATGCCAATTGTTGAATTGACCGGATCTTTGCCATTAGAGCGGCCACGGCCGCGACCTCCGCGAAAAGAATGACTTCCTTGATTAGGAGTGGTCATTCTTCCATGCGGGGTGATCCACCGATCTTCCCCGCAAGAATTCTGGGTCGAAAATCGGGAAGAAATTTTCATTACCTTTAATGAATGTCAAGTCAAAACAGAGAGTTGATTGCATGATGCAAAAAATTATTTTGAAACTAAATTTTGACATCTTGTTGAATGATGTATTTGACCGAGAATAATAATGAAGAGAAAATTTGATTAAGTAAATCATCTTGAATTTTGAGATGCACTTAATCACGTAGTATTTCTTTTGATAATGGAATACTTTGAGTAGGATTCCATCTATAAAACAAAGCAACTAATTCTTCTTTAGAATTCTTTCACGCTTTAAGATACCTCCATACTCTTATCGAGAGTTTCAACAATAAACCAAATGGGTCCGCAAGATTAAGAGAGAAGATTTTAAACCCTTTCTTTAATTTTACACTACCATGGTATGAATATCGCACCATGGAGGATTCTTTTAATCACAAAGAGTACATCTTTGGCAAGAGTGATAAAAATTCTACATAATTAAGAATCACAGAATGGTTTTATCTAAAATGATATCAAAATTTGTTAGCAAATTCAATACTTATATTAATTGGTATAATAGAAGCATTGATATATTATGGCTAAAAAATCTTATTTCAAATAATTTGATTTTGGCTCAAATAACTAACCCATTTTTTAAAATTAACCATTTAAATATTTTTAGATGGTTGAAGTGTTCATCAATATTATTTGAGAACACAAGAATATCATCAATATAGATTAAAATATATTTAAAATAATCTTTAAATATATTATTCATTATATGTCAAATTCAAGGTGCATTTTAAACCAAAGGCATTACGTCCTCAGAATGTCCAATACCGTAATAAAGCTTTTATAGATCCATTCTTTTATCGATCCGCCAATATCGATTTTAAATCAAATTTGGAAAATATTTTGCATTATGCAATCTATTTAATAAATCCCTTTTATTAGAATTGATATCTATCCATTTTAAAACTTTAACGCTTGTAATTAATTACAAGTCGGTCTTCCTTCCTTTCTAGAATTCATAACATACGCGATGCCTCCAAGAGTATAGGATTGCCAATTATTCCTTTATTTAATAAATCAATCTCTTCTTCATAAAGCAAGGTAGTGCTCATTCATCAAGGACTTTTTTAGAATGAATGTCTGCTCATTGAAATTATCAATGATGAGATCTACTACATGAGTCTTTCTTTCCGAGAAAGTGGGTTGTCACCACAAACTTCCTTTTGGAATTTTCGGTGGCAATTTTGAATTTTTTCTTTTAATTTTGGGGAAGAAATTTGATGTTTAAAAGTTAAACTAGCAATTTCTTCTTGTAAATAATTTATATGCATAGACTTATTATTAAGCCTATTCATTTCATTTATGATAATTTCTTTAGGATTGGTGATAAAATAGAATGTGATTTCTTTATCCCAAAGAAAACGAATTCGATCATCAATTCTAGTGATACATTATTTTAAGAAGAAGGAGTTCTTAAAATAATGTGTGGTCAAATTTTGACTAAAATAAAAGACATTTGAATACAACCATCATCTCTTGAATACGTGATGATAATTTATACTTAATTTGTAAAGACTCACCGTGCCTTTAACCGGCTATTTTTTCAAAATATTTAGAAAATTATTCCTTCTTGTATACAATTTAAATCGCCCACTATCAACTAGAGCGCTTAAATTTGGTAAAATAAATTCTTTATTTATAATTAATTTAATAAAAAATTTATCATTTCGTATATTTCTTTAAATATTTTAAAGAAACCTTGATTGAATCGCTTCTATATTTTCAAATGAATAGCCTTTGATTAATCTCAAGATCCATTAGATGATCATTCATTTGTTCTTGCTCGCCTTTAATTTGAACTCTAATTTTAGTTTCTTTAATGCTTTAGTTCTATAAAGAAGTAATTAGATGATGAACTTGCCTCTTTTTTTTAAATACTTCTGATAAGGAGTATATAAAAGGCTTGTAATTAAATTTTTCTAGTTTATCTTTCTTCTTATTATTAAGAATATCGATAATTTTATCACGAGTTGAATCATCTTCAACTTATGCTAAAAGTTTAATTAATTGGTCCTTTTGCTCGTGAGTGAGCGTATACGCACTCCATTTATTATATTTTTAATAATCTATTGTGAGGACTTGTAATGCTTAGATTTATCGAATCGATGAGGATGAAATATGATCTTCTTCTTCTTCTGATTCTTTTTCAGAATCAGAGGATGTAAGCAGAATTTTCATCAGGGTTTGTTTTAACCCTTCATCAATCTGAAGTTCATTTAACTTCTTCTTGACAGTGCATTTATAAATGACAATACACATTTGTAACATTTTATTTCTCTTGTCTCTTTGGTTTTAGAACCGTGAGGGACGAGTGCTGTTTGTAATGTTGAATTTGTATTTTTTTATGACGATTTTTTCACGCTTAGGAAAAATAGTCTTCGTTTTTTCCTTGTGTTTTGAAGATAATGGATGTACCTGGGATCAAATAATGGTCGCAGATTCGCCAAGTTTCGCCAGTAGTAGACGCTTCTTTTCATTTGATCTTTTAATTTAAGATCATAGCAGATCTAAAGCGCTTTTAATACATGAAATAAGGTTTCCATATATAAGATTTCATATGGGATGGTTCCATCAGAAAGATAAGAGAAACCTTAACCTTTCTACAAATAGATTGGGAAGTCCTTTAATGAATTTTATTTGAAGGTCACGATCATAAAGCATCATAACGCTGTAAAAAAATATCCATACCATCAAAATGGGTTAAGGATGGACATCTTAATTTTGGAGTAAGGAGCGAGTTTTTCTCCTTGATCTCCAATGGATCCAACAAAAATGATCTATAATTATTTGAAGAAGATTATAGACCAATTTTATTAGGTTTTTTATTCTTTTGGAAGATCCTTACTTAAGTCAATTTAAGGAGGTATTCCCTTTGAGGAACAGTGAGAAAATTATCCCACCATCCTTTGAGTTCTGAGAATCAAATGATGATGGCAATAATATGAGGTTTTACTTGATGTCTAGATTGTGTGAATAAACATAAGCATTCGATGAAGGGTATGAATGATTTGATGTTCAAAAGTCCATCAATATTCCATTCATATAAGAATCTCTATCATAGAATTTCTTAAAAATGAGTATCTTCCTCAAATAATAAAAAGAGTGGTTTTTTATAATAATATTTTTCAAAATTTTTCTTTGGATAAGAAAGTTTTGGATATCAAAGGAGATGAGGATCTTATAATTATTGAAAAGGTTTTGAATTTTTAATATTACTTTGTTGAATCAGTTTGTTGAGGATTCATTTGAATCTTCATCGATTGACCGATATCTTCAAGAGCTCTACATACTTTTCACTTAAGTTTAGAATCAAATTAATGTCTTGAAGAGGGTCCTAACTTAAGAGCCACTTTAGAGGTGGTTGGATAAAATGTTTCACAAATAGTTTATACTAGTAAGTTTTCTCCTCTTTTGCTAGTTTGATTATAAACCTTTTGTTTAAGCCGATCGATTTTAGACTCTAGGCTAAAAAAGATGATCGGATTATTTGAAGTATACTATTACTATAATTAAGTTTAATTAAGATAAATTCCTGAATTTACATCGAACTTATTTTTTGAAGTCGCTAATTCTAAAGGTTTATCATCCACCATTTTACAACCGATGGAGGATAAGATGCTCAATAATCTTTTCACTGTTTGCCATTTTTTTGTATAAAAACAAAGAACTTGAGGGATTGAGCAAGAAATGCAAAACAATTAAAGGAATAGTTTGCTTGACTATTTCTTTCTTTATTTTTCAAAATACAAGTCATTTATTTTGAGATGTTGGTTTTCAAGTAAAACTCTATACCAAGTATGAAAGTTATCATACTTTGGAAGTATTCCTTCGTATAACCTCTAGTCTTAACCTACATTTTCATTAAGACTAAAGTTTATTTTAGATGGAGTGGGAGATCTATATCTTGATTGATGTGAGGTCTTGGTGTGACTGTAGATGGTATAGTCCATGATTCTGGAAATACCACCTCATTCCATTTAATCACCATGTTAGTATAATATGGATGCTAATAGATTTGTTCCAATCGAGTTGTGGGTTGAACAACTTTTGAACTTTGGATTTAGAATATTTAAAACTAAAATGAATTCAAAAAATTAGAGCAATAGTTTAACATGGGAGGAAATCATAACCATAAAGAGAAATGTAATTTTATAGCTTCAAAAGATTTATATCAAAAGAAATAAACTCATTGGGGAAAGGTGTTGAAATAAATCTCCGCATGAGGCTAATCTCTACAACACTCATTAGGATTGAGCCCAAAGAAGGCATCCGCCATCTCTAAGCTAGCTAAAATAAGCAATTAGACCTTTAAGGGTTAAAGGTTTGAATGCTATCTCAGATCATCCCTATATGAATATATTTAAAGTTTTGATATATTTATGAAGATCTTCAAACATTAGTAGATAAATGATTTTGTCCATTTGATCTACTAATTTGTTCTATAGAATCAAAAATTTTTCCTTAAAATCAAAAGTTCCAAATTGATAAATGATAGTTTTATCAATTTTGGGGAGACCATCTATTTAGGTCTTCTTCATTCAACTCACATGAGTTCTTGATTAAATTATTGTTTCTCCTAATCGTTAGAAGTTAAGTAAGAAGTAAAATATAATCAAAGGGAGAAAGGGAGAGGAAGATGATGTGAGAGTTTGAAATAAATCACCACATAAAGATAAACAGACTAAGTATAAACCTCCATTAGAGAATTATCTTCCTGCAAACAAAATAATAGCCTTACAACCCTTTCAAATCACGCAACAGGATTTACACCATTTCATAAGACGGAATATAAGTATGAGAATATCTGCATAAATAACAAAAACAGGACTTATAACCCTATCAAGAATTACGCAACAGGGATGGCCATTTACGACAAAGACGGGATAAAGCCATGGAATGAACAAAGTACTGGTTCATCCAAAGCATGGTGAAATGCAACAAAAGTTAACATCCTTCCTCCCCGATTTACCATCAGGCTATAGTGACTTGGATATATAAAACACTTATTTATTAAAGCTTAAAAAGATAATTCCCTGTTGAGTGATGCTTGAAAGGGTTTAAGTAGACAAAGATGATTTGATTCAACGCTTATTTTAGTCAAAAAATTTCAACAAATTATTTTAACTCCTTTTCTTCTAAAATAAATTTATTATCACTAATGACGAATAAATTCACTATTTTCTTGAGATAAAACACTTATTTATTGTTAAATGCAGCGTACACCAGGATATATAAATCACATTATTCTCCTCATCAACATGCACAACTTCTATTTAGCACATACTAGCACTTCAACTGACCTTCGGTCCATGCTAAATGCTTATTTGAATAGCTAGCCTAACCTTAAATGGGAATAAAAGAACAAAATAACTGTCAACAGCTATAACTAGAGTTTTCCTAGTCCAAATTGCCAAAAATAAAAAATAAAAAATGTAAAAACCTTATCAAAAATATCAAGCCAAACCATCAGATAAGATTCCAATTGCATTTTCGCATTGTACACTCTAACATGAAATCCTTAATCAGATTTAGTAGTTAAATCTTCCTTCAAACTTCCAAGATTCATTAACTCCTCATCAGTCTAAGGGATATCACAACTAGGGAGTTGTGATTATAAGATGATCCACATCATACGACTTCCAAGTTCCTAGCCATATTTATACAAACCTGGTTCAAAAAATAAAACTCCCGAGACATAAAAAGGTGCCATCTTCTTTGTCATGACAGCTAGCAGATCATTTAATAAAAAAAAGCCTCTTATCTGTTTAAGCAGGCATCAATGGAACAATGCCAAATTGGAAGACTTATCTATATCACGACCAGTTTTAATTTTATTTTTAGGACTTAATTCCCAAAACTTATAAATAACTAGCCGTCTCCTTCCACCTGATCAAAGCACAATACCCGTTAAGCCAGAAATAAAGAAAGTTTACCGGCTCACACAAAAATAAGGAGTCTATGAATCCAAAGAATCAAAGAAAGCGTACCAATCCATATTCATCAGAACTAGTCGATGCGCAGCTGGTGCAATTGCAGGGGACCCAGAAAAGACTACTCCCCGTATCTAACGCTACCAGAAACGTGACACTTGGAGTCCCCAGCGAAACAAAAGCGTAATACAAGCTACGAAGAATCAAACAAAATCAGCCCGACAGGTCAAGAAAAAAAGCACAGCATAAAACGGATCGATCTTACAATCCAAGCGATCCGATCCTTCTGATTTCGTTGCCACCTGAGAAGAACAGTTCAGGTGCCACCTCGGCGAGCGCGCGGTCGCGCAGTGACTGATCGTGGCCTCCTAGGGCGGCATAATACTCTGCTGTTCCCTTCTCCGGCCATCCACCAGCCTCGCTCGACTTTGACCAATGGTGGATCCGATCGGAGAACCGGTGCTGGATGTCGAATCCCAATATCGGCGATGCGTAGCTCCCGTCGAGAACAAGAATGACTATCAGAAAAAAGAACAGGAGGGGTTTTGCGGCTTCCATACGGGAGTGGGAGAGAGATCAGAGTTGAGGGGAATTCGAGAAGAAGAGAGGGAAACGGAATCTATGGTGGAATAAGATTGGTAGGGGATGAAGAGATGTTTCAGTGTGAGAGAAGATGGTGCTGGTTGCAAAGGTCAGTACCTCCTCGCCGGGAAAAGCTACAGCCGGCTACGCCGGCGATCTCTGTCTATAGTCCGACCTACGAGAGATCTAAACTTTTTTTTTTAAATACTGATAAATTAATGAGAACCACGTCAATATCTAAATTTATGAGTATTATAATATTACTATATTACAATTTTGCTTGTTTTTTCAAAATATAATTTTAAATTAAACTTAATTGAGATCAATTATATATATATTAAAAATATTTAAGATTATTTAGAATCATTTTTTTAGAATTTTTATTTTTTTATTTTATTTGATTTTAGGAGCATTTACATACATAACACATAATTCTTATATATTTATATATCTAATACCTAAATTTTCATTTTTACTTAAATAATACCTAAATCTTTATTAGTACATCAAAAATAGCGACTTCTTTATTTTTTTCAAGTGAAATGCACATTGTTATACATAGAAAAAGTGTTGTTTTTGTAAATATTAAAATTTGGGTGTTAAATATATA